>OX451741.1:343577220-344177220 GCA_948472305.1 Vicia faba
ATATATATATATATATATATAAACTTTATTTTATTAAATAATTAGGACAAAAATACAAAAATATTACATATTCATTTTTATTAATATTTTGCACTAAAAATATCATTTTTACAATATACTTTTATTTTTGTATAAATTAATATATTATTGTATATAATTAATAAATAATACTATTTATTAAGAATTAGGGTTTTTGCCCTAAATAGAAAAATAATTAAAATTGACTTTTTCTTTATTTATTTTTACTTCACAATTAAAAATAATTTTTACATACATAAAAATATTTTGCATAATACCTTTTATTTACATTTATTTATTGTATTATATTCAACTATTGTACATTTAAATATTGCCTATACATTCAATATGGTTGTAATAACTTAGAATTTATTTTCTTGTCAAATATCCCCAATTCAAATTTGTACCCCCTCCCTATATCATGTTGTAATAGCGTAGCATTTAAATTCTCGCACATTTAAAAGCTTCCAATTATGCCATGCTTAGACTTAGGGTTTGTATGCAAAATAAAATTAACAACTAGCTTGACCTAATTCAAAGATAACAATGTATGAAAAACAAATACAATGCACACTTGCACCCTAGGGTTTCAATCCACTTGTTGCCTTCAAAAATGGGCCATGGTTGCATGTTAAGTACTTTGGCAAAACAAAAACAAAACAAAAGATCATTGTCCCTCGATGCCGCTATCTGAGTTGCCTAAACAAAATGATCAAGTCCCTCAAGAAAATTGCCAAAAATACTTGACACAATTGCTATCATGGTCTATACGATGACTCGCGCCTGTCTCGTTAACATCCTAACACAAGGTTGTTTACCAAATACAATGGTGAAGCAACACTGTTAAAAGGGTTAAAAACATAAGAAAGATCTTTGAGTAAAATAGGGGTAGACCAACTCTTAGTTACTTGATAAAACTTGCAAAAAACATCCTTGTTATTTTTCAAAACACACTTCACAACACAATTTCAAAACCCTACTTTCAAACATTGAAAACTTTTCAAAAGACAAAAAAACACCTTTGTATACATTCAAACAAGAATCATTACAAAGGTTGCCACAATGATGGCCTCTTTTCAAAACATCTTTCAAAATCACACACAAGAGCACTATTTCAAACAATTGAAAAGAAAAGCATGTGATCTAAGCAAGTAACTAAGAGCCCATGGATAACCATGGATAGAAAGGGTGCTAATACCTTCCCTTTCTATAATCTACTCCCCGAACCCAAGAAAACATCTCAAAGGTCTTTTCCTGTGCTTTTTGGCCTTTCCTTAGGATAAAATAAAAAGTCGGTGGCGACTCTTGCTAAACCGAAACATTTGCGAATACAAATGCAAAATCCCGAGTCAGTTCTCCCACTGTATCACAGAACTGGCGACTCTGCTGGGGATTACCTTAAAAGTGGAGTAACCTTAGGGCTTAGAATACCCTTTGCATGATTATTGTTTGCTTTGATTGATTTACATTTTGGTTCTCTTGTTTGGGCTTGAAATCCTCCACCCGGATTTGGGAAACATTCATAGGTAAATAGCAATCCGTTGTGGAAACTGTGCGGGGTATACCGACACGGTTGAAGCAATAGTTATATTAGTGCGACATATTTGTGAGTAACGGTAGCCTTTGAGTCAATCAAAGAGAATACGGGGCCGCTGTGTGATGTCATGAAGCACTAATGAACTCTTAGAACCTTACTTGACCATCTTGGCCTTTTGATAGGGGTAGTGAGGTGACCGGATTTGGTGCAGTCCGAAGTTGGTAGATACTCAACACTACACTCATTGAGGGTTATTTTCTTGGAATATTTTGGTCGCTAGTTAAGTGGCTAAACCAAAACAATGAACATAGAAAACAATCCAATGATATTGAGCTCCTTAGAACCCGGTTACTATTTATAGGACAGGTTTTAAGCCAACTAAACTCAAGAGGGTACTTACCTATGAAACCTCATGCAAGCCTAAAACTAGGATTTTGTGTGACTTGCTTGTACATGTGTTTGTGCATACATCATGAACATAATAAAGCATCATATGCATCCACTAACCATTTCAAGGGTTTGGATCTTCATCTTTGTTCTTGTTTTGTAGGTCATGGAATCTCTTCGCAGGAAAACAATTCAAATCAACCTTGTGAAAATTCCTCCTCAACTCAAGGAGCTTACTTCCAGGATTCCAGAGAATTCTCTCTTCAGTGAAAGACATGGTAGACTCCTAACTTGGTCAACACCAACATTGAAGAAGACATGATGAAAGTACTTTTCCAGTTCTTTGACCCCCTACACCACTGCTTCACATTCCCTGATTATCAATTGGTGCCTACTTTGGAGGAATTTTCTCAACTCCTGAGAATTCCTATTCTTCATCAACTACCCTACAACGATACGGAAAAAGAACCAAAGCCTGAAGATGTTGCTCAAGCATTACACTTGCAACCATCTGACATCAAGGGGCATTGGGAAACCAGAAGTGGCATTAAGGGCTTCTTGGCAAAGTTTTTGTTTGAGAAAGCACAAGACTGCTGGAATTCTCTTGATCTACAAGCATTTGAAGAGATTGTGGCACTCCTCATCTATGGGTTGGTCTTGTTCCCAAATCCTGATCAGCTTATAGATGTGAATGCTGTCAAGATTTTCATGTCCAGGAATCCTATACCTACATTGCTTGGGGACATCCTACACTCATTTTACACACGAACAATGAGGAAAAGAGGTGTTCTCATATGTTGTACTCCTCTCCTAGCAAGGTGGTTTATTCTCACCTTCCACAATCAGTTTTGAAGAATGAGCAGGGTTTAAGGTGGTCACAATGATTGATGACCCTCACACATTCTGATGTACATTGGTGTTCTCGGTCCAGAGAAAATGTCATCATCATTGATCGTTGTGGGGAATTTCCTAATGTCCCACTACTTGGCATTAGGGGAGGCATCACCTACAACCCCTGTCTAGCTTTGAGACAATTTGGATATGCTCGGAGGGATGGCCCCTCATGACATGCTGATTTCGGACCTAGTTTTTGACTTCGACAATGATGCACAAGGACTTCGACAAAGGTTCATCAGAGCTTGGAGGATGCCTAACAAGGTGGATAGTAAGACACTGGGGCACAAGAATTCCATCCCCCCTGAGCCTTACCTCAAGTGGGTACGAACCTGCTCCCAGAATCTTATGATGCCATACCCTCACATCCTCCCCTTGATCAAAGATCTTGTCATGGAAGGAGAGGTTCCATACACCATCCTACATCCTGACATGCCAACATCATGGGAAGAAATGCAAAAGAGTTGGATCCAACTCAAGGAAGAACGAGATACTTTTGAAGCCAGCTTCTATGCCAGTGAGAAGAAGGTTTTGGAGCTCACCGTCAACTTCACGAGGAGGAAACTCTCAACACTTACATCCCACCAAAGAGGATGCGCAATGTCTTTTTACATTAAGAATTTTGTAATATTTCGCCCACGGGGCATTTATGTACTAACAAATTTCTTCTTAATATGACGTGCATTCTTTTTGTTTGCAACAAATTTGAATTTTTGAACCCTTGAATGCATTACATGAATAGCATACCATTCATCATATGCATAAACAGGTCTTCACTCCAGGTTTCCTAATCTTTCTGCTGTTTATTTCAGCAAGATAGATTTGGAGCAAACGGTAAAGGATCTACAGGCACAAAATTCACAGTTCCAGCAACTCCTCGTGACCTTGGCAAAGGGTCAGGAGGACCTCAAAGTTTTGTTGGAGAAGAATAAAGAGAAAAAGAAAAAGAGACCTGGAGTAGCCACTTTGGGAAGAAGATTTAAGCATCAGGCCAGAAGAGTTCTCGAGTTCCCCTCAACATCTGACGAAGGGGGCGGTAAAGGGAAAGGGACTGCCATACCTTCTGAATCTGAGGTTGAAGAGGAGGAAGAGGAAGAAGACGAAGACTACTCCGAACAACAGTATCCACCAGCGGATGATAAATATAAGAACCTTGAAGATAGATTGGCAGCTATGGAGTTGCAGAGGGTCCCCAGATTGGATTTTGAAGAACTAGGGCTGGTAGTTGGGATTGTTATCCCTACCAAGTTCAAGGTGCCAACATTCGCCAAGTACGACGGTCTGTCTTGCCCTAAGATGCACCTGAGGTCGTATGTCAGAAAAATCCAACCCCATTCATCCGATAAAGACCTCTGGGTACACTTTTTCCAAGACAGCTTGTCTGGCACTAGTTAGACTGGTTTTATCATCTCGAAAGATCAGAGGTTCATAATTGGGAAGACTTGGCGGCTGCGTTTTATCATCAGTATCAATACAATGCTGATTTGGCACCCACTCGTACTTACAAAGTATGGGGATGGCTTCCAATGAAGGGTTTAAAGAGTACGCCCAGAAGTGGCGTGATCTGGCGGGAAGGGTGCAGCCACCGTTATCAGATAGGGAGTTAGTTGACATGTTTCTGGGGACCCTGTCTGGCCCCTTCTTTAATCATCTTATTGGAAGTTCTTCCGCGGGATTTACTGAACTGATTTTGACTGGCGAAAGGGTTGAGGCCGGTATTAAAAGTGGAAAGATTCAAAAGGATGCTTCCGCATCCGCAGCTGTTAAGAAATCTTTCTCGGCTAAGAAGGAAGCATCTAATGTGTATTCTCAGAAGGGGAGTGGGAAGAACTGAGCGCCGACCGACTGTAGGGGCTGTGATGATTCAAAATTTTTCAAATGATCAACCTCGTAACAATCAGTTGAGACCTAATCAACAACGGGCAGAAAGGCCACAACGGCAGTTCAATCGCATCAACATGACGCGTCGCTCAGGTACTTCCTCATTTTTTGAAGCTGAATCTGACCAGTTTGAAGGAAGCGCCAAAGAACCCTAACACCTCCTCTCCATACTACCACTCTAATGCCAAGTGTGCTTACCATTCCGACAGTGCTGGGCACGATACCAATAATTATTGGGCGCTTAAGAACAAATTCCAGGATCTGATTGATGCTAAGGAAGTAGAATTTGATGCTCTTGAGAAGCCCAATGTTATATCTGCTTCGATGCCCAAGCACGACCACAATATTCATGCTGTTATGGAGGATACACATGTTACTGATATTGTTGACCTGTTGATGTCGTTACTTGTGATTAAGGAAAATTTGTTGAGAGCCGGGATCTTTCTTGGTTGTGGTAAAGACTGCTATTTTGTTTGAAAATACGAGGTGATTGCCCAATGTTGAAGTCAGGTGTCCAACGGCTGATGGATACTCAAGAGATACTTTTCCAGAAAACCCCTGTGAATACCTTCAATCCTGTTACCCCTGATACTTTTACTTCTACAACCAACGATATTGCAATTATAACCATTTCCGACAATCCTCCCAAGGCTTGCAAAAGGCCTGTCAGGATTACACGCAACTCTAAATGTGTACCTTTAAAGATCACCATGTCGGGACCTGTCCCGTACAAATCCAGCAAAACGATACCGTGGAACTATGGGGGAGAAATCTTCTACCACGACATCAAACAAATCGAAACAGTCCAAGAGATTTCCGAGGAAGACCCTGATATAAGGAACATTGCGGGTACAAGCAATATAACCCGCAGTGGCCGGATCTTTTCTCCGGAGATTGCTCCCCCTCGAGCAGTTTTCGGACCCTTGAAAGCTTCTGCACCTGTTGGACCATCTGTGCAAGGCCCAGTGATTAAAGAACTGGATACTCCTGAAGTAAGACCATATGCTGAAACTACCGACAAGGGTAAGGGGATATTGGAAGTTCCTGTCAGGACGAAGGCCCATGTTGTGGTTATCCCTGAAACCACTCAGAAAGAAATGGATGAAATCTTGAAAATAATCAGAAAAGTGACTACGACGTTGTGAAACGGTTAGGGAAGACCCCTTCTAAAATTTCAATGTTGGCTCTTCTGCTCTGTTCTGAGGCCCACGCTAAGACCCTGATCAAATTCTTGAAGGCGGCACATGTTCCCCAAGAGACTTCGGCTGACCAGTTTCAGGAATGTGTGGCCAGTCTTACTGCTGATAATGGCATTGGCTTTTCCGATGCTGACTTAACTCCCAAAGGAAGGAAACACAACGATGCGTTACATGTTTCAGTTGAATGCCAGGGAATCACTCTCGCCCATGTCTTAGTTGATACTGGTTCTTCCTTGAATGTGCTGCCAAAGAAAGCCTTAGACTGCTTGGAGTGCGAAGGACTGACTCTCAAGCCCAGTAACATCATTGTTAGGGATTTTGATGGTTCCAAGAGAATGGTTCATGGAGAGGTTGATATTCCTATCAAAGTAGGCACAAAAGTCTTCAACTCAACCTTTTACGTGATGGACATCCGACCGTCATATTCATGTTTGCTAGGAAGACCGTGGATCCATTATGCTGGGGCAGTTACCTCCTCTTTGCACCAGATGCTGAAATATCCTGTTAAGGGTAAAATTATAATGGTGCACGACGAGGAAGAGTACATGATAAGCCACCTCAACTCCTTCCGTTATGTGGAGCTGGATGGCGAGTTCATCAAAACGCCTTTCCAGCATTTTAAGGAAGTTTCTTTCGAGGTAGCAGTTGCGAAGACAATGGTTGAGGTGTCTATTGCTCCCAAGCATGTATCTAGGATGGAATCTCTCAAGGACACAGAGGCGGTGATCAAAGAAGGGAAGAGTACAGCATGGGGGCAATTGCCTGATTTTCCCCATAAGACGGACAAATTTGGACTAGGGTTTACAACTGCAGGACAAAAGGCTATGCGTCGTTCCAAGACTGGAGGGCCACCCATAAGGATCACTCATCACGAAATTAATGCTGTAGAAGATGAAGATGAAGAGAGCCACTTTGAAGATTGGATCTTTCCGACCGTCGAAGGGGGTTTGAGTAACTGGGAAGTAAAGGATTTTGTTCCCATCACCTTTGTCAACCAGTAATTTTATCTTTGAACAATTTCCCATTTTTATGGTCTGTAATAACTAAACAATTTGCACACTATTTTCACCTCATGCCTTGCTCGAGGCATGTAGGTCCATTTGTAAGGGTTTGATTTTCTTCATAATCATATGCCATGTTTTAATGAATCATTGGAAGTTTTTCATCTATAAACTGTTGTGTTCATTTTCTTTCCTTTTGCATTTTTGTTTGTTTAAGGATGGCTATCCCTTACACACACCCATACTCACAAATGCAGGGTACCCATCCACTCCGGATCCCATGGGTGACTATTCTGTTTTAGCCTTCGATAACTCTGAAGATTTGGTCAATCATGCTGAGTACGAAGTTGACGAGGATTGTGAAGTGCCGGGAGAGTTAGCCAGACTTCTACAACAAGAAGAGATGGCCATTCTGCCTCATGAAGAGCTGTTAGAAACCATCAACTTGGGGACAGAGGAAGACAGGAAGGAAGTAAAAGTGGGTGCCAACCTGGAACCAAGTGTCAAGGAGCACTTAGTACAGTTGTTAAACGAATATGTTAAAATCTTCGCCTAGTCTTATGAAGACATGCCAGGGTTAGACACAGATATCGTGGTTCACCGTCTCCCTACAAGAGAAGACTATCCACCGGTCAAGCAAAAGGTTCGCCGAATGAGGCCTGACATGTCTGAGAAGATTAAGGCTGAAGTAATGAAGCAATTCAACGCTGGCTTTCTGGTTGTTACCTCCTATCCACAATGGGTTGCTAACATCGTGCCCGTGCCTAAGAAGGACGGCAAAGTCAGAATGTGTGTGGACTATCGGGATTTGAACAGGGCTAGCCCTAAAGACGATTTTCCGTTGCCACATATCGACATCTTGGTTGACAACACAGCTCAGCACAAGGTTTTTTCCTTCATGGATGGATTCTCGGGGTACAACCAGATTAAAATGGCCCCCGAGGACATGGAGAAAACTACCTTTATCACGCAATGGGGTACCTTCTGCTACAAGGTGATGCCGTTCGGACTGAAGAACACAGGGGCAACTTATCAACGCGCCATGGTAGCTTTGTTTCTCGATATGATACATCATGAGATCGAAGTTTACGTAGACGACATGATAGCTCGATCACAGACAGAAGAAGAACACCTTAATCATTTGCAAAAGCTGTTTGCCAGGTTGAAGGAGTATAAGCTCAGGTTGAACCCGAGAAAGTGTACTTTTGGAGTTAGGTCTGGTAAGCTTTTGGGATTTATTGTCAGCCACAAAGGTATTGAGGTTGATCCAGCTAAAGTGAAGGCTATACAAGAAATGCCTGCCCCCCGTACTGAAAAGGAGGTTAGAGGATTCTTGGGACGCTTGAACTATATCGCCAGATTCATCTCTCACTTGACTTCTACCTGTGAGCCAATTTTCAAACTATTGAAGAAGGATCAGATAGTTGAATGGAACAATGATTGTCAAGTTTCTTTTGATAAGATCAAGGAGTATTTACTAGAACCTCCTATTTTGATGCCACCCGTCGAAGGAAGGCCGTTAATCATGTATCTGACTGTCTTGGATAACTCAATGGGGTGTGTGTTGGGCCAACATGACGAGTCTGGCCGAAAAGAGCATGCCATTTATTACCTTAGGAAAAAGTTTACCGACTGTGAGAATCGCTACTCACTGCTCGAGAAAAATTGCTGCGCTTTGGTATGGGCTGCTCGTCGGCTGAGGCAGTATATGTTGACTCACACCACTTTGCTGATTTCCAAAATGGATCCGATCAAGTATATCTTCGAGAAGCCTGATTTATCTGGAAGAATCGCTAGATGGAAAATGATCCTGACAGAGTATGATATCCAGTATAATACCCAAAAAGCTATAAAGGGGAGTGTACTAGCTGACCATCTAGCTCATCAAGCCGTCGAAGATTACCAATCTATGAGATTCGACTTCCCTGACGAGGACATCATGACATTGGACAACATTGAAGGTAACAGACTGTATGACGGACCTGAACAAGGATCCCGATGGACCCTGTACTTTGGTGGTGCTTCAAATGCACTTGGAAACGGTATCGGTGCGTTACTAATTTCTCCGGAAGGTTGCCATACACCCTTTACTGCCTGACTTTGCTTCAGCTGTACCAATAACATGGTTGAATATGAAGCTTGCATCTTTGGTCTCAAGGCTGCTATAGACTTGGGGATAAAATCTTTGGTCGTATTTGGGGACTCGGCTTTGGTTATCAGTCAAGTCAAAGGAGAGTGGGACACCAAGCATCCTAATCTTATCCCATACAAAGAACATGTCCTGACGTTGTTGCCTCATTTCGAGCAGATTACTTTCGAGCACTTCCCGCGAGAAGAAAATCAGCTAGCAGATGCTCTGGCTACAATGTCTTCTATGTTTAAACTCAACTGGGATAACATGGCTCCCCAAATTACCATCGAGCGAATGGACGAACCCACGCACTGTCATGAGATTAATACCGAAGAAGTAGTGGAACAACCCTGGTTTCATGAAATCAAAAGGTATCTCCAGACTAGAGAATACCCTGAAGGAGCTTCCGTCAATGACAAAAAGTTCTTAAGGAAATTTTCCGTCAAGGTCTTCCTAAGCAATGGCATCCTTTATAAGCGCAACCATGATTGTGTTTTACTTTGTTGTGTGGACAAAGCTGAAGCAGAGTTGATCATGACTGAGATACACAGCGGCACATTCGGCACCCACTTGAGCGGACATACGATGGCTAAGAAGATTCTAAGGACATGCTACTACTGGTCTACCATGGAAGCTGATTGTCATCAACATTCTCGTACCTGCCACAAGTGCCAAGTCTATGCCGACAAGGTACATATTCCTCCTGTTCCCCTCAACATTCTGACAGCTCCTTGGCCATTCGCAATATGGGGCATTGACATGATTGGAGAGATCAAGACCACAGAATCCAATGGACATCGCTTCATCTTGGTGGCTATTGATTACTTCACCAAATGGGTCGAGGCAGCTTCCTTTGCCTCCGTTATAAAGAATGTGGTTTCCCACTTTATCAAGCAGAACCTCATATGCCGGTATGGTGTCCCTGACAGGATCATCACAGACAATGGTACAAACTTGAACAATACTATGATCACCGCTCTATGCGAACAGTTCAAGATTTATCATCACAATTCATCTCCCTATCGGCCAAAGATGAACGGTGCTGTTGAAGCTGCGAACAAAAATATCAAGAAGATCATTCAAAAGATGACAGTCACCTACAAGGACTGGCATGAGATGTTACCGTTTGCTCTGCATGGATATCGTACCACAACACGTACTTCAACAGGGGCAACCCCATTTTCTTTGGTGTACGGCATGGAAGTTGTTCTACTCATGGAAGTTCAGATTCCTTCTGTGAGGATTATGAAGGACGCTGGTTTGAGTGAAGACGATTGGATTCATACCCGGCTTGATCAACTTAATCTGATCGACGAGAAGCGACTTACTACTGTTTTTCATGGTCAGACGTATCAAAAACGGATGATCAAGGCTTTCAACGAGAAAGTCAGACGTCAAGTATATCAAGTTGGAGATCTTGTAATCAAGCGGATCATCTTACCGCAAAGTGATCCTAGGGGCAAGTGGACTCCTACTTACGAAGGACCATTTGTGATCAAGAGCATCTTTTTTGGTGGGACAATGATTCTGACCACCATGGACGGCGACGACTTGCCGCACCCTGCAAACGCAGACATAGTCAAAAGATACTACGCATAAAAAGACCCGACAAGTTGAAAACCCAAAAGGGCGACTTGGGCAAAAAAGGGCATCCCGGTGAATCTAAAACCCGAAAGGGTGGTTCAGGCAAAAATTAGGGATAAAACAAAAAAATTTGTACACCCGGTAAGTTTAAAACCCGAAAGGGCGGCTTGGGCAAAAAAGGGTTTCCCGGTGGATCGAAAACCCGAAAGGGCGGTCCAGGAAAAAGTTAGGGAATTAAAGTTTATGACTATGTCTCGTCGGATCACTTTAAGAACCATCTCTTCATCAACAAGCTCCTAGCTTCTGATCAATCTAGCCATCAGCGGACGAAGCAGCGAATGGACAAGATATTCAGAGTTGTGAAGGCTATAGCAGAATGGGAATCCCATGGAATTGTTACACATAGCCATCTTTCTTTTGTATAAAATTTTTCAATTTTACGACAAACATTCTCTTGCTAGGATGTCTGTCTCCTTTGTACAAAGATACTCACAAAAGATAATACAAATATACTTCACAGTGCAGAAATTCGCTTGCCTTTCTTTTCTTTTTACACTTATGTTTTATTTGAAAACGTCCAATGTTTTGTTAAATAGGCATATGCATTTGAATATAAATACTGCTTACAAATAAAACGAAATTGAGAAAGGATAATTACTGGTAGATTTAAAGGGTAGGAAGACGTATTTAGGCTATTCCAGAAGAAATCCCCTACGATACATCATTCAGATCCTCAATAAGGAAAAATTTGGAGTATATTTCCCCAGTGAAGTTAAGCTTCAAAATACGCAGCGGATCCAATGCAGTCTAAGACTTGATTCCCAGCTAGGTTAAGCTTCAAAATTCCCATCAGAGTTAAAACCCGATCCTCGGTGGAGCCCGAAAATTCTGAAATACGTATCCCTAGCAGGAGCTAGAGTATTCTAAACCTTCTTCCCCAGAGAAGTCAAAATTCCAACTATCAATCCCCAGTGGGAACCATTCAACTTTCCCCAACTTCCCCAGTAGATTGGCATACAACCCAAGCTCCTGATTTCCCCGGCCGAGTAAGCATTCTCCCCACAGAGTCATTTCTCAGTAGATTGAAGATTCTCAGTCTCATTTCTCCAGCAAAAGCCTCCCAGATTTTAATTCCCCAGTAGAGGTCGTCAGAGTTTTCCTTATTCCCTAGGGAAGTCATGAAGAATTCTCATTCCCCGCAGAAGTTGGTAAAGCTCTTGTTAAAATCCCCAAGCAGTCAGGAAGGGTTTCTCATCTTCAACAATCAAAGGTTTTTGAATCCCCAGCATCGGTCAGGAATTTACTTCCTCCAGCAGCAGTCAAAGATTTCATTATCTCCAATTATCAAGGATTTATTTTCCTCAGCAAGACAGCTAATCAGATTACATGCACATCCATTACATTCATATATCATAAACATTAATGAAACACAGTTCATTGCATCACACATATCATGAAACATAACTTTGTGTTTTAGCTAATATTTTACCCTTTTCAGGATAAGATTAAGAGGCTATCATTAACAATTATTCAGACACAGTATGGATACACCCCAAACACGGCGGTCATTCTATTACTCATTCAGAATTTCAAGTCAAAAACAGTACAGATACACCCTAGACACGACGGTCATTCTACTACTCATACAGACTTCAGCAATCAGATACAGACTAGATACGCTCCAGACACGGCAGCTATTCTATCTCTCATTCAAATTCTCAACTCAAAGTTCAGAAATACTCCAAACACGGATGCCATTCTGACCCTTACACCAGCATCTTGATTCTCCCCAGTGCAGTCGCCGTAGAAGTTATCCTGTCATCTATTCAGATCCCAGTTACAGTTCCAGATACACTCTAGACACGGAAGTCATTCTGCTACCCATACAGATCTCAACTTCAGATACAGTCCAGATACACACCAGACACGGTTGCCATTTTGTCACTCATTCAGAATTTATCCCCAACACACAGTTGCTCCATATACAGATGTTTCTCTGTTACCCATTCAGAATACAGATACACTCCATACACGGCAGTCATTCTGATATTTATTCAAAGTCTCAAATACAGTTACAACTCAGATACGTTCCAAATACGGATACCATTCTGATGTTCATTCTACTGATTTTCAACAAACAAATCTTGGATGGCATCTTTAAGCCCATCTCCAACAAGATTCTACCATCTCCAAATGGCATCTTTAAGCCCATTCCCTCAACAATATTTTGACGAGTGCAAATTTACGGGCAATCTAGTGTCCAATCCTCTTTTACCTTCGAGTTACGAAAGGCAAACTTGCCAATCTAACTCTTCAGGTTCAAGAAGATTGAACAGGGACAACTGTTGTACCCCAAAATTTTCCCTCTCATTTTATCAACATTTTCTCATCACAAGACTCTTGGAACTCAAGATCAAACTAGGGTTTGCCCTGCTCAAGACACCTCCTTGCACTGTTGACCTAAATTAGGGTTTGAGTTTGCACAGGGATGTTTTGACCTACAATGCCCAAATTTACTTTCATACTTCATGTTGGGCTCACAAGTTTGTCCATACCAAGTTTCAAGTCTTGATTCAAATTTTTGCCCAGTCAATTGAACATTTGACCTAGAAATCAACTGTATTGGGGGAAAAGTCAACTGTGGCCAATTGACAGTCAAACCTCATGAAATTTGACCCACATCAACATTATAAACTCATATGAACCATTTGATCAAGTTTGGATCACAATTCCACAAGAAATTTGATCAGATCACCAAAAGGGCAAAATGGTCACTTTTAGGGTTTTGACTGCACAAAGGCAATTTCTGATTGTTTGACCTAGCCAATGGCAAATCAAGCTCACACATGGACTCAAGGACTCAATTTAATTGTCTTGACCCATTCAACAAATTCAAAAGATCTCAAATGCATAAGAGTGACAGATGAATTTTTCAGTCAACTGATCAAAATTTGACTGTACACTGAAAAGTCAAACTTTGACTTTTTGGTCAAAATCAAATGCCAAGAGTTATTTTTCATCAAGACATGTAAAATTATGAAACTTGTTCATCAAGAAACCCAAAAATGAAAATTAGGGTTTAAAATGGGAAAATTTCATAACTTGGAAATTTTCTAAGTTATGGAATTTTCTTATTTTTTCCTAACTTTGTCCCATTTTTTCACCAAGATGCAAATGGATTCAAAGAGAACTTGCAACATGAAAGTTGTAGTCCATCACAAAGTCTACAACTTTGATTCACAAAGTTTTTTCAAAAGAAGCTTGTAGATCAAGTTATGATTTTTGGAACAAGGGTACCTAAAACTTTTAACTTAGAAAATTTGCCCTAATCTAGGCAGGATTTTGACCCATCTTCTTGGCCACTTTTCACATAGTTCCACTTGGAGTTTCAAGTTGCATTTCAAAGATGGATTATAGTACATGTTCCAATATTTCCAAATTGTCCAAGAAATCCTCAAACACCTTTGTGGTTAGAGAGAATCGAATGCTTAAAGTTGGCAAAAACTCACTTTTGTCCATGGCCAATACATGTTCATACAAACTTGCATTTTCAAATCAGCATGTTTGGTGCTAGCTTGCAGGCCTCAAAACCAGTTTGTATTCCATAATTTAATACATAACCATTGAGTTAAGGTATTATCTTGGTCATTTGGACATTGCATACAAGATTAATCCTTAAGTGGTAAAAGGTAAAATGCCATTTTTGTAAAGTTGCACTTTATGTCAAACCAAAATCCTTGAGGCATGGGGCCATATCTATGAAGCAATATTCAATCAACCAATTCCAAGAACCAAGATAAAAGTATGCAGCATGATATAGGGCTTGTACAGGCCTGCATTGGGAGAAGACACACTCTTGGTTGAAAAAGAAGAAAAGTTGCAAAACATAGACCATCTCACACATCTGTTGAAACCAGCTTACACAAACATTGTAAACCAGTTTCATACCTCCCAACAAGCCAGAAACACGACCCTTCTGCCTCCCAAACCCCCTTGTACACAAAATCCCTATTTTGCTGCAAAACAGGGAAAGCTCTGCAAACTTGAAGCCATAACCAAATTCCATTGTGCGTTTTGTCCCAAGATACTTCAAACACCTTCCAATCAACTCACTTGAACTATCCCAGGCCTCCATTGCAAGCTGTAACACCATTAACACACTTTGCCATTTTTGTTTCAAAGCTCTGCAGGTTGAGTTCTACAGCACGATTCAAGCTGTTTCAAAATAAGCCAAGCATTGGAAAAGCTTCCTTGGACCTCAGGAAAGCTCAAAAGAAGCTCAAACACCATTGAAGGTTGCTACATTGTCCAGCTCGAAGTCAACTGAAACAGGTATTTCATGGACTTCTATCTCTCTATTTAGGAATGGTTAGGCTTAGGTTTGTGAATGAAATATGTTGTACTCATAGCCCTGAAGCCATACATATGCTTAGTTTTCATTAATCGTGCTAGGAGAATTTCACTCATGAACTTTCTGAAAAAACTAGGTTAGAAATTAGGGCCAGAGAAATTCTCTCTGGTCTTTGAGAGTTAATCCAAGTTTTTTATATGGTTGGATTCGTTGTTTAATGCTCTACAATGTTCATGTTATGAGTTTTGTCAAAAAATCAAAGAATCAGGAGATGGCATTTGTGTACAGAAGTGCGCGTGTTTTGTTCAAAGGAAGAAGAAGAAGTGGATTCTGGGTTGGGCCTGGTTTCCTTTACTTTTGACACCCCTTTATTCAGTTTGCACCCCCTGGCCCATTTATTTGAATATTTATCATTTTGACATTTTTATTTTTTATTCTGACTTTATTATTTCTTGTCCAAATATAAAAAATGCCAAAAAATTATTTTCTATATTTTTCATATTTTATTTTTATTTTACTAGTATAAATAGGTAAATAAACTATTTTCTTTTTTATTAAAACACAAAAATAATACAAAGAATATACTTATCTTCATTTATTATTTTTATTTGCACTTGAAAATATTATCTAGAATATACACATTTTTTTGTAAATAATTAAATTTTTTTTATTTTTATATATTTAATATATTTAATATATTTATATATATATATATATATATATATATATATATATATATATATATATATATATATATATATATATATATATATATATATATATATATATATATATATATATATATATATATATATATATATATATATATATATATATATATATATATATATATATATATATATATACTTTATTTTATTAAATAATTAGGACAAAAATAAAAAAATATTACATTTTCATTTTTATTAATATTTTGCACTAAAAATATCATTTTTACAATATACTTTTATTTTTTGTATAAATTAATATATTATTGTATATAATTAATAAATAATACTATTTATTAAGAATTAGGGTTTTTGCCCTAAATAGAAAAATAATTAAAATTGACTTTTTCTTTATTTATTTTTACTTCACAATTAAAAATACTTTTTACATACTTAAAAATCTTTTTGCATAATACATTTTATTTACATTTATATATTGTATTATATTCAACTATTGTACATTTAAATATTGCCTATACATTCAATATAGTTGTAATAACTTAGAATTTATTTTCTTGTCAAATACCCCCAATTCAAATTTGTACCTCCCTCCCTATATCATGTTGTAATAGCGTAGCATTTAAATTTTCGCACATTTAAAAGCTTCCAATTATGCCATGCTTAGACTTAGGGTTTGTATGCAAAATAAAATTAACAACTAGCTTGACCTAATTCAAAGATAATAATGTATGAAAAACAAATACAATGCACACTTGCACCCCTAGGGTTTCAATCCACTTGTTGCCTTCAAAAATGGGCCATGGTTGCATGTTAAGTACTTTGGTAAAACAAAAACAAAACAAAAGATCATTGTCCCTCGATGCCGCTATCTGAGTTGCCTAAACAAAATGATCAAGTCCCTCAAGAAAATTGCTAAAAATACTTGACATAATTGCTATCATGGTCTATACGATGACCCGCGCCTGTCCCGTTAACATCCTAACACAAGGTTGTTCACCAAATACAATGGTGAAGCAACACTGTTAAAAGGGTTAAAAACATAAGAAAGATCTTTGAGTAAAATAGGGTAGACCAACTCTTAGTTACTTGATCAAACTTGCAAAAAATATCCTTGCTATTTTTTAAAACACACTTCACAACACAATTTCAAAACCCTACTTTCAAACATTGAAAACTTTTCAAAAGACAAAAAAACACCTTTGTATAGATTCAAACAAGAATCATTACAAAGGTTGCCACAATGATGGCCTCTTTTCAAAACATCTTTCAAAATCACACACAAGAGCACCATTTCAAACAATTGAAAAGCAAAGCAAGTGATCTAAGCAAGTAACCAAGAGCCCATGGATAACCATGGATAGAAAGGGTGCTAATACCTTCCCTTTCTATAATCTACTCCCCGAACCCAAGAAAACATCTCAAAGGTCTTTCCTGTGCTTTTTGGCCTTTCCTTAGGATAAAATAAAAAGTCGGTGGTAACTCTTGCTAAACCGAAACATTTGCGAATACAAATGCAAAATCCCGAGTCAGTTCTCCCACCGTATCACAGAATGTCATTATGATACTCATCCAGTACATCTTTCAGATACAGTTCAGATACGCTCCAAATATGTATGTCATTCTGATACTCATTTAGTACATCTTTCAGATACAGTTAAGATACGCTCCAAATACTGATGTCATTCTGATACTCATTCAATACATCTTTCAGATACAGTTCAAATAGGCTCCAAATACGGATGTCATTCTGATACTCATTCAGTACATCTTTCAGATATAGTTCAGATACGCTCCAAATACGGATGTTATTCTGGTACTCATTCAGTACATGTTTCAGATACAATTTAGATACGCTCCAAATATGGATGTCATTCTAATACTCATTCATTACATCTTTCAAATACAGTTCAGATACTCTCCAAATACGAATGTCATTCTGATACTCATTCAGTACATCTTTTAGATACAGTTCAGATACGCTCCAAATACGAATGTCATTATGATACTCATTCAGTACATATTTCAGATACAGTTCAGTTAAGCTCCAGATACAAATTCCATTCTGATACTCATTCAGTACATCTTTCAGATACAACTTAGATACCCTCCAAATACGGATATCATTCTGATACTCATTCAGTACATATTTCAGATATAGTTCAGATATGCTCCAAATACGGATGTCATTCTGATACCCATTCAGTACATCTTTCAGATATAGTTTAGATACGCTCCAAATATGGATGTCATTCTGATACTCATTCAATACATCTTTCAGTTCATATACGATCAAGATATAAATTAATTCTGATACTCATACTTAATACTTCTCTAGATACAATCATGACATAGATTCATTCTGGTACTCCCTAACACATCTTCTAAATACAATTGGACACAAACTCATTCTTGTATACTTCTCATACGAAGTCAGATACATAGACCTCTTTTGGCTCAGATAAAATCAATCGTAGATATAAGCCCATATCTGACGACTCTCAGTCATCTTCTCCAAATGGCATCTATAATCCCATTCCCGATATCATCAACCAACAACATTACTTAATGCACAGGTGAGTGCAAATTTCTGGGCACTCTAGTGTTCAATCATATCTACCTTCAGATTACGAATGGCAGACAGGACAATCTAACTCTTCAGGTTTAAGAAGATTGAACAGGGGAAGCTTTTGTACCTCAAAATTTTCCCTCTCATTTTATTCAAGACATACTCATAGAGGTCCCCAAATGCTCAAGGTTGACTAAGAATTGACCAGACAAATTCTCCTCCTAAGTAAGGGGTCTACAACTAGGGTTTGGAGTTTCTCAAGGAAATTTGGCTTGAAAAGGTCTCAAGTGGCTTCCATGGTTCTTCATAGGTCCTCAATAAGGTTCATGTCAAGTTTCAAGCCCTACATCACAAATTTGCTCAATCAATGGTTCAAATGCTTGAAAATCAACTATATTGGTCCAAAAGTCAACTATGGGCAACATACAATCAAACTTCAATATTTTTGGTCAATACCAACACTTTGAAGTTATATTCATCATTTTATCAAGGGTTGATCATGATTCCCCAAGGAAAGTCCTCAGACCATCAAAAGTTAAGATTTGTCAAATTAGGGTTTCCTTAGGA
This sequence comes from Vicia faba, assembly GCA_948472305.1. Lineage (NCBI taxonomy): Eukaryota > Viridiplantae > Streptophyta > Magnoliopsida > Fabales > Fabaceae > Vicia > Vicia faba. The sequence continues at coordinate 343,596,023 of OX451741.1, forward strand.
GAAGTCAACCGAACTTTGACCAGGCATAACTTTCACATACTTCATCAACTTTTCCCAACAAATATCATTTTGAAGAAAATACAATTATCTACAACTTTCCTTTTGACCTCAAGTCCAAAAAATGCTTCATTTGAAAGATATGATCTCATACATTACACGTCATTTTCAAAAAGTCAACAAAAGACACTTTTTGTCAAGATAACTCACATCAATATAATATCTTCAAAAGAAATAACGTTCAACATAGAGATTGTAGATTACATCTTGGTATTTCCAAAAAGTCCAATATCATATTCAAAAGATGAAAATTGAGCAAGTTATGGTTTTTACAAGTTGGGGAATTTTAAAGAAATTCAAGAAGTACAAATTGAGCAAAATTGCATTTCTAGACCAATGAGCCTAGTTTTGGAGGTTCAAACATGTTCCTAATATCCATGAGGACCTATAAGTCCATTTTGCATGGCCTTGATTTTATTTGTATTTATCTTGATTTTATTCAATTTAGAATCAAATAAATTAAGATAAAAATGCAAGAAATAATGGGCCGTGGCATTTGGGCTTGAATTGACCCATTAAGGAAGCCAAATTTCGTGCAAGGTACATAAGACATGACAAGGTTCATGCAAGAGGTAGAAATGGCAAGAATCATGTAATTTTGGCAATTTTTTAAATATGAGTTTTTGTCATGAAACCATGGTTTAATGGTGTGATTCCTTGCCATGTTGGTGGCTTTAATGGTGTGATTTCTTTCCATGTTTGTGTACCTTTACACTCCCCTATAAATACAAGACAATATGGCAAGCAAAATACGCACAAAAAATTGCTAGAGAAACTCTACAAAATTTCACAAAAAATAGCAAAGTTGTCAAAACTCAAAAATCCACTTCCAGCCTTCCTCCATCAAAACCAATCACATATTCACGCTCCTGAGACTCCCAGGACTCATCCTAGTCCTTCTTCCATGCCTGAAACATCACATAATGCGCTAGCCAGATTGCTCCACTTTGGTAAACTTTCTTGATATTAAACTTTCAATTCATGCAATATTAATCAATGTGGTGCATTCATCTTTGATGCATTATTTTTGAGGTTTGACGCAGGGATAACTAGTGCGCGTTTAAGGCCTTCCTCTCCTAGATCTTGGGTTTGAATCCCAGGTTTTTCCATTTTGTGTCAACATTTCTTTTTTTTTTTTTGTGCACTGTGATCGGTGGATCTGGAACTGACTGTTTTAAAGCTGGTTCGCGAAATGTCGCGGTAAGCAAGAGTCGCCACCGTCTTTTATTTTCTCCAATAGGAAAGGACAAAAGCACAGAAAAATTCCTTGAAAGAGATCGCTCTCGGTTCGGGAGGTAGGTTATAGAAAGGGAAGGTATTAGCACCCTTTCTATCCATGGTTATCCATGGGCTCTTAGGTACTTGCTCAATGTGTTTTCAAAATGTGTGCTTTTCAATTGTGGGTTTCAAAATATTCTTTGAAAAGTTTCAAGTCAACTCGTACGTCAGAGTGTTTGAAAAGTTTGTTTTGAAAGTTTTTGAAAGTGTCGGTGTGAAAAGATTTTGATTTGTTTTGTTTTAAAGAGAGCAAGTATCTATGAGAACCTACCTACCCTAAGGAATTTGTCTGTGTAGATGTCCTTTAAAGTAGTGCTATCCCACCATTGAGAGGTAGGTAGCACCACCGTAGGAGGTATTCGGGTCAATTCGAGTTTTAGGGACGTGGTGGTCACCAGAGCAATGGGAAGACACCTTAGAAGCTACCCTCATGCCAGGTTCCCGGATCATGAGGACTTACTAAGACGTTTTCTACTCGACGACCACCTTTCGAAAGGCAACAGTGAGGCGTACCCTAGGGGTGGTGTGTGCGAATTGTGCGTCATGTTTCAGTTATTTGTCTTGTCATGTTTATTTGTGTTCTACGCTTGATTTTATTTTCGGGCATTCATTCTTTCATGCATATTTATTAACAGTTATATTTGCGAGAAAATAAATCTAAACTATTACAACTGGCGCGGGTCCACATCGCCAAAAAAAAACCGAACCCGATTTGACTGAAAATAAATAAAGCGAATGAAATAAAAAATGCAAGAAATAAATCTAAACTTATTACAAGGCTTTGGGGCATATACAGAGGTATTTAAACAATATAAGACAAATGCGCGAAATAAAAAGATTAAACAAAATTTGGGCGTTGGACCCTTTTACAAATAATTAAAATTAGTCAAGGAAATTAAAAATTAAATGAAAAATAATGTTTTTGTGTTTTTTAGATTTGAAAGAAAAAAAGAAAAATTAATTGAAAATTAAAATCCTAGTTCTAATGTTTTTTAAATTTATTATGAAGATATTCACTTTTAATCTAATTTAACTCTAAATTAATTTATGTACATTTTTTAGTTTATGAAAATAAATAAACAATATTATTATTCTGAAAAAAGGGAAAAAATAAAAAAAGAAAATAAAAGTCATTAAACCTAAACTCTATTTTTTTGGATTTTAGTTATTAAAAGAATTAAAATCTAACCTAAAATGCAACCCTAGTTTAATTATGAAAAACACTAATACTATGGCAAAAAACAAGGAAAGTTAAAAGGAAAAAGTCATTAACCTAATTCTATGTTTTTTAAGTTTTTAAGAAAGAGATTTAATTTCTAACCTAATTTAATTCTAAATTAATTTATGTACATTTAATTATAAAATAGAATGAATTAATAATTATATTATGAAAAAAGGAAACAAATGAACATTGTTAATTAACCTAGTTCTATGTTTTTGTTTTTTTGATTTTTATTAAAAAAAGAATTAAACTTGAAAACCTAATTAAACTAATTAATTACATGTTATTATTTATACAAAAAAAACAATATTTAAAATAAAATACTTATTAAAATTTTTGACTTTTCTGATTTTTTGAATGTTTTTTATGTTTTGTAGAAAGATAAATTAATTAAATTAAGCAAATAAAAGAAATGAAAAGAAAAATTAAAGAAAGAAATAAATAAATAAAAAATGACAAGGCAAACCAGGGGGGTGTGGTCCCCAGAATTGGAGGTGCAGATTTGAAAAAGCCTGGCCCATTTTTGCTTGAATTGGTTGACTTTTCCACTCAGGTGTGCGCCTGCTGACTTGCATCCATCCTATGCCTTTGTTATGGACCCTTTGATAGACCTCTTGGGACACGTGGATGAGCTGATGTTGAAGTGTATGGTGAGTCTTCAATGTTATGCTGCATGGGAATTCAAATGAAAAAATAATATGGAAATGTGTGAGACCTGGGGTTTGAACCCAGGTCATGAGAGTCCCTAGTGCACGTCCCTGCCAGCTGAGCCACGTTGGTTTCATTTAACATATAATAGTCAATAAAAAATATAAAAGAAAAATGGTTAGTGTTATTTAAAACGCGCGCAAATTCGAATTGCCCAGTCTCCGTGTGACAACTCATCGTCTCTTTCATTTTTTCTGAAACATGAAGGGCAAAGGCAACGTTTTTTGATCGTTGTTTTAGGGGGCCTAATAGAAAATAGCGACTAGCCCCTCGTTGCTCATAAATTGAGCGCGAGGGTGCCATCTTCTTCGTTTCAATCTCCTTAAGCTAATGGCACTGGTTTGGAAGCATGATTTTTCCTTGGTCAGAAAGCCCCAAATTTGAAACCTGCAAAACCTAGAAATTGGACATGGCGAAATCGCGTATGTGGCACAACAATGCAATTAAACATAATGATTAGTTCTAGAAACTCATAAGGAACATGAATCCACAGTTAGAATGGCATGATGATGCTTAGAATGTAAATCACGATTGCCACTTTTTTGCTGTACAGTTTGAGTTGTGGGTACCAGTTCAGGGAGTTTTGGAAGATGTTTTGAATTGGGATATCTTCAGAATTGTCTCAGGAAGCTATTGGTACAAAAATTAAGGCTTGAAAAGATCCCTAGCTTTGAAATCAGATTTGCATTTTATGGTTCATTTTTCAAATGTCCAATGGCTTTTTTCAACGAGCTTTTTGCTATGTTCTAGCTAGGGTTGGACTCAGTGATGATTATGGAATGGAATTGGTTTGTTATTTGACCTTAATCCATGCTTGAGAAAGAATTGGTCTTAGGGTTTCTTCCATTAACCATTTTTCCTATTTTTTAGCCAAAACCTAGACCTAGTGTGCAAATGAACCTTGGCTTGATTTTTGAGTTGGTTCATGATACATAGAACTTGTCCAAATTCATATGACACCATTACATTGATTTTTAAATTTTATTTGAATTTTCAATGAATTAAAATGAATTAAATCATCAAAAATTAAATAAAATAAAAAAGTCAACATTTGGTCTTGAAATCAACCATGGGCCACGTGTGTGGCATGACAAGGATGGACAAAGTGAGAAAAATGGGGCCCTTTTGTCAAAATTGGATTTTCAAGGATAGTTGACTTTTGCCATTTCACAAAATTTTCCCAACTTCCACAAGGCATAACTTGCTCAATTTTTAAGATTTTCTCATGTTCTTGGACATTTTGGAAAGCTCTTTGAGTCCTTTAACCAATGCCTTTGGTCCCATGTCATTTTGATTTACCAATCTCAAGTTATGGCCTTTGACTTAAAGTCCTTTTTTGTTGACTTTTGAAAATGACCTGTAATGTTGAAATTGATAACTTTTTGTGAGAGCATTTCTTGGACTTGGAACATGAAGATGAATTGTAGGAAATGTCTTTCTCTTCAAAATGAGCTTTGGATGGAATTTTTCTGATAATCCATGTGAAAGTTATGCCCTGGTCAATTCCAGTTGACTTTTTCAGCTGTCCAAATATAGCAACTTTTGCATCTTTGATGATTTCTGAGCCAAACTTTGAGAATCATGATCAAGCATTGATCAAATGATGTTTGTGGCTTCAAAATGATATGTTGACCAAAAATTTGAACTTTTGACTGTCAAATGACCATTTTGCCCCTACAGTTGACTGTAGTGCAATTTAGGGTTTTGACTGTGCAATCTTAAACTGAATGCCTTGAAACTTGATATGAGGATGCTTGACCATGTTTGTGAGCATATGAGACTTGATTGAGCCTTTGAAAACTTCATTTTCTTGCCCAGACTCAAAACCCTAATTTTGACTGTATGGAGGCCTTTGCATTGTGCAATTCTTGGGGAATTTTGTAGCTTGGCTTGGCAGTTTATTGGAGAATATGGGAGGGAAAATTTTGGGGTACAACAGTTGCCCCTGTTCAATCTTCTTAGACCTGAGGATGGAGATTGGCTGACGTGCCTTTTGTAATCCGAGGGTAGAAGATGATTGGACACTAGAGTGCCCAGAAATTTGCGCTCACATGGTAGCAGTGTGGTGGGGGAATGGGCTTATAGATGCCATTTAGAGATTGATGGGTAGGATGATGGGCTTATAGATGCCATCTGGATGTTGATCGCGTAAGAGATTCCTTAGCGAGAACCTGCATACCTGCAAAAGAAAATGAGTACCTGACACGTCGCAGGAGCTGGTTTTCAGATGCTTGGTATAGATATGTCCTGACTGGTTACAGGAGCTGGGTCTGGATCTTCAAACGGTGATGAAGTTGTCTCTACTGACAGGTTGTTTCCAAGGACGAGTGGTCTTTAACGATGGGTGTCTATAGCGACTAGTGTCTATGACGAATGTCTATAACGACAAGTGTCTACACTGACGAGTGTCTATCACAACGAGTGTCTATCACAACGAGTGTCTATCACGACGAGTGTCTATCACGACGAGTGTCTATCACGACGAGTGTCTATCACGACGAGTGTCTATCACGACGAGTGTCTATCACGACGAGTGTCTATCACGACGAGTGTCTACCACGACGAGTGTCTATCACGACGAGTGTCTATCACAACGAGTGTCTATCACGACGAGTGTCTATCACGACGAGTGTCTATCACGACGAGTGTCTATCACGACGAGTGTCTATCACGACGAGTGTCTATCACGACGAGTGTCTATCACGACGAGTGTCTACCACGACGAGTGTCTATCACGACGAGTGTCTATCACGACGAGTGTCTATCACGACGAGTGTCTATCACGACGAGTGTCTATCACGACGAGTGTCTATCACGACGAGTGTCTATCACGACGAGTGTCTATCACGACGAGTGTCTATCACGACGAGTGTCTATCACGACGAGTGTCTATCACGACGAGTGTCTATCACGACGAGTGTCTATCACGACGAGTGTCTATCACGACGAGTGTCTATCACGACGAGTGTCTATCACGACGAGTGTCTACCACGACGAGTGTCTACCACGACGAGTGTCTATCACGACGAGTGTCTATCACGACGAGTGTCTATCACGACGAGTGTCTATCACGACGAGTGTCTATCACGACGAGTGTCTATCACGACGAGTGTCTATCACGACGAGTGTCTATCACGACGAGTGTCTATCACGACGAGTGTCTATAACGACGAGTTGTATCAGAGGAATCTTTAGGCATTGATTTAAACTGGATTTGTATTCTTTGACCGGATTTGTCTCTTATGACGGGATTTGTCTTTTCTGACGGTGTTTTGTCTATTTTGACATAGCTGATCATTCAACTGTATCCTTCCTGAAAGGTAAAGGTCAGTTATATGCAGTACGTGATATGAATCAAGCAACGGCATAAATGCAATTGTATGACATGATGCGTACATGCATGTGTCATGATGTACGGAAATGTGATGTTTATGAATGTATGCTTTCGTCTAGGAAAATAAATCCTTGACGGGTGCCGGGAAGCCACTCCTGGGCTGGTGTTGGAGAATAAGCTTTTGCTTCCGCTGGGGATGATAAGACTTTACTGAGGACGGTCTTTTCCGTGGCTATTGGCTGAGGATAACCCAGTTATATCTTATTAAGGAAATAACTCTTTGAATAAAGCCGGACGACGCGTTCGTGTTCTGCGGGGAATGAAAATATCTGGGTTGCATTCTTTAGCCGAACCTATGATGGACAGAGCAACCGGATCTTTTAGACAACTCCTTATTGCCCCAGTTTCAGTGGGAGGAGGCACTTGTGGGAGTACTTGACGAGTCTTCTGGTAGGCAGGTGCCGAGATGCTGGGACATACTCGTACGCTTTGATCCCTAACTTTTGCCTGGACCGCCTTTTCGGGTTTTCAGTCCACCGGGATACCCATTTTTGCCCAAGCCGCCTTTTCAGGTTTTCGACTTGCCGGGTGTACAGATTTTTTTCATTTCATCCCTTCATTTTGCACGAACCTTTTTGGTTCGCCGGGAAACCCTTATTTTTGCCTAGGTGTGTCAACCTAGCGGGCCTTTGATTGTGCGTAGTATTTTTCCGACTATGTCCATGTTCTCAGAATGTAGGGAGTTGCCCCTGTTAGAAGTATTTTGCCATGCCCCAGAAGATCTTCGTTTGATCGTCCAATGCCCCAGGTGACTTAGACGGAGATTTGCCCCAGGCTGGTGGTGTCGCCATATTGTCAGAAGGTGTCTGATCGTGCAAGATTCGTTGCTGGATTGCCCCAAGTGACTCAGGCAGAGATTTGCCCCAGGCTTTTTGGCCTTTTGAGAGATTCTCTGGATCTTGACTTAACTGCCCCAGATGATGGACAATAGTCATGCCATGCCCCTCGATTGGAGGTACTTCTGTTCATTAGGCATTCGTCGTGCGAATTTCCTTGCTGTTCACACAAAAAGTCATATGCAAACAGAGTTATATCAAAAATACAAAGCTTATGTCTGTCTTGAATATTTTGAAAATGCGTTCTTTTCATAAAACAAGTGAATGTTTGTAAAACGTGATGTCAACTCCGTATTTACCGTAGGCCTTAAGGAGTCAGGATACCTTTCGTAACAGTATGCTTTCGAACTAACCCATACTTCAGCTAGGACTTTTAAGGGTTATAACGTGGCTTGGTTCATGGTTTTAAGAAACAAAGGATAAAGGCTCAAATTATTTGTACCCACCCACTCTTCGTGATGTTCTCCAAACCTAAACTCGGTTGATCCTACGTTAGACCTTGTTTGAGTCTTTGCTTTGATATACCAGCGATGGTTCGAATGTTGACAATTTATTTCAAATAGGCAGTCATCTTTGTTTTTGTTGAGGGTTTGTATGACCTCTTTCTTGTCTAATTTTGTTATCCCTTTCTTCTTTTTTTTTTGCCTGAACTGTTTCCTTTTTTGGAATTACAGTCAGCGGGATGCCCCAGTTTCATAAGTCCCCTTTGTAGGTTTTGACTTAATGGGCTGCCTTTCTTTATTGATTATTCGGAACCATCACTGTTTTTCTTCGTTTTGTAAGGACCTCCTTGGTGCCATTCGTTATGCACTTGGATCAACTGAGAGAACTACCCTGCCCCAGGTTATGATAAAGGGTTTTAAATTTCGCAAAAATAAAAAACTCCTGCTTCTTTGGCTCGGATGGGTTGACGAGGGTTTATCATCCTTATAACTCCAGTGTTTAGGAATTGAAACAATGCCTGTACCTCATCAGCGGGGTCTGTTCAAAAGCATACTGTAAATTGTGGTATCGTTTTCGTCATCCTCCCTCAAGAGGCTTAGAATTAACGAGAGTTGACATCAGAAAAAATATGAAAACAGTTTGCATACAGTAAATGCGAACATATTGATTCAAAAATAGACATAAGCGATGCATTAATGAAATAACAATGTTTTAACATGAATAAATGTTTGAACAAAAGAAAATTGCAACTTGAACATTCGAATGAACAAAAATTTCTAGTCTCAGGGCTTGTCACTTCAAATGGTGAGCCTTGGAGGGATGGTAGAAAAATTCAGCCTGACCATCTTGTGTGAATTCCAGTGCTCCTTCATCAATCAGGTCCTGGATCTTGTTTTTCAAAGCCCAACACTCGTTTGCATTATGTCCTGGACAGGCAGAGTGGTAGGCACACCTTTTATTGGGATCGTAAGCAGGATGTGCTGTGTTGGGGTTCTGGGGATGATCCCTTAATGTGATCAGGTTCAATCTCAACAGGCGTTGTAAAGCTTGAAACAGCGACATATTGAGCGGGGTGAACTGCCTCCTGGGCTTGTCTGTCTGAAGTTGGTGAAGTTGCTGCTGAATTGGTGATACTGGAGCCATATGAGGAGCTTTCTCCTTGCCTCTTTGTCTCAAAGGTGGTTGAACGATGATTGGCTTTTTACCCTTAGATGTTTGCCCCAGTTGGTTGCCCTGAAGCAGTTTGTTGATGAGAACCCCGAGCTCATCTTGTCTTTGAGTTAAACCCTGAATGGCAGTCATCTGCCCCAGCATCTGGGCTTTCAATGCATCCACCTCAGCTTGCAGGCGTTCCAGCCGTTCGTCCTCAGTACTGTTCTTGGCAAAAGTCTCCATGAGAAGTGTCCTTAGCTCCTCCTGCCCCTTGGATAGATTCAGGAGGATTTCCTCGAACCGAGTCCCTTGAGCAAGAAGGTCCTGATTGTCTTGTTGGGAAGCCATGTCTGAAATAAACAGCGGGAAAGGTGAGTGACCTGCAAAAGGGATACCTGTAATGCAATGATGAGTATGATATGCATGCAATGTTTTCAAGGACCTCGCGGGGTAAACAAGGAAATTTGTTAGCATTTGAATTTAGAGCTTGATTGAAGGACACCCAAGTTATTAAGAACTCTTCTTCAAGAGTCAAAGGCTCACCATATCAAGTGGGTCATAGCCCCTGACTTTAGTCATCATGTCTGGTTTTGATTTCCAAACAACCTTGGTTAGGGAACCTTCTTCAGGAGTCAAAGCTCACCATATCGAGTGGGTCATAGCCCCTGACAACATTGGCTAGAGGAAAATGAATCCTCTTTGCCCCTTGCTAGATGTTTGATTTATATGACCTGCATCACAAGCCCTTGAGATCCTTGAAATGGGTTAGGATGTATGCAATGGTATGATGTCATGATATGCATGGGGTAATGTGAGTAACCCTGTTATGAGTCCAAATTAAGGACTGCAAAAACCTGCAAGAAACTTAGGATACCCTGTTATGAGTCCTAATTAAGGACTACAACCACAACCTGCAAGAGACAAATGTCAGGTAATAAGCATGCAAGTAGTTCAAGTAGGAAGGCACACAAGTCACACAAGAGAAACCCTTAGGGTTTAGGCCAGCATGGGGTCTGGGTAGTACCCTCTTGAAGTTGGTGGGTTCAACCTGTCCTATCAAAGTAACCGGGTTCTAAGGTTCCCAATATCACGGGATTGCTTTCATTGTTCATCGTTTCGATTTAGCCACTGAACTGGCGACCGAAATATTCCAGGAAAGCAACCCTCAATTGAGTGTAGTATCGAGTATCAACCAACCTCGGACTGCACCAAAGTCAGTTATCTCACTACCCTAAAGAGGCCAAGATAGTTCAATTAAGGTTCCTAAGGTCTGTTGATGCTTTATGACACCACATGGAGGCCCCGTACTCTCCTTGACTGACTCAAGGGTTACCGGTACACACCAAAGTGCCACATCAACGTAGCAGACTGTTTCAACCATGTCGGTATACCCCGCACAGTTCCCTCACAGCCTTGTTGCTACTTTCTAAGAAGGTATCCCCAGATCCGGGTTAGGATCTATAGAACTCCCAAGACGGTCCCACAATTTTAAAGCATACAAGGAAAGCAATTGAAAACACAATGATCTTAGTCCTAAGGTACACCTCACTTTAAGTTTGTCCCCAGCAGAGTCGCCAGTTCTGTGATCGGTGGATCTGGAACTGACTGTTTTAAAGCTGGTTCGCGAAATGTCGCGGTAAGCAAGAGTCGCCACCGTCTTTTATTTTCTCCAATAGGAAAGGACAAAAGCACAGAAAAATTCCTTGAAAGAGATCGCTCTCGGTTCGGGAGGTAGGTTATAGAAAGGGAAGGTATTAGCACCCTTTCTATCCATGGTTATCCATGGGCTCTTAGGTACTTGCTCAATGTGTTTTCAAAATGTGTGCTTTTCAATTGTGGGTTTCAAAATATTCTTTGAAAAGTTTCAAGTCAACTCGTACGTCAGAGTGTTTGAAAAGTTTGTTTTGAAAGTTTTTGAAAGTGTCGGTGTGAAAAGATTTTGATTTGTTTTGTTTTAAAGAGAGCAAGTATCTATGAGAACCTACCTACCCTAAGGAATTTGTCTGTGTAGATGTCCTTTAAAGTAGTGCTATCCCACCATTGAGAGGTAGGTAGCACCACCGTAGGAGGTATTCGGGTCAATTCGAGTTTTAGGGACGTGGTGGTCACCAGAGCAATGGGAAGACACCTTAGAAGCTACCCTCATGCCAGGTTCCCGGATCATGAGGACTTACTAAGACGTTTTCTACTCGACGACCACCTTTCGAAAGGCAACAGTGAGGCGTACCCTAGGGGTGGTGTGTGCGAATTGTGCGTCATGTTTCAGTTATTTGTCTTGTCATGTTTATTTGTGTTCTACGCTTGATTTTATTTTCGGGCATTCATTCTTTCATGCATATTTATTAACAGTTATATTTGCGAGAAAATAAATCTAAACTATTACAACTGGCGCGGGTCCACATCGCCAAAAAAAAACCGAACCCGATTTGACTGAAAATAAATAAAGCGAATGAAATAAAAAATGCAAGAAATAAATCTAAACTTATTACAAGGCTTTGGGGCATATACAGAGGTATTTAAACAATATAAGACAAATGCGCGAAATAAAAAGATTAAACAAAATTTGGGCGTTGGACCCTTTTACAAATAATTAAAATTAGTCAAGGAAATTAAAAATTAAATGAAAAATAATGTTTTTGTGTTTTTTAGATTTGAAAGAAAAAAAGAAAAATTAATTGAAAATTAAAATCCTAGTTCTAATGTTTTTTAAATTTATTATGAAGATATTCACTTTTAATCTAATTTAACTCTAAATTAATTTATGTACATTTTTTAGTTTATGAAAATAAATAAACAATATTATTATTCTGAAAAAAGGGAAAAAATAAAAAAAGAAAATAAAAGTCATTAAACCTAAACTCTATTTTTTTGGATTTTAGTTATTAAAAGAATTAAAATCTAACCTAAAATGCAACCCTAGTTTAATTATGAAAAACACTAATACTATGGCAAAAAACAAGGAAAGTTAAAAGGAAAAAGTCATTAACCTAATTCTATGTTTTTTAAGTTTTTAAGAAAGAGATTTAATTTCTAACCTAATTTAATTCTAAATTAATTTATGTACATTTAATTATAAAATAGAATGAATTAATAATTATATTATGAAAAAAGGAAACAAATGAACATTGTTAATTAACCTAGTTCTATGTTTTTGTTTTTTTGATTTTTATTAAAAAAAGAATTAAACTTGAAAACCTAATTAAACTAATTAATTACATGTTATTATTTATACAAAAAAAACAATATTTAAAATAAAATACTTATTAAAATTTTTGACTTTTCTGATTTTTTGAATGTTTTTTATGTTTTGTAGAAAGATAAATTAATTAAATTAAGCAAATAAAAGAAATGAAAAGAAAAATTAAAGAAAGAAATAAATAAATAAAAAATGACAAGGCAAACCAGGGGGGTGTGGTCCCCAGAATTGGAGGTGCAGATTTGAAAAAGCCTGGCCCATTTTTGCTTGAATTGGTTGACTTTTCCACTCAGGTGTGCGCCTGCTGACTTGCATCCATCCTATGCCTTTGTTATGGACCCTTTGATAGACCTCTTGGGACACGTGGATGAGCTGATGTTGAAGTGTATGGTGAGTCTTCAATGTTATGCTGCATGGGAATTCAAATGAAAAAATAATATGGAAATGTGTGAGACCTGGGGTTTGAACCCAGGTCATGAGAGTCCCTAGTGCACGTCCCTGCCAGCTGAGCCACGTTGGTTTCATTTAACATATAATAGTCAATAAAAAATATAAAAGAAAAATGGTTAGTGTTATTTAAAACGCGCGCAAATTCGAATTGCCCAGTCTCCGTGTGACAACTCATCGTCTCTTTCATTTTTTCTGAAACATGAAGGGCAAAGGCAACGTTTTTTGATCGTTGTTTTAGGGGGCCTAATAGAAAATAGCGACTAGCCCCTCGTTGCTCATAAATTGAGCGCGAGGGTGCCATCTTCTTCGTTTCAATCTCCTTAAGCTAATGGCACTGGTTTGGAAGCATGATTTTTCCTTGGTCAGAAAGCCCCAAATTTGAAACCTGCAAAACCTAGAAATTGGACATGGCGAAATCGCGTATGTGGCACAACAATGCAATTAAACATAATGATTAGTTCTAGAAACTCATAAGGAACATGAATCCACAGTTAGAATGGCATGATGATGCTTAGAATGTAAATCACGATTGCCACTTTTTTGCTGTACAGTTTGAGTTGTGGGTACCAGTTCAGGGAGTTTTGGAAGATGTTTTGAATTGGGATATCTTCAGAATTGTCTCAGGAAGCTATTGGTACAAAAATTAAGGCTTGAAAAGATCCCTAGCTTTGAAATCAGATTTGCATTTTATGGTTCATTTTTCAAATGTCCAATGGCTTTTTTCAACGAGCTTTTTGCTATGTTCTAGCTAGGGTTGGACTCAGTGATGATTATGGAATGGAATTGGTTTGTTATTTGACCTTAATCCATGCTTGAGAAAGAATTGGTCTTAGGGTTTCTTCCATTAACCATTTTTCCTATTTTTTAGCCAAAACCTAGACCTAGTGTGCAAATGAACCTTGGCTTGATTTTTGAGTTGGTTCATGATACATAGAACTTGTCCAAATTCATATGACACCATTACATTGATTTTTAAATTTTATTTGAATTTTCAATGAATTAAAATGAATTAAATCATCAAAAATTAAATAAAATAAAAAAGTCAACATTTGGTCTTGAAATCAACCATGGGCCACGTGTGTGGCATGACAAGGATGGACAAAGTGAGAAAAATGGGGCCCTTTTGTCAAAATTGGATTTTCAAGGATAGTTGACTTTTGCCATTTCACAAAATTTTCCCAACTTCCACAAGGCATAACTTGCTCAATTTTTAAGATTTTCTCATGTTCTTGGACATTTTGGAAAGCTCTTTGAGTCCTTTAACCAATGCCTTTGGTCCCATGTCATTTTGATTTACCAATCTCAAGTTATGGCCTTTGACTTAAAGTCCTTTTTTGTTGACTTTTGAAAATGACCTGTAATGTTGAAATTGATAACTTTTTGTGAGAGCATTTCTTGGACTTGGAACATGAAGATGAATTGTAGGAAATGTCTTTCTCTTCAAAATGAGCTTTGGATGGAATTTTTCTGATAATCCATGTGAAAGTTATGCCCTGGTCAATTCCAGTTGACTTTTTCAGCTGTCCAAATATAGCAACTTTTGCATCTTTGATGATTTCTGAGCCAAACTTTGAGAATCATGATCAAGCATTGATCAAATGATGTTTGTGGCTTCAAAATGATATGTTGACCAAAAATTTGAACTTTTGACTGTCAAATGACCATTTTGCCCCTACAGTTGACTGTAGTGCAATTTAGGGTTTTGACTGTGCAATCTTAAACTGAATGCCTTGAAACTTGATATGAGGATGCTTGACCATGTTTGTGAGCATATGAGACTTGATTGAGCCTTTGAAAACTTCATTTTCTTGCCCAGACTCAAAACCCTAATTTTGACTGTATGGAGGCCTTTGCATTGTGCAATTCTTGGGGAATTTTGTAGCTTGGCTTGGCAGTTTATTGGAGAATATGGGAGGGAAAATTTTGGGGTACAACAGTGCAGATCTGGGCTTGTTGAGTTGTGCTGGACCATTTGTCTCCTTGCACCTCCCAATTGCTTTTGTTGCAGTGCTTGAGCCCGGGACGTTTGGGCCTAAACTTTACTGATTCTCACCCCCCAGTTTTCTTTACAGCAAGGCCCCTTTTCTATTTTGTATCTTTAATTTAATTCTTTTTTTTAATTTCATACAAAATCATAAAAACCTCATAAAATAAAAAATAAAAAATATTAGAATTAGTTTTTTTCATTAATTAGAATTAATTTTTAATTAGTTATTAATAACCACTTTTTTAAAATTAATTAATCAATTAGAATTATGTTTTGTTTTTCTTAATTTAATTTAAATATTTTCCTAAAATCATAAAAAACAACAAAAATACATTTTCTTTCATCGCATAGAAATTTTTTTAGGTTTTTTACTTCTATATCTTTCCATTTTTTCTTTCTTTCTTCCCCCCACACGCTTATTTAATTTCGCATTTTTTTACTCTTTCATAATTATGTCACTGTAAAAGGATGTAATAGTTTAACTAGGACCGTTTACTTTTTATTTCCCTGTTTTGGCTTGTAAATCCCCCACCCAGAAGCCTTGTAATAGCGTAGCTTAAATTCTCGCACTTAAAATTTTCTGCATCTGCACATATGTTAACTGTTAGATGAATGCTAATAGGTTTATATGAAAAGACTAAAATAAAATGGTAGAAAACCTAACACTCAAGATAAACATAACTGAAACACAATATACTCGCACACGCGCACCTCTAAGGTACCTCCACTTGTTGCCTTCGGAAAAACAAACAATCACGTCTCTCGAACGTAGGAGACTTTAGCAGTGCCCCTTTAATTATAATATCATAAGTCCCTCGATGACCCTTTCGACTTTGCCTCGGTAAAACAATCTTAAAACCTGAGGGTAATTACCAAAGTTTCTTACTATATGCTTTTTGATTGTACGATGACCCTCAATTGTCCCTCAAACATCCAACGATGGGGCCACCTACTCACTAATAGTAGGATAACACTATCTAAAGGAAAAGAGGAAAAGAATAAACCTTTTTGAGTAGGTAGATAGTTCTTAGATGCTTTCTCAAAACACAACATTTTCCATGCCTACACTCCTTTCCAAAAATATTTTCAAAAATACTTTGTATACGTTTTCAACAATACGAGAAACATTACAAAGTTCGCCGCACTAAGGCGTCTTTTCAAAATACTCTTTTTTCAAACATACAAACACAAGGTATTTTCAAATGAGCTAGAATCTAAGAGCACGTAGATAACTACGGATAGAAAGGGTGCTAACACCTTCCCTTTCCATAATCTACCCCCCTTACTCAAATAATCTTAAAAGGTCTTTTTCTGTTCTTTTCACCCTTTCCTTTATTGGATAAAAGAAAGTCGATGGCGAATCTTGCTTACCGCAACATTTGCGAATACAAATGGATCAATAAGGAGGCTTGTCTCTAGATCATCATGCCTGTATCATTTCAACTTATGATTTCTTAGTTGTTAAATTTCACTTGCTATAAATTTGTATCTTTGGGTCAGTAATTCAAATAAAATAATCATGCATGTTTTTGAAATCGATCCATTCCACAAATAATCAACGACTTTCTATTCTTCTTTTCTATCTTCCATTGCACAACTTTAACAAACTTCGAAGGAGAATGTTGAAAATACAAAATAATTGAATTTTGCTGACGTATGCTTTTTAATAATAAAGCTTAGTTGATGATGTAAGGCATTGTTTCACTTCCCAAATAGTGGAGAAATACGGAGTTAATCCGTAGTTAACCCCTTCGAGCAGAAAGCCAGAGTTCTTTCTATTTTCAAAAAAAAACCTTAATCTTAACCAGGGGCACAGGTAGATTTCAATTAATTCGATGATGCATTCAAATCCCAGGAGAATCGAAACGATCTAAGAGAGGGTTCAAGCACATCTCTTTCCTCGACACATCATTGAGAGAAAAATCTAAGCAAAGATTTGAGCACATCATCTTCCCCGCATTCATCATCCAAGATTGAGGAATCAATAAATACAAAGTCCATGACGTCTTCTCCCTCAGTACGTCAATCGAGATCAAGGAAACGATGAAGACAAAGCTTACAACAATAAGCGTGGCAGTCACAAATTTTCAAAATCAAAAGCAAAAAAAAATAAATTAAAAAAAGGAGAAAGCCTGCTAAGTCAAAGGAAATAAAAAAATACTTGACTTAGGTAAAAGTTAGGGCATCCCGATGGACTGGAAAATTCAAAAGAATTGGTCTATGCAAAATAAGGGATTGAAAATTAGAGAACAATCTTGTGAATTCCACCTCAAGAATCATCAAGGCTCCTCATCAAACGCTTGGATCTTATCAATGCTTTTCATTGGTGCTTGAATCTTATTCACGCTTCTCATCATCTGCGCAATTGCGAAATTTCTTTTGGGGATTAAACATATCGTTGGATTAATTAAAATTAGGATTGGAGAACATCAAGGAGAATGGGGTGGGCTAAATAAATTTTGAGCATTATATCCTTTGTTTTAAACCATGAACCATGGCCATGTTACAACCTTCAAAAGTCCTAATTGAAGCTAGGTTCACTATGAAAGCATACTCGATAAAATTTGTGTTAAACTGACTCCTAGCGTTTGTTAAAATTATTTCTAACTACTTTTCTTCTACGAATATCCATTTCTAATCATCCATTTATTTTCAATAATCAAATTCGATTTCAAAACTTGCACGTGCATCAAACAGAATTACTTTTTCAAAATGTACAATTTTATCTACGAATCAATACTTAGCATCAAGGAGATTTCAAAAATGGTCTGATCAAAGGCAGCATTTTCAAGAAACTTCTAACTAGGGGCAGAGCATCTAAGAGGACCCTTATAAATAGGGACAAATACTAATGATTGTAGAGGTATATCACATGGAGATACTATTGACAAGGGGTGACCATTCTGAGATTCAATCAACTCAGATCATATTTTAAAGCATTGTTAAATCAGGGGCATACCTATCGAAGGAGAATTCCTAAATCAAGTCATATCACAATAGGGTATGACTCAGTTTCCTCATGTTAACAAACCTCTCAAGACTTTGACAACAAGGGGGAAAACTTCCAAGATTCAAATATTGGGCAGTATGTACCAAGTTCATCCTACCGCACGTAGGATCCAAATTCTTCAAGCAACTTCAAGTACAAACTTTCCAAACTCCGAATACTTAGGGAAATCTATGTCAAGTTCATGGTGAGCTCTAAAATTATTTTTGAGGGTACTTCATCCAGATCCTGGAGATTGAGGGGCACATCTTTCAAAATTTAAATGTTGAGGCAAACCACCACAAGGCTCGATCAAAAGGAGTTGATTCAAAATGGTTCATCAAAGCCAAGCTGTGATACTGTGGGAGAACTGACTTGGTTTTTTTGCATTTGATTGCAAATGTTGCGGATAGCAAGAGTCGCCACCGAATTTTCTTTTATCCAATAACGGAAAGGGTGAAAAAAACAGGAAATACCTTTTTGAGAATTTTCTTGAGTTCGGGGGGTAGGTTATGAAAAGGGAAGATATTAGCACCCTTTTCATCTATAGTTATCTACAGGCTCTTAATTGCTAGCTCACTTTGAAAAGCTTTAGTGTTTGTATAAGTTTGAAAATATTTTGAAAACGCCTAAGTTTGGAAAAATTTGCAATGATCTCTTATCGTTGAGAATGTACACAAAGTGTTAGTTTTGAAAATATTTGTTGAAAATGAGTGGTTGAAAGATGTTTTGAAAATGGCAATGTAAGGAAATTTTGTAATGATTCTCGTGTCGTGGAGAATGTATACAAAATGTTTGTTTTTGAAGAATGTTTTAAAAGTGTGAGGTGTAAATGGTTTTAGTTTGTGAGCAAGCAATTACGAGCAATCTACCTACTCAAAAAGTATTTGTTCTTTTCTTCCTCCTTTAGGTAGTGATTGTCTACCATTAGTTAGTAGAAAACCATATCATTGGATGTGAGGGACAAGCGTGGGTCGTCGTATAGTCATAGAAGGCAACTTGCAAGATGTTTTTAGCAATTGTTGTAAGGGACTAATATTGTTTACTGAAGGCAACATTTAAGGGTCATTAAGGGACTACGGTCTTTTAATCGAGGGTATTCGCTAAAACATCTCACGTTCGAGGGACATGACTGTTTATATCCGAGACAACAAGTGTGGGTTACCCTAGAGGTGCAAGTGTGCAAAGTGTTTTGTTTTCATGTATATTATCTTTGAATTAGGGTTTTCTATGGTTTGATTTTAGTCTTGTCATGAAAACCCTAATTACTAGCAATAAAAAGGAAAGTGATAAATTGCAGAATTTAAATGTCCTACGCTATTACAACGCTTTGGGAATGGGGGTAAAATTTTGTGAATAGGTGGAGAAAAGCAATAAAAGCCCTAATTACTATTACAAATCATTGATCATGAATAATAATAAAATGTACAAAATGTAAAGATGAATGAGAAAATTTTTTTTTTAGGGTTTTTGATGGAGAAAAATGTTTTAGTAATTAACCTAATTAGACTAATTAATTTTAATTACAAGAGAAATTAATTAATTATTTAACAAAAACTTAAAATCTAAGTTAAATTAATTTTAAGAAGAAAATAAACCTAAGTATAATAACTTGTTTAGAAAATGGTTTGAATGTTCAATACTAATATCAATTTGTAAAAGAAATAATAAAAATAATTTAATAAAATAAAATATTTATATTAAAATATTTATAGTTAATTATTTAAAAATATATTTTTATATTTTTGGGTTAAGTAAAAATAAATAAATAAATTAAATATAACAAATGTAAAGAAAAATAAAAAAGAAATGGGTTGGGATGTTTGAAAAGAAAAATGGGGGTTAAAAAATAGTAAAAGGCCCAAGTCTATTTATGTTGAAATCAGAAAACAAAACAAAATAAAATAAAAAAGCTCATTGGGCATGCGCTGCCTTTTAGTAGAAATGGGGTGCATGGAAGAAACCTAGTCAATGGCCCAGAAGCAAAAGTATAACGTTTGATGATCCAATGTGAATGCATTCTAAGAGTGTATCATGGACATGCGCCCTTGTGTATTAGATTTGATAGCTTGGCTGATTTGATGGTGATGGAGAAAGGTGCACGGTACATGCGCTAGCTTGGCCTGCACATGATCTAATACAAAGAAATATGAAATAATCAAAAGGGTACCGCTGGGGCTCGAACCCAAGTCCCTATAGTTCAATGCCTTACGCACGCTTCGTCTGCCACTGGGGTGGCTGTTTCATATGTGAGTAATGCAACTTGCAATAAACTTCTTCCTAATGGAACTTCATTCCTAACCTTGCGCCATCATCTACAACACCATTTTTGAATTTTGTAACTTCCTCATCTCTCAACCAAATCAAAAAATGTAAACATGAAACTTGCTCCATTTTTCAGTACGAATTCAACCATATAAATTTAATGAGCTATAAATCAAAGATGAATGAGAATTTTACTGGTACCAAATAAAAACCTAATTTTTTCCAGAAAGATCATCTTCAAAATTCACATCACTCATGCAACATAAATGAAAACTAAGGGCATGGTTAGCTTCAGGGCTATAATGTTTACATTTTTTATTCACAAAGTAAACATTAATGATGCTTGTAGAGAGAGTTCAAAGTTGAGAAAACTTACCTTAAAACTGAAAATTGTGTATGGAGTTTGAGCAACTCTGGAAGTGTGGTGATGATCTGGATAGCTTCACTGGACTCCTAGGAAGCTAATGTAACTCTTACTTTATGCTGAAAGTGCCTGAATCGTGCTGTAAAAGTCAAGTTGCAGAGTTGAGTTTTTGAGTTTGGAAGATGATGAAGATGGAATTACAGTTGAGAAACAGGGATGGGGATGAGTTTTGTATGATGTATGGAAGCTTTGTGATTGATTTGGAGAGGAAAGACATGAGTGGATTGTGAGATGGAAGTTCAAGGTCAGAAATGACAAGCTATGGAGTTTTTTGTGCAAATTCTGGTTTGAGGAAGTTTGAGGGTTTGTATATTCGTGTCTTGGCTTGCTAATAGTGTCTCTATTTATAGATAAGAGGTTTGGAATACTCAAGTCGATCAGAATTCAAAATCACATGTTAAGCTCAACATGTGATTTTCTTTAAAAATCAAGTTTCAATGCCTTGTACTTTTGATCATAGAGTGGTTAAACACTTTAATCACAATGCTTCTAACCTTGTATATGGAGTGTGATCAGAGGGAACAAGTGAGAGGCTCAAGAATTAACTTTGTGCATAAAATTTGCTTTTCAAGAATGCAATGTTAAC
This sequence comes from Vicia faba, assembly GCA_948472305.1. Classification (NCBI taxonomy): domain Eukaryota; kingdom Viridiplantae; phylum Streptophyta; class Magnoliopsida; order Fabales; family Fabaceae; genus Vicia; species Vicia faba. The sequence goes on from OX451741.1 coordinate 343,617,008, forward strand.
TTTCTCCCCTAAATGGAAAATTGACTTGGACAATGCTTAAACCACTTGGATCATAGCTCAAAAGTTTGTGTAATCCATTAATTATGGGTATACGCACAAGTTAGAAGGCATGCAAAGCAAGATTATGCAGCATAACTTTGAGATTGGATTATGTGTTTGTTGTACCCCAAAATTTGCCCTCTCATTTCTCAAAGGATCAACCTGGACCCTCAGGTTTACTTTCATCCAGTTTCAAGTCTTGAATTACAACTTTTCAAGAAAATCAGTCATAAGGGCAAAATAGTCAAAAACACACTGAAAAGTCAAACTTTGACTTTTAGATCCAAATCAAGTTTAAATAATTATATTTCATCAAAACATGAAATTGATTCATCAAAAAATCAGAAGTCAGAAGTTACTTTGAAAAAATCAAATTTTCTAAACATTTAGAAAATTTTCTAACTACTTCAGAACTTCTGAGTCAGCCTCTATGCAAGTGCAGTCAGAAGTTACAAACACGGTCCAGAACATGACGCTTCAATTAGAACATGCAGAAGCGTTGCTCTTTGGTCAGAACATGATTCTTCAGCATATGAAGGCTATGTTCAATGCTCCGGTCATAACATTGATTCTTCAGCATATGAAGGCTAGGTTCAACGCTCCTTCAGAACATGCTGGAGCAAAAAGATACAAAGATCAGAAGTTGGATGTTCATTCTGAATTATGCTGAGACTGAACCTCTGATCCAGAATTAAGCAATGATGTGAATCTCACGTTGCAGGATTTCTGGGTTGATCAATCTCATCATCATTTAATGCTCATTTAATGCTCACAAACCACTTATGGGTCTTTGTTCAAAGGATTTCTCCACGTGTGGCATAGAAGCACCTTTATTGTCTTGGGAAAACAAACTCTTTACAAAAGTGTGTTGGGCCCATGCATTACTTTTGCTGTGGAAGTTACTTTTCCTTAATTCCTGCTTACAATTCCAGTTTAGGCACGGCTAAAAGCTGCTGACCACCTTACTTTGTGCTTTGAGCCATACTTGTTTGAACTTGCTTCAAGAACAAGTCAGCGCCTAGCATATGATGGCTGTATCTTTGATTTTTCCAAGATACTAAATCCTTGCCTATAAATTTAACTACATTTGCAACTGTGAGGGGGTCTAAATTTTGAGAAAAGAAAAGCCTTGAACCCCTGCCAAAATTCCAAGAGTTCCAAAAAACTGTAAACACAACATACAAAAACCTGTTAACTTTTGATTTCTTGCATTCAAACTTAATTTTTCCTCAAGTTCTTCTTGACTAAAGCCATCCACGCAGTTGCTGATTCACATATTAAAATTTATCCTAACTTCTGTGTTCACACTCCTATACACTCTCCATCCACCTCCACGTCAAAGAAGTTAGAACATCACCCCTTTGTTGTTCCAGACATTGAAAACTTCCATCCTGCTGAATACATGAAGAAGCTGCTCAGAACATCATCAGAGTTGAGGTTAAATCTAGTTCACAGAATCTCTTCCAAAATGCATGTAGATATCATGTTTCTGATGTTGTACATATTCTGAGGTTGCATGCATCCGTCTTCCTAAGTAGGGGGTAAATCAGTTCAGAACTTCTTGAAGAAATTAGAACTCAGAATTAGGATTAGAAAATTCATACTTGCCTCTGATTTATAGTTCTGATATTTCTTGTTTCTGAAACACTATGACACCTGCTATAACTGTCATAAGCACATCTTCTGTTTTGTTGAGAAATGACCAAGTTGCAGATGTTCTGACTAACATGGAAAGGGAGACCAAGTTCTGCCAGTGGTATCAGAACTTCTGAAATCTACTTTGTTGCCAGTGGTATCAGAACTTCTGAAAACTACCACATTCCCAGCGGACCCAGAACTTCTGACTTCACCCATTTTTTTCACTAACATGATATCTATTTTGCAGCAGGCCAGAGTCAGAACTTCTGACCTCCTTTAGTCAGCAATACGCTGATTCTATTTTTATTTTTCTCACTATTTTTGCTATTACTTTATTTTTCATTAATCAAAAAGACACCAAAAAACAATTTTTTTTAATTTTTTACATGCTTTATTTTATTTCTTAAAACAATAGATCAAAAATATTTTCTTAAAATAAAATAAGTCCATTTTACATCTTTTATACATTCTTATCTATTTGATATGGTTGTAATAATAATTTAGGGTTTAATTTTATTTGCAATCCCCATTCGTAAATATGTACCCCCATCCCCCAAATATTGTAATAGCGTAGGACTTTACATTTCTGTAACTTATCGCTTTCAAATGTAAATGCTAGTAATTAGGGTGTGTATGGCAAGATACGAAAAACAACAAATAGATAAACCTAATCAAGACTAAATGCATGCAATCAAACACATTTTCACACTAGCACCCTTAAGGTTAACTCCACTTGTTGCCTAAAAAATGGTCATGTTATGCATGTGGGGTGTCTTAGCAAAAACAATCGAAATACAAGATCATAGTCCCTCAATGACGCTATCGAAGTTGCCTTTCAAAATGATCTTAGTACCTAAAGAAAAATGCTAAGACATCTCACAACATTTCTATCACGGTCATACGATGACCCAACGCCTGTCCCTTCACATCCAACGATGAGGCTTCTTACCAAATCAATGGTAAGATAGCAACATCTAAAGGAGGAGGAAAAGAACATCTAAGACCTTCTGAGTAGGAGGTTCGCTCTCAGTTACTCGCTTGCTCACAACAAAAATACTTTACATACCTCACAAACACCTCTTTGAATTATTTTCGAAACAAACACTTTGTATGCGTTCTTATAGACACGAGAATCATTACAAAGTTACATTTTCAAAATATTTTCAGAAAAACACACAAAGCACAATTTCAAACAAAAACAAGTGATTTAGCGAGTAACTAAGAGCCCATGGAAAACCATGGATGAAAAGGGTGCTAATACCTTCCTTTTTCATAATCAACCCCCGAATTCTAGAAAACATCTCTAAAGGTCTTTCCTGTGCTTTTTCACATTTCCTCATTGGATAAAAGAAAATTTGGTGGCGACTCTTGCTAAACCGCAACATTTGCGATAAAACGCAAAAAACCTCAAGTCAGTTCTCCCACCGTATCACAGAACTGGCGACTCTGTTGGGGAAAATTCTTAAAAGTGGGGTTACCTTAGGGTTTAGATCATATTTATCTGCTTGCATTGTTTGATTTGCTTGCTTTACATTATGGTTCTTTGTTTGGGTTTGAATCCTCTACCCGAATTTGAGATACATTATAGGTAAGTAGCAATACATTGTGGAAACTGTGTGGGGTATACCGACATGGTCTAAGAAATAGCTATGTTAGTGTGATATATATGTGGGTACCGGTAGCCTTTGAGTTAATCAAAGAGAATACGGGGCCGCTGAGTGATGTCATGAAGCACTAATGAACTTCTAGAACCTTTGCTTGACCAACTTGGCCTTTAGGATGTAGTGAGATGACCGACTTTGGTGCAGTCCGAAGTTGGTAGATACTCGATACTACACTCATTGAGGTTTGGTTTCTTGGGATATTTTGGTCGCCATTAAAGAGGCTTGAGTTGAAACAATGACCAAGGAAACAAACCGGTGATATTGAGCCCCTTAGAACCCGATTACTATTACTAGGACAAGTTTAAGCCAACTAGCTTCAAGAGGGTACTTACCTATAAAACTCCATGCAAGCCTAAAATAAGAACTTGTTTGTTTTGTTTGTATATGCATACTTGTACATAACATCATGTACATCATGAACATCATATACATCCACTAACCATTTCAAGGATTTTGGGATTCATCTTTGTTCTTGTTTTGTAGGATATGGATTCACTTCGCGGGAAAACTATTCAAGTCAACCTTGTGAGAATCCCTTCACAACTAAAGGAGCTAGCTTCAAGGATTCCCGAGAACTCTCCATTCACCGAGAGACATGGTCGTCTACTCAACTTGGTCACCTCCAACACAGATGAGGATATGATGAAGGTGCTCTTTCAGTTCTTTGATCCTTTGCAACATTGCTTCACATTTCCCGACTATTAACTTGTGCCTACTTTGGAAGAATTCTCCCAACTCTTGAGGATTCCCATTCTCAATCAAATACCTTTCAACGGTACGGAAAGAGATCCAAAGCCAGAAGAGATTGCTCAAGCTTTACACTTGCACTCATCTGATGTCACCAACCATTGGGAAACAAGGAGTGGTGTCAAAGGTTTCCTAGCAAAGTTCCTGCTTGAGAAAGCCCAAAGCTGTTGGAATTCCTTAGACTTGCAAGAATTTGAAGAAATTGTGGCTCTCCTCATCTATGGGATGGTTTTGTTTCCAAATCCTGACCAACTCATAGATGTCAGCACCGTCAAAATCTTCATATCACGCAACCCGGTGCCTACATTGCTAGGGGATATCCTACACTCTTTTCACACTCGCACAATGAGGAAAAGAGATGTCTGTTGTACCCCAAAATTTGCCCTCCCATATTCTCCAAGAAATTGCCAAGCCAAGTCACAAAATTCCCCAAGGGTGGCACAGTGCAAAGATCTTCGATACAGTCAAAACTAGGGTTTGTGTTCTGATCAAGGAAATGAAGTTTTCAAAGGCCCAATCAAGTCTCACATGCTTACAAATATGGTCAAGCATCCTCATATCAAGTTTCAAGGCATTCAGCTCAAAATTGCACAGTCAAAAACCCTAATTGCACTACAGTCAACTGTAGGGGCAAAATGGTCATTTGGCAGTCAAAAGTTCAAATTTTTGGTCAACATATCATTTTGAAGCCACAAACATCATTTGATCAATGCTTGATCATGATTCTCAAAATTTGGCTCAGAAATCATCAAAGATGCAAAAGTTTCCTTATTTGGACAGCTGAAAAAGTCAACTGAAATTGACCAGGGCATAACTTTCACATGGATTATCAGAAAAATTCCATCCAAAGCTCATTTTGAAGAGAAAGACATTTCCTACAACTCATCTTCATACTTCAAGTCCAAGAAATGCTCTCACAAAAAGTTATCAATTTCAACATTATAGGTCATTTTCAAAAGTCAACAAAAAGGGACTTTAAGTCAAAGGCCATAACTTGAGATTGGTAAATCAAAATGACATGGGACCAAAGGAATTGGTTAGAGGACTCAAAGACCTTTCCAAAATGTCCAAGAACATGAGAAAAGCTTAAAAATTGAGCAAGTTATGCCTTGTGGAAGTTGGGAAATTTTTGGATATTTTGAAAAGTCAACTTTGATCCAAATGACCTAAAATTGCTAATGGGTCCATTTTTCTTCCATGATTCATCATTCTAAGCATGGGCACGACCACTTGGCCCAAAGGGAAGTATTTCCTCATTTTTTATTTGTTTATTTGAATTATTATTTATATTAATTCATTTAAATCATTTAAATATGTGGAAAATATATAACTTGACCTAATAAATCTTTTCATGCATATTTTGCCTTCAATATTTCGTGCATAGGTCAATAGGGAAAGATTTGGTCTGATTTGAGCATAATTGATACAAGAGCACATGGAAAAGATTGAAAACATAATGGTGGAAAATCAAATATTGAAAACCATGATTGCAAGAGATTTTTATCAATTTTCTTAACCTAATTGATTCACTACAAATGCTTGAACACAACCCTAATGCCCATACACAGAAAGCTGCGCTAAAGAACCATTGACAAACTTGGAAAAATTCCCTAAAAGCTCAAAACTGAAAAGCACTTTTTAGGTCGATTCAAGCCTCCATTCTTGTTTCAATAGTTTCCTTGGAGATCACTGATCACGTTCCAATCAGAAACAACCATCAAAACCTCAAGGATTGGTATACAGAACTCGAAATTTTTCATGAAATAAGCATAATCGTATTTTGATTTTCAAGCATAATTATTGCATTCTTCTTATGGATTATTACTCATTGATGGATTCTGATGCTAACTGTACCATTTAATTGCGTTTTTGTGCACTCAATACGATTTCACCATTATTGAGCATTAGGGTTTTGCAGCTTTTGAATTAGGGGTTTCCAGGTATGGTAAAATTAGACGTTCTCAGGACCATGATTAGACTCAGCTCATCTAGACGAAGAAGACAGGACCCTCGCGCCTAATTTATGTTTGGAGATGGCTTAATCGCTATTTCCTGGAAACAGGCCTAAGAGAACGTCTTTAAAACCGTGGCCTTTGTTTTTATGTTTTCAGGAACATGAAGACGATGAAGTCGTGGCCAAGCGTGATAGGTTGATTTGAATTTTTTGCGCGCAAATCCATTAGCGCGTTGTTTCGTATCATATTATTTGTTGGTTATTTATATATCAAATGCATAGATTGGCTCAGCTGGCAGGCGTTGATAGCATTCACGTCCAAGACCTGGGTTCGAGTCCCAGGTCTTCAATATTCCCATTTATTTTTCTTCAATTAACGTTCACGTGCAGTGCTGAGGTGAGGGACCATGATACACCTCTTAATCCAAGCGTCCACGCGTCTAGCATATCCAGATCAAAGGCTCAAGGTTGATGAACACGCTAAGCCCTGGTCCACGCATTACACGCTACTAAAAAAAAAGGTCAATGGACCTGAAGCTTGTTGGGCCGGTTTGCCAAGGCTAAGACCTCCATATTGGGGCCTGAACCCCCCCTGGTTTGCTTTCTCTATATTTTCTTATATTTTATTTTTAATTATTATTTTATTTGCTTTATTGTTGTAAATTAATTAATTATTTTTTACAAAATATGAAAACACATAAAAATCAGAAAAAGGGAAAAATAATAAAACATTACTTATTTTAGTATTTTTATAAATAAACTTGCATGTAAATAAATTAATTTAAATTAGGTGTTTTAACTTTAATTCTTTTAACAAAAATCTAAAAAATGTAGAATTAGGTTTAATAAATTTTATTCCTTATTTTATGTTTCTTTCACAATAATGTTATTTATTTTATTTGTTTTTTATAATTAAATTGGCATGTAAATTAACTTAGGTTCAAATTAGGTTAAAATTTAATACTTTCATAATAAATTTAAAAGCCATTAGAATTAGGGTTCGCGTTCAATTTTAATTTTAATTAATTCTTTTTCTATTAAATACACAAAAAACATAAAAATACCCAAAAAACATTTTCTTTTAAATTTTAATTTTAATTCCTTATTAACTTTAATTTTTGCAAAAGGGTCCAACGCCCATACTTTTAATTGTTTAATTTCGCATATTTATTTTATATTGCTTAAATAATTATGTATCTGTCCCGAAGCCTTGTAACATTTACTTTTCGCACTTTTCAATTTCATTATTTACTTTGCTTTATTTACTTTTCTGTCAAATCGGGTCCGGTTTAATTTTGGCGATGTGGACCCGCGCCATTTGTAATAGCTTTAGATTTACTTTTCTCGCAAACTTTTAACTGTTAAACAAAGCATGCAAGAATGAATGGCCATAATAAAATCAAGCGTAGAACACCAATGACATGACAAGACAAATACAAATGAAAACGACACACAATTCGCACACACCACCCCTAGGGTACGCCTCACTGTTGCCTTGCCTCGAAAGGTGATCGTCGAGTAGAGGATGTCTTAGTAAGTCCTCATGATCCGGGAACCTGGCATGAGGGTAGCTTCTAAGGTGTCTTCCCATTGCTCTGGTGATCACCATGTCCCTAAACTCGAATTGACCCGAACACCTCCAACGGTGGTGCTACCTACCTCTCAATGGTGGGATAGCACTACTTTAAAGGACATTTACACAGACGAATTCCTTAGGGTAGGTAGGTTCTCGTAGATACTTGCTCTAAATTTCAAAACAAAACAAAATACTTTTCACACCGACGTTTTTTCAAAAGCTTTCAAAGCAATTTTTCAAACACTCTGACACAAGAGTCGAACTGGAATTTTCAAAGAAACTTTTTAAAACCCACAATTGAAAAGCAAACAAACCATTTTTGAAAACACAATGAGCAAGTATCTAAGAGCCCATGGATAACCATGGATAGAAAGGGTGCTAACACCTTCCCTTTCTATAACCTACCTCCCGAACCGAGAGCAATCTCTATAAGGAATTTTTCTGTGCTTTTGTCCTTTCCATTTGGAGAAAATAAAAGACGGTGGCGACTCTTGCTTCCGCGACATTTCGCGAACCAGCTTTAAACAGTCAGTTCCAGATCCACCGATCACAGAACTGGCGACTCTGCTGGGGATACCTTTATAAAGTGAGGTGTACCTTAGGGCTAGTTCATAACTGTGTTTTCAATTGTATTGATTTGCTTGCTTTAAATTGTGGGACTGTCTTGGGAGTTCTATAGATCCTAACCCGGATCTGGGGATACCTTCTTAGAAAGTAGCAACAAGGCTGTAAGGAAACTGTGCGGGGTATACCGACATGGTTGAAACAGTCTGCTATGTTGATGTGGCACTTTGGTGTGTACCGGTAACCCTTGAGTTCAGTCAAGGAGAGTACGGGGCCTCCGCGTGGTGTCGTGAAGCATCAACAGACCTTAGGAACCTTAATTGAACTATCTTGGCCTCTTTAGGGTAGTGAGATAACTGACTTTGGTGCAGTCTGAGGTTGGTTGATACTCGATACTACACTCAATTGAGGGTTGCTTTCCTGGAATATTTCGGTCGCCAGTTCAGTGGCTAAATCGAAACGATGAACAATGAAAGCAATCCCGTGATATTGGGACCCTTAGAACCCGGTTACTTCTAATAGGACAGGTTGAACCCACCAACTTCAAGAGGGTACTACCCAGACCTCATGCTGGCCTGAACGCTAAGGGCTTCTCTTGTGTGACTTGTGTGCCTTCGTACTTGAGTATTTGCATGCTCGTTATCTGACACATAAGCTACTTGCAGGTTTTGTTTATAGTCCTTAATTGGGACTCATAACAAAGTTTACTGAACTTCTTGCAGGTTTTGTTTATAGTCCTTAATTGGGACTCATAACAAAGTTTACTGAACTTCTTGCAGGTTTTGTTTGTAGCCCTTAATTGGGACTCATAACAAAGTATACTGAGTTTCTTGCAGGGTTTGTTTATAGTCCTTAATTGGGGCTCATAACAGGGTCACTTACGTTATCCCATGCATAGCATGACATCATACCATTGCATACCATTGCATACATCCTAACCCATTTCAAGGATCTCAAGGGCTTGTGATGCAGGTCATGATGAATCCAACATCTAGCAAGGGGCAAAGAGGATTTATTTTCCTCTAGCCAAGGTTGTCAGGGGCTATGACCCACTTGATATGGTGAGCTTTGACACTTGAAGAAGGTTCCCCTAGCCAAGGTTGTCAGGGGCTATGACCCACTGGATATGGTGAGCCTTTGACCCTTGACGAAGGACTCTCAACAACATGAAATTCTTTCAATCAAGTTACCAGTTCTCAACTCTAACAAGTCTCTCTGTTTATCCCGCGAGGTCCTTGAAAACATTACATGCATGTCATACATCTCATTGCATTGCAGGTACCCCTTGGACAGGTTGCTTACCCTTCTTCGCTGTTTATTTCAGCCGATCGTCATGAATCCTGAATCATCAGCCGAGCAGACTATCAAGGCCCTCCAGGCTCAGAATGCCCAGTTCCAAGGGCTAATCATGAATTTGAGCCAGGGGCAACAAGATCTGAAGGCTTTGCTCTTGAAGAAAGAAAAGAAGAAGAGGAGGACTGTTTTGTTCAGCCCTAGACGCAGATCTAGGAATACCCTGCAGGATCAAACTGAGAGGACAACTCCATCTCTGGGGAAGAGCAGTCATCAAGAGCAAAGGGTTCCCAGTCCAGTGGTCTCCGACAACGAGACAGATTTCAACGACGAACAATACCCTCCTGCCGAAGACAAGTACAAACAGTTGGAGGATAGGCTGAATGCTATGGAGATCCAACAGGTACCTGGGCTGGATTTTGGAGATCTGGGTTTGTCAACTGGTGTGATTATTCCTCGGAAGTTCAAAGCACCATCCTTTACCAAGTATGACGGGGCGTCTTGTCCCAAGTTACATCTCAGGTCCTATGTTCGGAAGATTCAACCATATACGGTGGACAAAAATTTGTGGATCCACTTCTTCCAGGAGAGTCTTTCAGGGACTCATCTCGAATGGTTCTATCAGCTAGATGGGACCAAGGTTCGTAACTGGGAGGAGTTGGCTACTGCTTTCTACAAGCAGTATCAATATAATGCCGACCTTGCTCCTACGCGTACCCAACTCCAGGGTATGTCGTTAGGATCAAGTGAAGGTTTTAAAGAATATGCGCAGAAATGGAGAGATATTGCTGGAAGGGTACAACCACCTCTGACTGATCGGGAACTTGTCGATATGTTCTTAGGGACCCTGTCTGGTCCGTTCTACAACCATCTAATTGGGAATTCGTCTGCTGGATTCACAGATTTTATCTTAACTGGAGAGCGAATAGAAGCTGGCATCCGGTCTGGGAAAATTCAAGAGGCTGCACCTTCTGATAAGAAGCCTCATCATGGAAAGAAAGAATCCAATGCTGTGCACGGTAAAAAGAGCCGTCATGAGGTAGGGGCGGTCCAGATCTCCAATCCTGGACCTGCTCAACAAGGACAGGGGCAGCAGCGCAAGGAGAAACGACAGTACACCAAAATCAACATGTCGCTGGATCAAGCACTGCAACAAATGTTGAAGGCAGGGCTGATCACCTTAAGGGCTCCTCTCCGGAATCCGAACACTTCTGCTCCCAACTACTATCCCAATGATAGGTGCGCATATCATTCTGATAGCCCGGGGCATACTACGGACAACTGCTGGCCTCTCAAGAATAAGATTCAAGACATGATCGACGTCGGGGAGATTCAGTTTGAAGTGCCTGAGACTCCGAACATAATCACTGCTCCGTTGCCCAATCATTGAAGCCTTTTGTTTATTTGAATTTTTGAGTTGTATTTTTCTTTGCTTATACAAACAATTAATGTCATAGCAAACTCTTTTATTCTATCAATGCATCGCATACGTCTGTTTGGGAATTAATACAATTGTTTTCATTATGTTCAAATTATTTTCATATTTTTTCTGATGATCAACTCTTAAATAATAATTCTAAGCCTCTTGAGGGAGGATGACGAAAATGATACCATGATCTACAGTATGCTTTTGAACAGACCCCGCTGATGAGGTACAGGCATTGTTTCAATTCCTAAACACTGGAGTTATAAGGAAGATAATCCCTCGTCAACCCCTCTGAGCCAAAGAAGTAGGAGTTTTTTCTTTTCGAAATTTAAAACCCTTAATCATAACCTGGGGCAGGGTAGTCTCTCAGTTGATCCAAATGCATAACAAATGGCACCAAAAAGATCTTTACAAAACAAAAAAACAGTGATGGTTCTGAATAAATCACAAAGACAGGCAGTCATTATATCTCCTAAAATAAAGAAGCCCATTAAGTCAAAACCCATGAAGGAGACTTACAAAACTGGGGCATCCCGCTGACTGTAAATTCCAAAAAAAAAAGGAAACAGTTCAGGCAAAAAAAGAAAGGGATAGCAAAATCAAAAAGAAAGAGGTCTTATAAACCCTCAACAAAAAAAGGAGATGCTTGCCTATTCAAATAAACGTTCAATATCCGAATCATCACCGGAAAATCAGAGCAAAGACTCAAACAAGGTCTAACGTATGATCAACTGAGTTTAGGTTTGGAGAACATTACGAAGAGCGGGTGGGTACAAATAATTTGAGCCTTTATCCTTTGTTTCTTAAACCGTGAACCAAGCCACGTTATAACCCTCAAAAGTCCTAGCTGAAGCATGGGTTAGCTCGAAAGCATACTGTCACGAAAGGTATCCTGACTCCTTAAGGCCTACGGTAAATACGGAGTTGACATCACGTTTTACAAACATTCACTTGTTTTATGAAAAAAGAATGCGTTTTCAAAATCTCTGAGACAGACATAAGCTTTGCATTTTTAACATAACTTTGTTTGCATATGACTTTTTGTTTGAACAGCATAGAAATTCGCATGATGAAAATCTAATGAACAAGAGTATCTCCAATCAAGGGGCACGGCATGATCATAGTCTACCATCTGGGGCAGTTAAGTCAAGATCCAGAGAATCTCTCAAAAGGCCAAACAGCCTGGGGCAAATCTCTGCCTAAGTCACTTGGGGCACTCCAGCAACGAATCTTGCACGATCAGACACCTTCTGGTAATATGGCAACACAAGCAGCCAGGGGCACCTACCTGCATTCTAAGAACGTGGACATAATCGAAAAAATACTACGCAAAATCAAAGACCCGCTAGGGTGACATACCAAGGCAAAAATAAGGGCTTCCCGGCGAACCAAAAGGGTTCGGGCAAAATGAAGGGATGAAATGAAAAAATCTGTACACCCGGCAAGTCGAAAACCTGAAAAGGCGGCCCGAGCAAAAATGGGTATCCCGGTGGATTGAAAACCCGAAAGGGTGGTCCAGGCAAAAGTTAGGGATCAAAGCGTACGACTATGTCGTGCCATCTGCCTACCAGAAGAAGGTTTGTCCATCAACAACTATCAGTACCCCACAAGTGCCTCCCCCATAGAAACAGGGGCAATAAAAAGTGGTCTAAGCAATCTGATTGTTCTATCCTCCAAGGTATCAGGGTAGGCTCCATTGAAGAACATAACCAATACAGTTCGATGCTTCCCCAGGAGAGTCCAATCCAGCTTCCCCAGGAAAGATGGAATCCATCTCCCCAAGCAGTAAGCTTATCCCCAATTGATTTTGGAAGCTTATCCCCTAGCAGAGCATAAACGCGTCGTCCGGCTTGATTTAAAGAGTTATTTCCTTAACAGGATATAACTGGGTTATCCTCAGCCAAAAGCCACGGAAAGAGCGTCGTCGACAAAGTCTTCCTCTCCCCAGCAAACTATCATCAACACTCAGCAAGGTATCCCTCTTCCCACAGAGTATTGCTTCCCAGCATGGTCACCAGAGTATCTTTGCTCCCCGCAGAATCTTCCATTTGCCAAGTTCATCCCCCAACGGAGTCATCTTCTCCTACCGGTATTCTTGCAGTTATCATCCCCAGTGGAAGCAAAATCTATTCCTCAACATCAGCCCAGGATGTGACTTCCCGGCACCCGTCAAGGATTTATTTTCTTAGACAAAAATACATTCATAAACATCACATCTTCATACATTATAGCATGCATATGCATCATACTACACGAATCTCATTAATTTTGAAGACATACAGTTCATGCATCATGATTTTTGCATACAATTATGTTTTGCCTTTTCAGGAAAAAGATCAATACAAAAATGATTACTATCAACTATCGCAATTCCTTCTAGATATAGTTTCAGATGTAAACCAGAGATGGTGACGTTCTGATACTGCTTCCAGATATTCTTTCTAGATATAGTTTCAGATATGACCCAGATATGGTGACGTTCTGATGCTGCTTCCAGATTTCCTTCCAGATATAGTTTCAGATGTAAACCAGAGATGGTGACGTTCTGATGCGGCTTCCAGATTTCCTTCTAGATATAGTTCCAGATATGACCCAGATATGGTGACGTTCTGATACTGCTTCCAGATTTCCTTCTAGATATAGTTTCAGATATGACCCAGATATGGTGACGTTCTGACGCTGCTTCCAGATTTCCTTCTAGATATAGTTTCAGATATGACCCAGATATGGTGACGTTCTGATACTGCTTCCAGATTTCCTTCTAGATATAGTTTCAGATATGACCCAGATATGGTGACGTTCTGATACTGCTTCCAGATTTCCTTCTAGATATAGTTTCAGATATGACCCAGATATGGTGACGTTCTGACGCTGCTTCCAGATTTCCTTCTAGATATAGTTTCAGATATGACCCAGATATGGTGACGTTCTGATTCTGCTTCCAGATTTCTTTCTAGATATAGTTTCAGATATGACCCAGATATGGTGGCGTTCTGACGCTGCTTCCAGATTTCCTTCTAGATATAGTTTCAGATATGACCCAGATATGGCGACGTTCTGATACTGCTTTCAGATTTCTTTCTAGATATAGTTTCAGATATGACCCAGATATGGTGACGTTCTGACGCTGCTTCCAGATTTCCTTCTAGATATAGTTTCAGATATGACCCAGATATGGTGACGTTCTGACGCTGCTTCCAGATTTCCTTCCAGATATAGTTTCAGATATGACCCAGATATGGCGACGTTCTGACACTTATTCCAGTTGAAGATATTCCAAGACCTTGTCCGGTTCAGTTAAATCGACCCCAAGATTTTCCTGATGCTTATCCAGTCAAAGGCTTTCTCTGGTTCAGTCAGATCAACCCTAAGATTGCCATGATGCTTATCCAGTTTAAGATATTTCAAGACCTTGTCCGGTTCAGTTAAATCGACCCTAAGATTTTCCTGATGCTTATCCAGTCAAAGGCCTTCTCTGGTTCAGTCAGATCGACCCTAAGATCTTCCTGATTCTTATCCCAGTAGAAGACACCCAAGATTTTTCTCAACGAGCGTTGTTGAAGTTAAAGTCGCCCAAGATTCTCTTACCATTCATGCTAAGGCAGTAACCATCCCTGGTTCATTCATCGCCGTTTGAAGCTCCAGACTCAGCTCCTGTAACCAGTCAGAACATATCTATGCCAAGCATCTGAAATCAGCTCCTGCAACGTGTCAGGTACTCATTTTTTCTTTTGCAGGTATGCAGGTTCTCGCTAAGGAATCTCTTACGCGATCAACATCCAGATCTCATCTATAAGCCCATCATCCTATTCATCCATCTCTAAATGGCATCTATAAGCCCATTCCATCATCACACTGCTACTATGTGAGCGCAAATTTCTGGGCACTCTAGTGTCCAATCATCTTCTACCCTCGGATTACGAAAGGCACATCAGCCAATCTGCATCCTCAGGTCTAAGAAGATTGAACAGGGGCAACTGTTGTACCCCAAAATTTGCCCTCCCATATTCTCCAAGAAATTGCCAAGCCAAGTCACAAAATTCCCCAAGGGTGGCACAGTGCAAAGATCTTCTATACAGTCAAAACTAGGGTTTGTGTTCTGATCAAGGAAATGAAGTTTTCAAAGGCCCAATCAAGTCTCACATGCTTACAAATATGGTCAAGCATCCTCATATCAAGTTTCAAGGCATTCAGCTCAAAATTGCACAGTCAAAAACCCTAATTGCACTACAGTCAACTGTAGGGGCAAAATGGTCATTTGGCAGTCAAAAGTTCAAATTTTTGGTCAACATATCATTTTGAAGCCACAAACATCATTTAATCAATGCTTGATCATGATTCTCAAAATTTGGCTCAGAAATCATCAAAGATGCAAAAGTTTCCTTATTTGGACAGCTGAAAAAGTCAACTGAAATTGACCAGGGCATAACTTTCACATGGATTATCAGAAAAATTCCATCCAAAGCTCATTTTGAAGAGAAAGACATTTCCTACAACTCATCTTCATACTTTAAGTCCAAGAAATGCTCTCACAAAAAGTTATCAATTTCAACATTATAGGTCATTTTCAAAAGTCAACAAAAAGGGACTTTAAGTCAAAGGCCATAACTTGAGATTGGTAAATTAAAATGACATGGGACCAAAGGCATTGGTTAGAGGACTCAAAGACCTTTCCAAAATGTCCAAGAACATGAGAAAAGCTTAAAAATTGAGCAAGTTATGCCTTGTGGAAGTTGGGAAATTTTTGGATATTTTGAAAAGTCAACTTTGATCCAAATGACCTAAAATTGCTAATGGGTCCATTTTTCTTCCATGATTCATCATTCTAAGCATGGGCACGACCACTTGGCCCAAAGGGAAGTATTTCCTCATTTTTTATTTATTTATTTGAATTATTATTTATATTAATTCATTTAAATCATTTAAATATGTGGAAAATATATAACTTGACCTAATAAATCTTTTCATGCATATTTTGCCTTCAATATTTCGTGCATAGGTCAATAGGGAAAGATTTGGTCTGATTTGAGCATAATTGATACAAGAGCACATGGAAAAGATTGAAAACATAATGGTGGAAAATCAAATATTGAAAACCATGATTGCAAGAGATTTTTATCAATTTTCTTAACCTAATTGATTCACTACAAATGCTTGAACACAACCCTAATGCCCATACACAGAAAGCTGCGCTAAAGAACCATTGACAAACTTGGAAAAATTCCCTAAAAGCTCAAAACTGAAAAGCACTTTTTAGGTCGATTCAAGCCTCCATTCTTGTTTCAATAGTTTCCTTGGAGATCACTGATCACGTTCCAATCAGAAACAACCATCAAAACCTCAAGGATTGGTATACAGAACTCGAAATTTTTCATGAAATAAGCATAATCGTATTTTGATTTTCAAGCATAATTATTGCATTCTTCTTATGGATTATTACTCATTGATGGATTCTGATGCTAACTGTACCATTTAATTGCGTTTTTGTGCACTCAATACGATTTCACCATTATTGAGCATTAGGGTTTTGCAGCTTTTGAATTAGGGGTTTCTAGGTATGGTAAAATTGGACGTTCTCAGGACCATGATTAGACTCAGCTCATCTAGACGAAGAAGACAGGACCCTCGCGCCTAATTTATGTTTGGAGATGGCTTAATCGCTATTTCCTGGAAACAGGCCTAAGAGAACGTCTTTAAAACCGTGGCCTTTGTTTTTATGTTTTCAGGAACATGAAGACGATGAAGTCGTGGCCAAGCGTGATAGGTTGATTTGAATTTTTTGCGCGCAAATCCATTAGCGCGTTGTTTCGTATCATATTATTTGTTGGTTATTTATATATCAAATGCATAGATTGGCTCAGCTGGCAGGCGTTGATAGCATTCACGTCCAAGACCTGGGTTCGAGTCCCAGGTCTTCAATATTCCCATTTATTTTTCTTCAATTAACGTTCACGTGCAGTGCTGAGGTGAGGGACCATGATACACCTCTTAATCCAAGCGTCCACGCGTCTAGCATATCCAGATCAAAGGCTCAAGGTTGATGAACACGCTAAGCCCTGGTCCACGCATTACACGCTACTAAAAAAAAAGGTCAATGGACCTGAAGCTTGTTGGGCTGGTTTGCCAAGGCTAAGACCTCCATATTGGGGCCTGAACCCCCCCTGGTTTGCTTTCTCTATATTTTCTTATATTTTATTTTTAATTATTATTTTATTTGCTTTATTGTTGTAAATTAATTAATTATTTTTTACAAAATATGAAAACACATAAAAATCAGAAAAAGGGAAAAATAATAAAACATTACTTATTTTAGTATTTTTATAAATAAACTTGCATGTAAATAAATTAATTTAAATTAGGTGTTTTAACTTTAATTCTTTTAACAAAAATCTAAAAAATGTAGAATTAGGTTTAATAAATTTTATTCCTTATTTTATGTTTCTTTCACAATAATGTTATTTATTTTATTTGTTTTTTATAATTAAATTGGCATGTAAATTAACTTAGGTTCAAATTAGGTTAAAATTTAATACTTTCATAATAAATTTAAAAGCCATTAGAATTAGGGTTCGCGTTCAATTTTAATTTTAATTAATTCTTTTTCTATTAAATACACAAAAAACATAAAAATACCCAAAAAACATTTTCTTTTAAATTTTAATTTTAATTCCTTATTAACTTTAATTTTTGCAAAAGGGTCCAACGCCCATACTTTTAATTGTTTAATTTCGCATATTTATTTTATATTGCTTAAATAATTATGTATCTGTCCCGAAGCCTTGTAACATTTACTTTTCGCACTTTTCAATTTCATTATTTACTTTGCTTTATTTACTTTTCTGTCAAATCGGGTCCGGTTTAATTTTGGCGATGTGGACCCGCGCCATTTGTAATAGCTTTAGATTTACTTTTCCCGCAAACTTTTAACTGTTAAACAAAGCATGCAAGAATGAATGGCCATAATAAAATCAAGCGTAGAACACCAATGACATGACAAGACAAATACAAATGAAAACGACACACAATTCGCACACACCACCCCTAGGGTACGCCTCACTGTTGCCTTGCCTCGAAAGGTGATCGTCGAGTAGAGAATGTCTTAGTAAGTCCTCATGATCCGGGAACCTGGCATGAGGGTAGCTTCTAAGGTGTCTTCCCATTGCTCTGGTGATCACCATGTCCCTAAACTCGAATTGACCCGAACACCTCCAACGGTGGTGCTACCTACCTCTCAATGGTGGGATAGCACTACTTTAAAGGACATTTACACAGACGAATTCCTTAGGGTAGGTAGGTTCTCGTAGATACTTGCTCTAAATTTCAAAACAAAACAAAATACTTTTCACACCGACGTTTTTTCAAAAGCTTTCAAAGCAATTTTTCAAACACTCTGACACAAGAGTCGAACTGGAATTTTTAAAGAAACTTTTTAAAACCCACAATTGAAAAGCAAACAAACCATTTTTGAAAACACAATGAGCAAGTATCTAAGAGCCCATGGATAACCATGGATAGAAAGGGTGCTAACACCTTCCCTTTCTATAACCTACCTCCCGAACCGAGAGCAATCTCTATAAGGAATTTTTCTGTGCTTTTGTCCTTTCCATTTGGAGAAAATAAAAGACGGTGGCGACTCTTGCTTCCGCGACATTTCGCGAACCAGCTTTAAACAGTCAGTTCCAGATCCACCGATCACAATGTCCCTATGTGTTGCACTCCTCTCTTGGCAAGATGGTTTATTTCTCATCTTCCCCAATCAGTCTTAAAGAATGAGCAAGGTTCAAGGTGGTCACAAAGGTTAATGACGCTCAAACATTCAGACATCCATTAGTGCTCCCGATCCAAAGAGAATGTTATCATTGTTGACCGTTGTGGAGAATTTCCTAATGTCCCTTTACTTGGAATTAGGGGAGGAATTACCTATAACCCATGCTTGGCCTTAAGGCAATTTGGTTTTGCCCAAAGGGATGGCACACACGAGATACTGATCCAAGGTTTGGTATTCGACTACGACAACGACGATCAAGGTCTTCGCCAGAGATTTATCCGAGCTTGAAGGATGCTAAAAAATATGGATAGAAAGACTTTGGGACACAAGAATTCCATCCCTCTTGAGACTTACCTCAAATGAGTACGAAGTCGTGCTCAGAGTCTTATGATGCCTTACCCCTTCATTCTCCCGGTAATCATTGAGCCTGTCATGGAGGGAGACGTTCCATACACTATCCTACATCATGGCATGCCCACATCTCTTGAAGACCTCCAAAGGGATTAGATACAACTCAAAGGAGAGCGAGATACTTTCGAAGCCCAATTCTACGCAAGCGAGAAGAAGGTTTTGGAACTCACTAGGCTACTTCATGAGGAGCAGACTCTGAATGCTTACATTGCACCAAAGAGGATGCGTACTACTTTTCTATCTTAGAGTTTGTATTATTTTTCCCAAGGGGCATTGATGTACTCAAACTTTATCTTATTAATATAACGTGTTTGCTTTTTTTGTCTAAAACAAATTTGAATCTTTGAAATTATTGAAAACATTTCATATGCACATATTGTTCATCATAACATAAACAGGTCTTTTGCAACAAGTCTCATCATCTCTCTACTGTTTATCTCAGTAAGATGGATCTCGAGCAAATAGTGAAAGATCTCCAAACTCAGAATACGCAGTTTCAACAATTGCTCATGACCCTAGCCAAGGGACAAGAAGAGTTGAAGACTTTGCTAGCTGAAGAAAGGAAAAAGAAAACAAAGAAGGTAACCGGAGTCTTAAACACGGGGAAAAGATTTCAGGGGCAGACAAGAAGGACTTTGAACTTTGCAACAACTTCCGGTGAAGGAGAAAGGAAAGGCAAGGAAACAACTATCCCATCAAAATTAGAAGAAGATGAGGAAGACTACTCTGAGGAACAGTACCCTCCAGCTGACGATAAGTATAAATATCTTGAAGAGAGGTTGAGCGCAATGTAAATCCAAAAGGTGTCAGGCTTGGACTTTGAGGAATTGGGACTAGTGTCGGGGATTGTGATTCCTCCGAAATTCAAAGCGCCTACATTTTCCAAATATGACAGAATGTCATTCCCTAAAATTCATCTTCGGTCATATGTAAGAAAAATTCAACCCCACACCGCTGATAAAAACTTATGGGTGCACTTTTTCCAAGACAGTTTGTCTAGAACACAACTCGACTGGTTTTACCAACTAGAAAGAGCTGACGTCCATAATTGGGAAGATCTCTCCGCAACTTACTACAAGAAATATCAATACAATACCGATTTGGCGCTTACCCGTACTCAACTCCAGAGCATGGCCATGGCTTCCAATGAAGGTTTCAAGGATTACGCATAAAAATGGATAGATTTGGATGGAAGAGTTCAACCCCCTCTGTCTGAAAGGGAATTGGTGGACATGTTCTTAGGCACCTTATCTGGTCCCTTTTTCAACCATCTAATCGGGAGTTCATCTGCAGGCTTTACTGAACTAATATTGACCGGAGAAAGGGTATAAGCTGACATAAAAAATGGGAAGATTCAGAAAGATACATCTTTTTCTACAGTAGTAAGGAAACCTTTCATCGGGAAGAAAAAGGTAGTTGTGGCGTATCCGCAAAGAAACCAAGGTAGGGAAGAACGCCAACCAATGGTGGGAGCTGTTATGATTCCTAAGCCTGCATCTGATCAGCAAAGAAACAATCAACCAAGGATGGAAAGGCCAGTTAGGAAGTTCACCAGAATCAACATGACCCCGTCTCAAGTATTACCGCATCTACCAAAGTCCAACTTGGTAACCTTTAAAGAAGCTCCAAAAAACCCTAATACAACATCCCCTCATTATCACCCCAATGCCCGTTGCGCATATCACTCTGAAAGCCCTGGCCACGATACCAACAACTTTTGGGCCTTGAAGAACAAAATACAAGACCTCATTGAAGCAAAAGAAATTGAGTTTGATGCGCCCGAGAAGCCAAAGTCATTTATGCTCCTATGTCCAGACATGGTCACAATGCCAATTCCATTGAAGAAGGATTGTTAGTTACTTCAGTTAATGAACTCGTGACCCCACTTCTAACTATTAAAATGAACTCGTTGAATGCTGGCTTATTCCCGGGCTGTGATGAAGATTGTGTTTCTGTTTATCCTCACCAACCAGTTGTCCTTTGTTGAAAGTAGGCGTCCAGTGCCTGATGGATAACAAAGAGATTTTGTTTGAAAAAACTCCTGTTACACCTGTTCCTTTTGAAGATGTTTCAATCATTACCATTTCCGCTAATTCTTTCAGGGTCTCCACCAAAAGACCCGTTAGAATTACATCAGTTCCGAAAGCAGCTCCTTTAATAATCACAATGCCTAGGCCAATCCCATATAAATCAGACAAGACTGTGCCGCGAAATTACGGAGGAGACATTTACTACCATGGCGTCAAACAAGAATGGTCGGCCGCCGAAGAGATAAGCTCCAAAGAGGAAGATTCCGACATCAGCAATATTGTCGAAACTAGTAAAATTACCCGAAGCGGTAGGATCTTTTCTCCAGAAATTTCTCCCCCTAAACCAGTTTCTGGACCCGTGATCATCCCTATGGCTGCTCCAAAGGTTACTTCCGTACCCATAATCATCGCTGCAAGTGCTCCTATTGACAAAGATATTACAACCCCTGATATTATTCCTACCAACGCTCCTACTGCTGAAACTCGAGGAAAAGGAATTTTAGTCAAGCCTGTCCGAACGAAGGCTTAACCACTGACTATCCTCGGGACATCCAAGAAAGAAATGGAGGAGATCCTAAAAATTATAAAGAGGAGCGACTACGATGTAGTTGAACAGTTGGGGCAAACTCCCTCCAAAATCTCCATGCTGTCATTACTACTGTGTTCCGAGGCACATGCGAAAGCCTTGGTGAAGTTCCTAAAAACAGCCCATGTGCCTCAAGAGACGTCTGCTGATCAATTTCAAGAGTGTGTGGCCAGCTTGACAGCAGATAAAGGTCTAGGCTTCTCGAATACTGATCTGACATTGAGGGGAAGAAAGCACAACGAGGCATTACATGTCTCAGTGGAGTGTAGGGGCACAACTCTGGCCCATGTCTTGGTGGACACTAGCTCATCCTTGAATGTATTACCGAAAAAAGCTCTTGACAGACTTGACTGCGAAGGACTGGCGTTAAAGCCAAGCAACATAGTGGTAAGGGATTTTGACGGCTCGAAGAGGATGGTGCACGGGGAAGTGGATATCCCCATAAAGGTTGGGACTCAAACTTTCAATTCAACCTTTTATGTAATGGACATCCGCCCTTCGTACTCTTGCCTGCTAGGTCGGCCATGGATCCACAATGCTGGCGCTGTCACCTCTACATTGTACCAGATGCTGAAGTATCTGGTTCAAGGAAAGATTATCACTGTCCATGGAGAGGAAGAATACATGATCAGCCATCTCAATTCCTTCAGATATGTGGAATTGGAAGGCGAATTCATTGAAACTCCTTTTCAACACTTTGAAGAGGTCCCCCAAGAGGTGGCAGTGACCAAGACTGCTCCCAAGATTACGAGGCCTCCACTCCGGATGTCATCTCTGAAGGATGCCAAAGCAATGGTGGAAGAAGGTAGATGTACTATCTGGGGGCCACTTCCAAATATCCCGTATAAGTCTGATAAGTTTGGTTTAGGTTTCACTTCAAGTGCTCAAAAGGCCGTACGACGTGCCCATGCTGGAGGGCCATCCTTGAAGATCAGCAACCGTGAGGTCAACGCGGTAGGAGATGGTGAAGATGATTACAACCTGGAGGTTTGGATCTTTCCGACTGTCAATGAAGGGCTCAACAATTGGGAGGCTAGAGACTTTGTCCCAATAACCTTTATCACACAGTAATTTATCTTTACATTTTGTTGGATCTGTAATATTCGAAAAATAATTTTCACTCTTAAAACCTTGTGTCTTTCCCGAGGCACAATGGTCCATTTGTAAGGGTTATTATTTCATCTTCATATGACATCAATGAATCATGGACGTTTTCGCATTCAAACTTTTGTGCTCATTGTTTTTATTTTACATTTTATTTTCTTTCAAAGATAGTTATACTCTCACACGCACTCACACTCACAATGCAGGTATCCATCCATTCTGGATCCCATGGGTAACGATATTGCTATGGCCTTTTGTGACTCTGAGAATCTGATCTACCAAGCCGAAGACGAAGGTGAGGAAGATTGTGAAGTACTAGGGGAACTTGTCAGACTGCTACAACAAGAAGAAAGAACCATTCAGCCTCACGAGGAACCCATGGATACGATCAACCTAGGGACCGAAGAAGATAAAAATGAGGTCAAGCTGGGTGCCAATCTGGAACCCAGTATCAAAAAGCATCTGATTTAGCTGTTGCATGATTATGTCGAAGTCTTTGCCTGGACATATGAAGACATGCCAGGACTTGATGAAGATATTGTGGTACATCATCTGCCTACAAGAGAAGATTGTCCGCTAGTAAAGTAAAAGGTACGTCGAATGAGGCCTGATATGTTAGAAAAAATCAAAGCAGAGGTCATGAAGCAATTCAACGCTAGATTCTTGGTTGTCACCTCTTACCCCCAATGGGTTGCCAATGTTGTTCCCGTGCCCAAAAAAGACGGCAAAGTACGAATGTGTATGGACTACCGGGATTTGAATAGGGAAAGCCCCAAGGATGACTTTCCACTCCCCCACATTGATATCCTAGTTAACAATACAGCACAACACAAAGTGTTTTCCTTCATGGAGGATTCTCAGGTTACAACCAAATCAAAATGGCACCTGAGGACATGGAGAAAACAACATTTGTCACACAGTGGGGCACATTCTGTTACAAAGTGATGCCATTCGGACTGAAGAATGCTGGGGCAACCTATCAACGCGCCATGGTAGCTTTATTTCATGACATGATACATCATGAAATAGAAGTATACGTGGACGATATGATAGCTAGATTGCAAACAGAAGAAGAACAACTTGATCACTTACAAAAACTGTTTGAGAGACTGAAGAAGTACAAGCTAAGGTTGAATCCAAACAAGTGCACATTCGGGGTACGGTCTGGCAAGCTCCTAGGATTTATTGTCAGCAACAAAGGTATTGAGGTCGATCCTGCCAAAGTTAAAGCAATACAAGAGATGCCTGCTCCTCATACTGAGAAGGAAGTCAGAGGATTCTTAGTGCGCCTGAATTATATTTCCAGATTCATTTCTCACTTGACAGCTACTTGCGAGCCAATCTTCAAGCTCTTGAAGAAAGATAAAATAGTCAAATGGAATGATGAATGCCAAGTTGCCTTTGATAAGATCAAAGAATACTTGCAAGATCCCCCTGTATTGATGCCACCAGTCGAGGGAAGACCATTGATCATGTATCTGACTGTTTTAGAAAACTCAATGGGGTGTGTATTGGGGCAGCATGACGAGTCTGGCCGAAAAGAGCACGCTATTTATTACCTGAGCAAAAAGTTTACCGACTGTGAAACCAGATATTCATTGCTCGAGAAAACTTTCTGCGCTCTGGTATGGGATGCTCGTCGGCTAAGACAGTATATGCTGACTCATACTACTTTGTTGATATCTAAGATGGATCCGATAAAATACATCTTCGAGAAGCCTGCTCTTTCTGGGAGAATAGCGAGATGGCAGATGATCCAGACAAAATATGACATACAGTATACTACCCAGAAAGCTATAAAGGGCAGTGTACTAGGCGATCACCTTGCTCACCAAGCAGTGGAAGACTACTAGTCCATGAAGTTCGATTTTCCGGATGAAAACATCATGACATTAGACAATTGTGAAGAATTCAGGCCATATGACAGACCTGAACAAGGATCCTGATGGACCATGTTCTTTGATGGAGCCTCCAATGCACTCGGCAATGGTATTGGTGTTGTACTCATATCTCCGGAAGGGTGTCATACTCCCTTTACTGCCAGACTTTGCTTTAATTGTACAAATAACATGGTAGAATCTGAAGCGTGCATCTTCAGTCTCAGAGCTGCTATAGATTTGGGGATCAAATCCTTAGATGTGTTTGGAGATTCAGCTTTGGTCATCTGTTAGATCAAAGGGGAATAGGACACCAAGCACCCAAACCTTAACCCTTACAAAGAACATGTTTTGACATTGCTATCACACTTTGAGAAGATTACCTTCGAATATTTCCCGCGAGAAGAAAATCAGCTAGCACACGCTCTTGCCACAATGTCATCTATGTTTAAACTTAACTGGGATAACGAGGCTCCCCATATCACCATTGAACGAATGGATGAACCAACACACTGTCACGAGATTAATACTGAAGGAGTAGTGGACCAGCCTTGGTTTCACGAAGTCAAGAGGTATCTCGAGGCTCAAGAATATTCAGAAGGAGCTTCAATCAATGATAAAAAGTTCTTAAGGAGATTCTTCGATAAGCTCTTCCTTAGTAACGACATCCTGTATAAATGCAATCATGACTCTGTGTTACTTAGGTGCGTAGATAAGGTTGAAGCTGAAAGGATCATGGCTGAATTGCATGAAGGCACTTTTGGTACCCATTCCAGCGGGAATATGATGGCAAAGAAAATCCTACGTGCAGGCTATTACTGGTCTACCATGGAAGCAGATTGCTATCAACACTCTCGAACCTCCCATAAGTGTCAAATTTATGCTGACAAGGTGCATGTACCTCCGGTTCCTCTGAATGTCTTGACGGCTCCTTGGCCCTTCGCTGTGAGGAATAAATATGATTGGGGAAATCAAGCCGAAAGCCTCCAATGGACACCGCTTCATCCTAGTGGCCATTGAATATTTTACAAAATGGGTGGAGGCAGCTTCCTTCGCTTCCATCACCAAGAATGTTGTTGCCCGCTTCATCAAGCAAAATCTCATTTTCCGGTACGGTATCCTCGAAAGGATCATCACTGACAATGGTAAAAATCTCAACAACACTATGATCATCGCACTATGCGAGCAATTCAAGATTCAACATCATAATTCTTCTCCCTATTGGCCAAAGATGAATGGTGCTGTCGAAGCTGCAAATAAAAACATTAAAAAGATCACACGGAAAATGACAGTCACATACAAAGACTGGCATGAGATGCTACCATTCTCTCTCCACGGGTATCGTACCATAACTCGTACGTCAACTAGGGAAACACCCTATTCTTTAGTCTACGGCATGTAAGCCGTCTTGCTTATCGAGGTCTAGATCCCCTCTCTGAGGATTATGAAGGATGCAGGGTTGAATGAAGACGATTGGATCCAGACTCGACTTGATCAACTAAACTTGATTGATGAGAAGAGACTTACTACTGTTTTCCATGGTCAAACGTATCAGAAACAGATGATCATGGTTTTCAACAAGAAAGCCAGGCGCCAAGTGTATCAAGTTGGGGATTTAGTGATCAAACGCATCATATTGCCACAAAGTGATCCCAGGGGAAAATGGACTCCTACCTATGAAGGACCATTTGTAATCAAAAACATTTTCTCTGGTGGGGCAATGATCTTGACCACCATGGATGGCGACGACCTGCCACACGCTGTGAACGCGGACATAGTCAAAAGATACTACGCATAAGAGATCCGCTAGGTTGACATACCTAGGCAAAACAAGGGCATCCTGGCGAACCAAAAAGGTTTGGGCAAAAATTAGGGATTAAACAAAAAAAATTGTACACCCGGTAAGTTGAAAACCCGAAAGGGCGACTTGGGCAAAAAAGGGTTTCCCGGTGGACTGAAAACCCGAAAGGGAGGTCCAGGCAAAAGTTAGGGAATTAAAGCGTATGACTATGTCCCGTTGGATCACTTTACGGAAAACCTTTGGCTTCCACTGACAAACTCGGAGGTTCTGATCAATTCAATCATCTTCGGACAAGGCAACAAATAGACAAGACGCTCGGGGATACGAAGGCAATAGCAGAATGGAAACCCCACGGGATATTTTTCACATAGCTATCTTTTCTTTGTATCAAAATTTTCATTTTTTTACGACAGCATTCTCTTACTAGAATGTTTGTCTCCTTGTACAAAAATACTTACTCAAAATTAATACAAAGATATCTCTTTGAAAGTGAAAAAACTATCTGTTTTTTTTCTTTACGCTTGTGTTTTGTTTACAAAAACGTCCAATGATTCATTGATTGAATGTATGCATATGAACATAATTACTGTTTACAAATAATCAAAAATGGAAAGAACAATTACTGATAGGATGAAAGGATATGGAAATACCTCTAGACTTTTCCATAAGTAATCCGCTGCAGTACGTCGTTTAAATCCCCAGCGGAGCAAATTTCCCAATTATAAAAGGGGTTTATCTTGTAAAGAAATCATGGGTCTTTCTCAATCAGAAAGGGATGTAATTTTTTAGTCCATTTCAAATATTAAAGAGAGGGTGTTTAAAGAAATTCATTTTTATTTGTTAAAGCCCAATAAGCTGAAATGATATGACCCGATCAGTTTTTTTGTTTTGAGAATGGTTTTGTTTAAAATGTAACATTATTATTATCATTATTAACATTGTTATTTTCTTGATTAATTTTATTAATTATTATTACTATTATTATAATTGATTATTATTTGTATTATTATTATATTATTATTAACATTATTTTTATTAAAACTATATCTATTATATTAATTTGAAAAAAAAATCGTCTGACTAAGAGGCAAAAGAAACTTGAGGCCCAATTGTACAAGCAAGAAGAACACATGGCCCAAAATCGTTATAATCCAAGTCCAAAGACCAAACCAAAGGAAGAAACGCACGTTAGGTTAGAAACAAGTACTGTTTGAATCAACAAATCAAAAACATACATCGCATTAATCATCTGGATATTTTATAGACTAAACCAAATCTCAACATGTTGTATAACATAATCATATAGAAAATCATCAGATCTTGCATTCATTTCTTTTCCAAAACTGAACGAACCCAATACAGACACGTATCAAATGAAACCAAAACATAATCAACACATTTACAACAAGATCAAATTACAATCAAACAGAATAATGGACATCATTTTATTTGCTAATCCATCTAAACCTAATTTGCTATATAAACCTGAACTAAGAACATAAAAAAGGGGGGACGAAAAGAAAGGGTTTACAAGCAAAAAGAATTTTACAGAGGAGAAATCACAGACGAAAAATTTACAGAAAAAAGTTGACAGAGGGAGGGAAGAAAGACAATGAAGCTCAACCACCACCGCTAGCCTCGAGATGCCGCTTCCATCCTCCATTGCCGCTCCAAATTAGGGTTTCGATATTCTAACCCCTCGTTCTCCTTGAAACACCGGCGTTAAATCACCATTTCCACTGCTGTACCTGAAAAGACAAAAAGGCGGGCTAGCGATCAAACAAAAACGAAGAGAGATAAACATATTCACGAACAGGGTAACAAAAAAACCTAACTTTTGTTCTTGCATTTTTTTCTAATCGATATTGAAATTGGGGTTTTTGTGGGTTAGATCGAGGGGGTAGGGTTTTGATCATGGGGTTTGGAGGTTTTAATTGTCGCCTGGAAGAGGATTTAAGGTTTGAAGTGTTGAAACAAGAGAGAGAGAGAGAAGGAAGCATTCAAAGGATAGAGACGGGAAGAGAGAGAGAGAGAGAGAGAGAGAGAGAGAGAGAGAGAGAGAAATAGAAAATGAAATATGTTTTTGTAGTGGTGAAAATCGGAGATCGTGCTATTAATTAACTCGACTCGCAAAAGCAAGAGTCGCCACCACGCTTTATTATTTATAAGGGGAAAGGGAAAAGAGCGAAATAAAACCCTAAAACATGCAATGTAAAATAATACTTAAAAGTAATGAAAATATAATGCGTTTTTGAAAGAGATCAAGAGTTCGGGGGTTGGTTATACAATGGGAAGGTATTAGCACCCAATGTATCTGCGGTACTCCGCAGGAACCTTTTGAAATATCTGTTTTTGGTTAAAATTGTTTGTTGTATACAAGGGTGTATTTATCTACAACTATGTTTGCTTAAGGGGAAAGAAATGAGTTTTTATTATTGCGTTCGTGAGGGTTTCGCGACCCTTTGCCTACGTATCCAATGAAGGAATCAAAACACCGTAGTTCCTCTAGAAAAAAGTTGATTTGTTTGTGTTTTTTAGTGGGCGACATTAACGCACGCATTCTAGCAATAGGAACGGCCAGTATCGCGGTAGAACGGAGATAACATGCCCTTGGGGGGAGTTTTGATTTGTTGAGTGTTTTGTGGGTTTTAAGATATATTCAAGTAAGGATTAAAGAGTGTTTTTGGATTTTTTTGGTTTGTTTACTTGTTGATTTTATCTTTCCATACACGCCTAATTACTAGCATTTGTACAAAGTAAATAAAAATGCAGAAAGATAAAATCCTACGCTATTACAACCGTATCGAAAGGCATAAAAAATATGAAGGAAAAAAAATAAGATAAAAGTAAGAGAAATGAGTGTCTTTCGATTGGGGGGAAGCAGCCTTCGATTTGCATTCTGTTGGCCTCCTTCGATTGGGGCTGGCAATCAGCAAAGTCACATCTTTCGATTGGGCCTTGGTAGGGGCGAGGTCCTGTCCTTCGATTGGGCAAAGGCAACAGCAAGTTGTATCCTTCGACTGGGGCCTGGAAGTCAGTTTATGGCGAAGCCTTCTGGTTCTGCCTTGTTGCCTTCTTCGACTGGAGGTTGAAAGCAGTGAGGGAATGGCTTTCGACTGAGCCTGGAAGTCAGTGTATGGTTTTCCTCCTGTTTGTATCTTTCGTTCGACCTAGAGAAAGAGGATAGAAGCCAGAAGCTTCGTTTCCTATTTCCTATTTCCTGTTTCTTTCATTTCAAGCATTAAATGGCAACATGGCCTGAGGCCATGCTAATATTTGTCTTGTAAACAGTTTAATAGTTAAAGCAAGTTCAGGTAAACAGAAAGCAAAAACGAAAGGGTTAACTTTTAAAAACATGGTAACAGAGAGGAAACGAAAGGAGCAATGGTATATACATGCTTGAAACGAACAAAAAGATTATTTACATGTTATGGCATGAAATGAAAGGTTCAAGGGTAAGAGTGACTTACCTTGCTTCAGGCCTTGAATGGATGTGGGATTCGAACTTGAAATGCTACCTGGACGTTTCTAGAATTTGAAGAGTAGTCACAGGGGGTTTGCTTTTGGTTCGAAGGGTTGTCACAGAAGGTTGTCTTTGAGTTTGAACAAACTTCTATGTGTGGGGGTGTTCTTCAGAATCGAAAGAGATGAGTGTTTGGGATTCTGGGTTTTGATTTCTCAAGTGTTGATGAACTTGAGAGTTTTGTTGTGTTTGAGAAAATTTGGGGGATTCGTTCCTCTGGTCCAAAAATCCTCTCAAAAATATGTGTTGGAGCCTCTTATTTATAGGCAAAGTGGGCTGAAGCTTTTGGAGGGAAAACAAAATAATTTGAACAATTTGAGTAAACTACTCTTTGCAGCCTTCGAGGGACAGTGGTTGTATGCTGTTTTCGGTGCAAGAATGGGGCAGTGTTTCAGGACTGCTATGCAGCAGTTTTGGCCAGTGTACCATGTCTGAACTTGGCAGCAAGAATCTTTGAATATTTTATCCTTTCATTTTGACCCTCCTTCGACCAGATTCTTCTTCCAACACATTGTTTGACTTTCCTCCAACAAGTGTCCTTCGAACGAATCATCTTTGTGCATCATTTGAAGGGGCCAAATATGTGCTTCAAATGGACTAGTAAGGCGTACCCTTCGACAAGGACTCATATGTATGCCCCTCAAGTCCACCACTATATGTCTTTTGAGGGGGCCATCAACCATGTGCTGAAGTTTGTCAAGGATGGAAATGCAGCATACTAAAGAGAAATGTTGTCCAGTCGAAGCTAGTACAAACATAGTCGAAGCCTGCATGGAGGAGGTCTAAACTTTGTGACTCCAAGCAAGCACACAAAAAGGTCAATGATCAAACAAAGACTTGCACGAAGGGAGCCATATGCCCAAACGAATCTTGGATCGAAACAAATATATTGCCCAATCGAAAGCCCGTGTTCGAAGGAAGCAATGTTGCCCAATCGAAGCATGTGGATCGAAACAAACATATTGCCCAATCGAAAGCCCGTGTTCGAAGGAAGCAATGTTTCCCAATTGAAGCGTGTTTGCAGGCAGTAACTTGTCCAATCGAAAGGCTGAATCGAAGGAGACCTGTCAGCACATGAAATCAAAGAAACAAAAAACACACATTTTGTGCTTGATTAGAAGTTAGTGATACATAGGCTAAGAATGTTCAAAACACTTGACAATTTCTGCATAATCAATGCTCGAAGGTGAGAGGTTAAAACCGACTGTATTTAGTGACCTTGACTTTTGTATAAAAATGCAAAAATAAAAATGGGATCTTAGGTCAAAAATTGGGGTATGACAGCTGCCCCTATTTAAGTTTCTTCTATTTGGAGATATGAAGATTGGGATCTTCATTTCGACGAGATTGAAGGGACTTAAATATAGAATACACAATTTTTGGCTTTAAGATACCGCAATTATGTTTATGATATGGTATGAATGTAAGATTTTGAATTTAACAAGGAATGATGCCGCATGAGACAAACTACTACTGGAGAAACCAATCACATTATACAGTAATCCCACAGGGAAAGAGATTATAACTCCACTGGGGAAACAAAGTCATAGGCTTCCAATGAGAGACTCTTGAATGATTTACATCAGTATTGAGACTGAAAAAGAAATGATTTACATCAGTACGGAGACTGGAGAAGAAATTATTTACATCAGCACTATGACTGGAAAAGGAAATGATTGACATCAGTACTGAGACTGGCAAAGGAAAAGATTGACGTCATTACTAAGACTGGCAAATGAATGGAATTAGTACTAAGACTGGAAAATGATTGGCATCAGTACTGACACTGGAAAATGATTGGCATCAGTACTGACACTGGAAATAAACATTTATGACTTCTGAATTTTACCAAGAATGGTAACACATTTCTTCTTTAACCAAGATATCGCTTGAAAAGGATAAAATACAAATTTCCCCATGGAACTTTTCCGAAGAGGTGTCATTTGCATTATTGTTGGGGATACACAAGCTGCTCAAATAAAGAGGCCGCCACTTGGTTCCTTTCAAAGGTGTCAATCACATACAAGTTGCTCATGAAGAGACCGCTGCTTGCTGTTTTTCAAGAGAACAATAACACACAAGTTGCTCATGAAGAGACCGCCGCTTGCTGTTTTCTCAAAGGTAACAATAACATACAATTTGCTCATGAAGAGACCGTCGCTTGCTGTTTTTTTCTAAGGTATCAATAACATACAAGTTGCTCATGAAGAGACCGCCGCTTGTTGTTTTTTTTCCAAAGGTAACAATAACATATAAGTTGCTCATGAAGAGACCGCCGCTTGTTGTTTTCAAAGGTAACAATAACATATAAGTTGCTCATGAAGAGATTGTCGCTTGTTGTTTTCAAAGGTGACAATAACATACAAGTTGCTCATGAAGAGACCGCCGCTTGCTGTTTTTTTTTCAAAGGTAACAATAACATACAAGTTGCTCATGAAGAGACCGTCGCTTGCTGTTTTTTCCAAAAGTATCAATAACATACAAGTTGCTCATGAAGAGACCGCCGCTTGCTGTTTTTCGAAGGTATCAATAACACACAAGTTGCTCATGAAGAGACCGCCGCTTGTTGTTTTTCAAAGGTATTAATAACACACAAGTTGCTCATGAAGATACCGCCGCTTGCTGTTTTTTTCAAAAGTATCAATAACATACAAGTTGCTCATGAAGAGACCGCCGCTTGCTGTTTTTTCCAAAAGTATCAATAACATACAAGTTGCTCATGAAGAGACCGTCGCTTGCTGTTTTTCGAAGGTATCAATAACTCACAAGTTTCTCATGAAGAGACTGCCACTTATTGTTTTTCAAGAGAACAATAACACCCAAGTTGCTCATGAAGAGACCGCCGCTTGCTGTTTTGTTGAGATTCCAAAAGAGTGTTGCAACAACACTGCCTAGAAACAAAGTTCATCTTCAATGGGAAACCATGAATAGATTCTTCCTGAGAAGACCAAGTATTTAAATTGCAAAATAAATGCACTCTCCATCTAGGTTTCACAGCCTAGAGATATCCACAGGGTATCATTTACAAGAGACAAAGCTCAATCCAGGAATAAACTTGAGAGAAAATAGTCAAACAAGACTCCACCCAATAAGGAGACAACTCAAATGGGGATTTATCCTATCCAGAGATGGAAAAGGAAAGCTAAAGCAAGATTCTTCCATGAGAGTTAACTCAGTGGGGAATTAGAAAGGAGGCACATTTTCTGCTTAAGTTGACACTCTATTTGGAAAGATCAAATACGCTCTTTAAATAGACATAACCAAGGTATACGAACTCAATGACATTAACAAATACAAATGCGCGTGCATGATGTAAGTGTGAATGAATAAATGAATGTCATGTATATGATTGATAAACCAGATAGAAAAGATAAACTGGAGATGATAAGACATCATAGTACAACTCGAAACTCGGCTAATCTCAACAGGATGGGAACATTACTGGAGATAGATCAAAAGTCATCATTGGAGTAAGGTCCTTTTACAAGGCTTAAATATCTATGGAGGGGAAGATATTTTCAGGTAGAAAACCCAAAGTCCAATCTTCTATCGCAAACAATCCATTGAAAGGATAACAACACAAACAATGTTTCAGCTGGAAAAAGTCATGCTTAGCTGGAGATACTGGAACACCACCCTCTGATAATATGTGCAATACATATCACATATCTTGACAAATCTGGATTGCCCCAAGCTTATTGCTGATAAGTTGCGTGATGCTCGACGATTCTTGCTAATAACTTCACTTCTAAAATGCCCCAAGCTATATGGTTGATAAGGAGAAATCGTCTCAAGAGGATTTTACAAAAGACTTGGCATCCACCGTGCTCTGGTGTCTTCAAACTCTTAGAGAGATTCATCGAATCTCGACGTGATTGCCCCAGATTGACTGTAGTTGGCACAACAAAGTCTTCAAATTTTGCCCCAAAAGGGTAAACAAGTTGGGAAAACATTAACTAGGAGAAGCAACATGTTCGTGCTTATGGTCTTCATGTGACATGCCCCCTGATATGATTTTTTTCTTGAAATGATTCTCCAATTACTCAACATAGTTTCGGGCCTTAAAAGAATAAACTCATCACTAGTGCTTATATGTGAGCTTCCTTGATATCAAACAAATGTTTTGCAGTTAGAAAAAGTTTATTATGAGAATGAAAATTCTAATGCAACAGTTATGTAAGTCTTGAAGATTTTGAAAAGATATCGCACAAATTTTGCGAGTTAGAGCACCATTTATTTTTGTATAGGAAAAACATATGATACCAACATAACTATTTAGAACATTCATGGGAGTCAGTAACACTATCTCATTGAAGTATGCTTTCAAAATAACCTTGCTCCAATTAGGACTTTTGAAGGTTGTAACGTGGCCTGGTTCATGGTTTTTAGAAAAAATATTTTTAAGGCTCAAAATTTATAGGTGCCCACCCATTCTTCATGATGTTCTCCAATCCTATGTTCAATTAATTCAACATGAGTGTTCATCTCTCAAAAGGATTTTGTGACGGTTAAGGAAATGACGAGGCTTTCAGAGTTGCAACCACCCTTATGTCTTCGTGTTTGTAGTCACCAATTTGTTCTTTGTTGAGGACTTTTCTTTGTATTCCTTTCTTTGCAATTTTTTTATTTTCCCTAAATTTTGCCTGAACTAATTCTTTTGAATTGATAGTCCAGCGGGATGCCCTAATTTTTGCCTAAGCCGCACGTTTTTCAAGTTTTTCGACTTAGCAGGCTTTTACTTTTTCTTGATTTTTCTTGATTTTTGACTTTTGAAAAAAACGTGTGACATTAGCTTATCTTGACTTGTTGAGCGGATTATGACTTCCTTGTTTCTTGATGGATGAGGGATAACATTGTGGTTCCACATCTTCTGGCTTCATTATACATGAAGGATAGCCCTCGTAGTTTCTCTTCAGAAATATCTTCCTTTAGAATTTTGAACACTCAATTAGATTAGCTGAAAAACTACCCTGCCCCAGGTTAAAATTCGATGTTTTTTTCGTATAGAAAAGAAACTTCTACTTCAAAGGCTCAAAAGGGGTTAGCAAGGGATTATCTTCCTTATATCTCCGGTGTTTAGGGATTTGAAACAATGCCTGTACATCGTCAGCAAGATTTTATTCAAAAGCATACAACCAAAGATTTTGTGTTCTTTAGATCATCATCCTCCCTTCAATCTCTGCCTAGGCAAGAGAATGAGCAACAAGTTGGTATCATAATGCAAAAGCAATTTAAAATTTGAAAACAAATATGAGTGAAACGAATGAATTTCTTCAAGACAAACATACTCATTGTATTAAGATAATCATTCAGATGCAAACAAGTTCTTACATGCAAACAATGTTTTGATAAACAAGGAAAATTACAAAAAGCAGAAATAAGTTAATAATCTGGGAAGACTTTCCATCGCTTCTTTCCTCCTAGAAGGATTGACTTGGGAGGCAACCAAAATTTCAACCAAACCAGTTAAGTGCTCCATACTAACTTTCAAATTAGTCAACTCTCTGCGGAGTTCAGAAATCTCTTGCTTGATATTCTCCATTGTTCTCTTAGCGCGAGTGTTGCACTGGTCAGACCAAAAGGAAAAATAAGACTTGGAAAAAGAACTTTGAAAGTGAAACCAAAAATGTAGAATGATGCATGATATGTAAAAGAGAGTTTTTATTTGACTTTCAAGGAACTCAAGATACTAAGTTGTAACCATATAAGTATGAAGATAGAAGATGAATTTTAAATTGGATCAAAGTGTTGATCAAGTTATCATCAAGATCAATCATCCATTTTGGTGGATTAGGGTTTTCACCCTATCAACACCCAAGATCCATTGAGCTTGACGAAACTTGTGATGTTTACAAAGAAAGACTTCCAAATTCCTTGAAAATCAAGTGAAAAAAGGTTTCATGGATGCATGAAGGCATGGCTATGCTACAACCACATGCAAGGTCACAAACAAAGTCGAAAGGTTCAAAGTCACGAGCATGGAGTCAAAGGTA
Source organism: Vicia faba (assembly GCA_948472305.1). Classification (NCBI taxonomy): domain Eukaryota; kingdom Viridiplantae; phylum Streptophyta; class Magnoliopsida; order Fabales; family Fabaceae; genus Vicia; species Vicia faba. Next base: position 343,653,002 of record OX451741.1, read on the forward strand.
AAAAACATCCCCAAGGTATGTACTAAAGGTTTAATCACACCTGTAAAACATGGTTCTAAAATTTCCCAGAGTCTACATTCCTCCTTCGGATATTACCAACGTCCCAATTACTCGGTAATCAACAATATTCTCAAGAGAAACTCGTCTGAGTGCAGCATCGCGTGACAACTACTTTCGGATTACTCTGTTATAATCTCCGCACTACACCTAAGAGGCCAGGATGGGTTAAGGGTTCTACGGTTCTCAGCTTCTCTGGCTCCCAGGTCGAAAGCAATAATGTCTTCTCGATTACTCGGTAAACAAATACTACGTTCAAAGGGGCTTCCACTGAGTGGGGGATTTCATGACTCCTTCTTCGGGATTACTCCCTCAAAGTTAACATGACTATACCGCCCGTCCTATTCCTAGGCGTAACTTAGTCTGGGTATAGGACTGGTCCTTTGCAAAAACCCAAATAACCACAATATAAACATATAATCAAACAATCAAATAATGATAAGACAGATAAAACAAACTAGGCTTAACCCACTTAGGGATGGACCAGCAAGAGGTCAATCTTTCCCCAGCAGAGTCGCCAATTCTATAGCGGTGAAAATCGAAGATCGAGCTATTAATTAACTCGACTCGCAAAGAGCAAGAGTCGCCACCGCGCTTTATTATTTCCAAGGGGAAAGGGAAAAGAGCGAAATAAAACCCTAAAACATGCAATGTAAAATAATACTTTAAAGTAATGAAAATACAATGCGTTTTTGAAAGAGATCGAGAGTTCGAGGGTTGGTTATACAATGGGAAGGTATTAGAACCCAATGCATCTGCGGTACTCCGCATGAACCTTTTGGAATATCTGTTTTTGGTTAAAATTGTTTGTTATATACAAGGGTGTATTTATCTACAACTATGTTTGCTTAAGGGGAAATAAATGAGTTTTTATTATTGCGTTCGTGATGGTTTCGCGACCCTTTGCCTACGTATTCAATGAAGGAATCAAAACACTGTAGTTCCTCTAGAAAAAAGTTGATTTGTTTGTGTTTTTTAGTGGGCGACATTAACGCACACATTCTAGCAATAGGCACGGCCGGTATCGCGGTAGAACGGAGATAACATGCCCTTGGGGGGAGTTTTGATTTGTTGAGTGTTTTGCGGGTTTTAAGATATATTCAAGTAAGGATTAAAGAGTGTTTTTTGGATTTTTTTGGTTTGTTTACTTGTTGATTTTATCTTGCCATGCACGCCTAATTACTAGCATTTGTACAAAGTAAATAAAATGCAGAAAGATAAAATCCTACGCTATTACAACCGTATCGAAAGGCATAAAAAATATGAAGGAAAAAAAAGAAGATAAAAGTAAGAAAAATGAGTGTCTTTCAACCCAGGAAGTAGCACCCTTCGACTTGCATTTTGTTGGCCTCCTTCGATTGGGGCTAGCACCAGTGAGGTCATGGCCTTCGATTAAGGGCTGGCACCAGTGAGGTTCTGTCCTTCGATTGGAGGCTGGCACCAGCATGGGAGTGCCTTTCGTCTGAGCCTGGACTTAGTGCAAGTGTGCCTCTGGCTAGGCCTTTATGCCTTGTTGCCTTCTTCGATTGGGCCAGTGAAATCAGTATGGGTGTGCCTCTGGCTGGGCCTGGAAGTCAATGTGGAAACCAAAGGCTTCGTTTCATACTCCTGTTTCCTGTTTCTTTCATTTCAAGCATTAAATGACAACATGGCCTGAGGCCATGCTAATATTTGTCTTGTAAACAGTTTAATAGTTAAAGCAAGTTTAGGTAAATAGAAAGCAAAACGAAAGGGATAGCTATGAAAAATATGTTAAAAGGGTGGAATCGAAAGGAACAATGGTATGTACATGTTTCAAACGAACGTAAAGATTATTTACATGTTATGCCATGAAACGAAAAGTTCAAAGGTAAGAATAACTTACCTCGCTTCAGGACTTGAATGGATGTGGGATTCGAACTTGAACTGCTACCTGGACGTTTCTGGAATTTGAAGAGTAGTCACAGGGGGTTTGCTTTTAGTTCGAAGAGTTGTCACAGAAGGTTGTCTTTGAGTTTGAACAAACTTCTATGTGTGGGGTGTTTTTCAGAATCGAAAGAGGTGAGTGTTTGGAATTCTGGGTTTTGATTTCTCAAGTGTTGATGAACTTGAGAGTTTTGTTGTGTTTGAGAAAATTTGGGGGATTCGTTCCTCTGGTCCAAAGATCCTCCCTTAAACATGTGTTGGAGCCTCTTATTTATAGGCAAAGTTGGCTGAAGCTTTTGGAGGGAAAACAAAATAATTTGAACAATTTGAGTAAACTTCTCTTTGTAGCCTTTGAGGGACAGTGGTTGTATGCTATTTTGGTGCAAGAATGGGGCAGTGTTTCAGGACTGCTATGCAGCAGTTTTGGCCAGTGTACCATGTCTGAACTTGGCAGCAAGCATCTTTGAATATTTTATCCTTTCATTTTGACCCTCTTTCGACCAGATTCTTCTTCTAACACATTGTTTGACTTTCCTCCAACAAGTGTCCTTCGAACGAATCATCTTTGTGCATCATTTGAAGGGGCCAAATGTGTGCTTCAAATGGACTAGTAAGGCGTACCCTTCGACAGGGACTCATATGTATGCCCCTCAAGTCCACCATTATATGTCTTTTGAGGGGGCCATCAACCATGTGCTGAAGTTTCTCAAGGATGGAAATGCAGCATACTAAAGAGAAATGTTGTCCAGTCGAAGCTAGTACAAACATAGTCGAAGCCTGCATGGAGGAGGTCTAAACTTTGTGACTCCAAGCAAGCACACAAAAAGGTCAATGCCCAAACAAAGACTTGCACGAAGGGAGCCACATACCCAAACGAATCTTAGATCGAAACAAATATATTGCCCAATCGAAAGCCCATGTTCGAAGGAAGCAATGTTGTCCAATTGAAGCATGTGGATCGAAACAAACATATTGCCCAATCGAAAGCCCGTGTTCGAAGGAAGCAATGTTTCCCAATCGAAGCATGTTTGCAGGCAGTAAACTTGTCCAGTCGAAGCAGGCTTGCAGGAAGTAAACTTGTCCAGTCAAAGCAGGCAGTAACTTGTCCAATCGAAAGGCTGAATCGAAGGAGACCTGTCAGCACATGAAATCAAAGAAACAAAAAACACACATTTCGTGCTTGATTAGAATTTAGTGATACATAGGCTAAGAATGTTCAAAACACTTGACAATTTCTGCATAATCAATGCTCGAAGGTGAGAGGTTAAAAGCGAATGTATTTAGTGACCTTGACTTTTGTATGAAAATGCAAAAATAAAAATGGGATCTTAGGTCAAAAATTGGGGTATGACAGCTGCCCCTATTTTAGTCTCTTCTATCCGAAGATATGAAGATTGGAATCTTCATTTCGACGAGATTGAAGGGACTTAAATATAGAATACATAATTTTTGGCTTTAAGATGCCACAATTATGTTTATGATATGGTATGAATGTAAGATTTTGAATTTAACAAGGAATGATGCTGTATGAGACAAACTACTACTGGAGAAACCAATCACATTATACAGTAATCCCACAGGGAAAGAGATTATAACTCCACTGGGGAAACAAAGTCATAGGCTTCCAATGAGAGACTCTTGAATGATTTACATCAGTATTGAGACTGAAAAGAAATGATTTACATCAGTACGGAGACTGGAGAAGGGAAATGATTGACATCAGCACTGTGACTGGAAAAGGAAATGATTGATATCAGTACTGAGACTGGAAAAAGAAATGATTGACATCAGCACTGTGACTGGAAAACAAAATGATTGACATCAGTATTGAGACTGGAAAATGATTGTCATCAGTATTGAGACTGAAGATAAACATCTATGACTTCTGAATTTCACCAAGAATGGTAACACAATTCTTTTTTTAACCAAGATATCGCTTCAAAAGGATAAAATACAAGCTTCCCCATGGAACTTTTCCGAAAAGATGTCATTTGCTGAGTAAACATTATTGTTGGGGATACACAAGCTGCTCAAATACAGAGGCCGCCACTTGGGATCTTAGGTCAAAAATTGGGGTATGACAGTTTTGTAAAATGAAAATATATCGTGCCTGATAATCTCGTACGCACGCGCTTGCAAGTGTTACAATACTCCCTCGATCTCCAGCCACACGATCTCGATCAGATGATCTAAAACCTCGTGTCCCCATCGTACCTCCCTACGCCCATGCACACACAATCTTAACGTGCCTCCTAATTCCATTGGGCCTTTCACGCGATATCCTGGGCTTCGAGCCTATTATATCCACACCCCCGTGTTTTTAAATTTTTATTTCGGCCATAAAACTACACCCCCATGTGCTGTTGGGCCAAGTTCAATATCTGAATTTTAGCTCATGCTGTTAACGTCCCCACTTTTTACTATATCAGTTAATTTTACACCTCCCCTGCGAAATTAAATAAATTTAATTTATTTTTTAATAATATTATTTATATATTCATTTATTCTATCATTCTTATATAAAATTTTTTTCTCTTCATATTAATAAATAATTATAGTATTTTTTATCAAAAATATCTAATATATTTTTAATAAAATTATAATATATTTATTTATTGATTAAACTATTTCTAAAAATACTAACCTTTTTCTATATTTACATATTTTTTCAACTCAAATTTATTTTTTTATAATTGTACTATATAATCGAAAACATCTAACCAATAAACACTAACCTTTTCCCACTAACTTAATTCAATTTATATATTATTTTCAAAAAAAGGGTTGCATTAATATTTCTTACAAACTGCGAGCTACGTCCACGATTCCACAATTTACAAACCCGGATTTGGTTCAAGGAGAATTCGAAATATTCTTACAATCAATAAAAAACACCAACCAACCGCAAACTACGAAATGGGACTCTGATTCCTCCTAAGAGGATACATAGGCATACGATTAAAATAGTGGCAAGTTCCCCTAATTAAAATTAAAACCCTTTTTCCCCTAATTAAAATTAAAACCCGTTCACCCTAATTAAAATTAAAACCCTTTCCCCCTAATTAAAATTAAAACTCTATTTCCTAAAAATTGTGCTTCTAACCCTAGTATCCTTGTGAACAAGGTAGATGAGGGGTGCCTAACACCTTCCCTTCATCTAGAACCGAATCAACAACCTAGAATCTCTAACTTTTAGGGTTATTATTTTATACTCCCTTCCTTAGGATAAAAATTAAGGGTGACGACTCTGATTTAAAAACCAGTTGCAACAGCTGGCGACTCGGATGGGGACTTAACCCTAGGTTTAGAAGCATATCCTTTAGGTTTTAGGGTTTTTTCTTTATTTTGCTTTATTTATTTATTTATTCATTTATTTTGTTTATTATATTTTATCAAATTATATCTGTGGTGGGATTTAATTTTTGCAAAAAAAAATTCTTTTAAAAACCCTTAGAAAGAACGTTCGTCTATTAGACAAGGGGTTATATCAACCCTATAAGTTTATGTGACGACTTTTCCTAGAGTCGGTGGAATTACATAAAAGGAATACCTCTCGAGAGATATCCTCTTGGGAAGTAGGACTTTGGAATGACGCCTATGACTATTTGTACGACCTTTAAACCAAAAACTCATGATGAGACCTTTCATGACCTAGAGACGAAAGTTTCGGTCTGTAAAGAGACTCCACTTGAGGGAGGCCCTTATGTCTTTCCATCTAGTTTTATTTATGACACCCTTAAGGAAGCCACCTTATGGGGAGGGTAGAACATGTGTAGGCCAAGACTAGGAACCTACCTGCTAAGGATACCTTTCAAAAATCCCACTACAATCTATAAACCCGCAAGGGTTATCTTTTCTTCCACTACTATCTCTAGCTCGTATGGATTTCATCTATGTCGTAATCCCTATCCTGTAGGGATCCCTCATCATCTTTCATTGGTCATAATCCTTAAGGGATTCCTGTATGTCTCAATTTCTGAGACAATGTACGATATCATCAAATCCATGTCTATTATCATCTTCTCCCGTAAGGAGTCCCTGGCTGTCTCAATCTCTCAGTCAAAGTAGGATATTGTTGTACCCCAAAATTTTCTCTCCCTTTTCTTTAAGACGTTATCTTAGGGTTTTTCAACTATCAAAGGCTTCTCAGGCTTCAAGGCATGTCAATTGATTCATCAAGGGTTTAAGTCTGCAAGTGTTCAAAATTTCTCCTGTCTGTTGGTCTTGAGCTAGGGTTTTGACTTTTGTATGGGTTCATGAAGTTTTATCTCATTTTTATCATACAAGACATCTCTGCACAAGGGTTCTCAAATGAGGCATTTAATATGGTAATCCATCAAATGAGGTTCATTAGGTTTACATGTCAAGTCGATCTAGGTCATTATTTCCCCGTGTCTCAAGTTCCATATTCATTTTCAAGGAATTCCTCAAGGAATAATCGTTGTGTTACAGGATGCAATTTATGGATTCTAAATATCATCATTATCCTTTTATTTAATTGATGCTTGTAACACAAGTTAACAAGGACTTAATATTTGAAATTGTGGTTTCCTTAAGAAGTGAGAATTGATTTGAGCTCATTATGAGGAAGTACTTATTCAAGTTTTTAAATGTTTTCAAGCTAATTAATTGGATCAATATTTCTAAGATGCAAACATGTTAAAATTGGTCATGTGGATTTCTTGAAAGATAAGGCATAGATCATAAGGCAAAGGCATCTGGGTTACATAGAAATTTAGGATTCATCATGCACATCCAAGCTCTATCAAACTACATTCATAATTATTTCATAAACCTCAAATGATTTTCACCATAATTCATTCAAGATATTCTAAATCTTTTATTCTTCATTCATGCTCAAAGAATTCAAAACTATGCAAGTTTCATTGATATTTTACAAGCATAAGTTTGAATACACAAACAATCACAAGTCCTTGATGCCTTACAAGTTCAATTACAATTTAAAAATATAAACTACAATTTTCCTATACAAATAAAAAAAGGGATTCTTCAATTTTCTTGCTCCATCTTCAAAGTGTCTTATTACCACTTCTTCAAATTTCCTCCAAGACTTTCTATGGCCAGCCACGGTTTCCTTCCACCCTTGTCAACTTTCCATCATAAATCATCACATGAAAAAGAGAAGAAAAAACGGATTATCAAGCAATCAAAAGTGAACAAGAAAAATTACAAAGCATGTTAATTCATCATTAGGGTTTTGTTTATGGAATCAGAAAAAGGGTATTTTTCAATCATGTTCTTGTGCCAAAACAGCCTCATACAAAAAATTAGATTTAATCATAGGCCTAGGTCTATTACAAATCAAAATTAACTTGGTTCACAATATGCAAATTCAAAGAGGGAAAAATAGAATCATACAAGCCTCACAAATCAAAATCCTGTCACTGGTTAGAAGTAAAACTTTTGCAAATCACAAGACAAAATTTGGTTCACAAAAGATAGAGAAAAGCCAAAAGATCCAAACCAGAATCATAAACTCAACCAATAGTAGAGTACAAAAGCCAAGCACAAGTACATCTTCGAAGCAAGCAACACAGCAAGCACAAGTACATAATCAAAAGGCAGCATAACAAAGCACCACATAATTGATATCAGAAAATCAGAAAAATATGATAAGTCCAAAGCCAGCAAGCAATAGGAAAACCACAAAACTAGCATAGCTTAGCCAAAGTACATAGTCGACATTTCAAAAATATCAGAAAAAAATAAGATATCAGAAGTGACAAGTCCCATACGAGTGGCTCAAGGCTGTTCTCTGCCAACAAATTCAAAGAGAGTTCACAGTATAAAAGGAACACAACTCATACAACAAAGAGAGAGAAACCAAGAGATACAGAATCGGGGGCAAAAGCCATAAAGTTCACAAAAAGTATACAGAGCCAAGCCAACCATCAAATCCTTCAAAATCATTTCAAAAGAACCAAAAACCCTAGTTTCAAAATCTCTTCAAAATAGTTCATAGAAATATAAATACACAAACCCTTTCAAAAACTTGTCACATAGAAAGAAGAGAAACATAGCCACCGTCTCAAAACCCTAAAACTCATCATCATTTTCGTAAACCAAAACCCTTTTCAAAAGTATGTTAACAGAGAGAACAAAGAGACATATAAACAGAGCTAGCATCCCTCAAAATCGTAGCAACCCATAAACCCTAGGTTTTATTACATCATTTTCCTAAAACCACCCCTTCAGAAATTCGTAAGAGAAGAAGAAAAAGAAAAATCTCACCCAAATAGCGAAAAATCTTCGCAATCGGAAACGTTAGGGTTTCCAAACCCCCTTCAAGATCTACTCTAAATAACACACAATCTGCAAAAATAAACCCCAGATTAGTATTAAGAAGAAGAAAACGAGCAAGAGGATGTAAAAAAATTCGCGATCAGAACCCCATTGCTGCCGTCACCGCCGCGAGGCGATTTTCGGTGCGCCACCTTGCTCTTCTACGGCGAGAGCTTAACAGAGAAAATAGGAGAGAGTGTAAAACAAGAGATAGGAAGTGTTTTAGCAAATAACTTGATTTTCGGTTTTTGTTTGTTTTATTAAACCATACCCATATCTAAAACAAACTGCCAAGCCCAATTACCTTACTCACGCTCCCCCCTATTTTGCTCTTGTTCACGCCTCTCTACTGGGCCTCCTCAATCAAACAACAGCTAGCCCAACCTCTTTCCATTCACACACCTCCCATCTCTTAAACATCACGTAGGCCCATTTGTTCGTTTTTTTATTTGTTTTTTTTTTCTTATTATTCTGACTAACAAAAACAGGCCATGGGCCTAATCCAAAAACTGTTTTCTTCACTCAAACCATCCTTTTCACTTTTACACCTTCCTGACCTTTAATTTTAATTTTATTTTATTTTCTTTTTCTGTATTATTATTATTATAGTTATTATTATTATTATTATTATTATTATTATTATTATTATTATTGTTATTATTATTATTATTATTATTATTATCATTATTATTATTATCATTATTATTATTATTATTATTATTTTTATTAATAAAAAAACTCCAAAAATATTTTATATTTAGTATATTTTAATTTTATTCCTTTTAAAACAAAGAGACCAAAAATATTTTCTTAAACAATTTTCTTTCCTTAATTTAATTTTAACTTATTTTTGTTAATTTAACTAACTTAGAATTTAGGAATTTCAATTAATTTATTTTCATTAACTTAAAAAACCTTTTTTCTTAAAAAAACCCTAAAAATATTTTCCTAACAAATTTAATTTCTTTTTCTTTTCTTAAATTTAATTGAATTAATATTAGACTTAGTTTTATTTTAATTTTCTTTTAACTTAGAATCTAGGAATTTAATTAATTATTTTCTTTCTTTTTATTAATTTAATTAGGTTAATATTAAACATTTTATACAAAAACTCAAACAAAAACATTTTCCTTTTCTTGTACATTACCTTTATATTCTTGCACATTTTATTTTGCAATATTCAATATGGTTGTAATAGTATAACTAGAACTTTATTGTTTTCATCCTCCATTCATAAACTTGTACCCCCAACCCCTAAATGATGTAATAGCGTAGAACTTTACATTTCTGCAATTTATCACTTTCAATACAAATGCTAGTAATTAGGTTTTGTATGGTAAGACATAAAATCAACAAATAGAAAACCCTAATTCAAGGCAAAATGCATGAAATCAATACACTTTGCACACTTTCACCTCTAGGGTTAACCCGCTTGTTGCCTTCGAATAAAATAGTTATGTCCCTCGAATGTGGGATACTTTAGCAATGACCCTCGAATACAAGATCGTAGTCTCTCGATGACCTTTGGATGCTGCCTTCGGTAAACGATCTTAGACCCTTAAGATAAATTGCTAAGGTATCTTACAATGTTGCCTTCTATGACTGTACGATGATCCACTATTGTCCCTTAACATCCAATGATAGGGCTTCTTATCAATCAATGGTAAGATAGCAATATCTAAAGGAGGAGGAAATTAACAAAGACTTTTTGAGTAGGTAGAACGTTTGTAGTTGCTTGCTCACAACCATTCTCAAAATATATTTCAATCACACCAACACTTTTCCATGAAATATTTTCAAAAGTCAACACTTTGTATACATTCTTATAGAGACGAGAATTATTACAAAGTTTGCCTAAACGAAGGCGCTTTTCAAAAACACTTTCAAACAAAAACAAACACATTTTGCAAAGCATTTCAAAGTGAGCTAGCAACTAAGAGTCCATAGATAACTACAGATGAAAAGGGTGCTAACACCTTCCCTTTTCATAACCTACCCCCCGGACTCAAGAAAAATTCTCAAAAGGTCTTTCCTGTTCTTTTCACCCTTTCCTTTATTGGATAAAAGAAAAGTCGGTGGCGACTCTTGCTATCCGCAACAATTATGATAAAACGCAAAACACCAAGTCAGTTCTTCCACTGTATTACAGATGTTATCATGTCTATCATCAAACATGTATAGGGTACCCCTACGTCTACCCTCATACTACGTCTTCATCGCATTGCATATCCATGAAACTTTTTGCTACTTAAAAGCCAAAAAATATTTTTTTTTTGCACACCCAAGCATTTTTCATACATTTCCATTTTCATCCATCTACATAAAGCTCATATCTCTTCCACTTACAGAAAAATTCCACCCTTATCCAACTGTGATCCAGCTAGCAAGATTCCAAATACTCACAAGAGAACCCAAAGCATGTCTTAAGAAGCCATGGAGGAACTCAAAAGAGGCCAATAATTGTTGAAGGAGGAGGTTCACCAGTTGAAGATTCAAATGAACTTGATAATGCAATTATTACTGAGGAGTGAAGGTAACCCTTCGTCATCCCAGCCCTAGGCTTACTCAACACCACAGATGCCAATGCCCGTACACACACAATCTCAACGTGCCTCCTAATTCCATTAGGCCTTTTACGCAATCTCTTGGACTACGAACCCGTTATATACACACTCCCGTGTTTTTTAATTTTTCTTTTAGCCACAAAACTACACCCCCCTGCGCTGCTGGGCCAAATTCAATATCTGAATTTTGGCCCATGCTTTTAACACCCCCAAGTTTTACTATAGCAGTTAATTTTACATCTCCCTTGCGAAATTAAATCAATTTAATTTATTTTTTAATAATATTATTTATATATTCATTTATTCTATCATTCTTGTATAAATTTTTTTTTAATATTAATAAATAATTATAGTATTTTTTTAATCAAAAATATCTAATATATTTTTAATAAAATTATAATATATTTATTTATTGATTATACTATTTCTAAGAATACTAACATTTTTTTATATTTACATATTTTTTAAATTCAAATTTATTTTTTTATAATTGTACTCTATAATCGAAAACATCTAACCAATAAACACTAACATTTTCCCACTAAATTAATTCAATTTATATATTATTTTCAAAAAAAGGGTTGCATTAATATTTCTTACAAACTGCGAGCTACGTCCATGATTCCGCAATTTACAAACCCGGACTTGGTTCAAGGAGAATTCAAAATATTCTTACAATCCATAAAAAACACCAACCAACCGCGAATTATGAAATGGGACTCTGATTCCTCCTAAGAGGATACGTAGGCATACGATTAAAATTGTAACGAGTTCCCCTAATTAAAGTTAAAACCTTTTCCCCCCTAATTAAAGTCAAACCTGTAACACGGTAGGAGAACTAACTTGGTTTTGCATTTTATCGCAAATTTTGAGGATAACAAGAGTCGCCACAGACTTTTCTTTTATCCAATAAGGAAAGGGTGAAAAGAATAGGAAAGACCTTCGAGAACTTTCTGAATTCGGGGTAGGTTACGAAAAGGAAAGGTGTTAGCACCCTTTTCATATGTAGTTATCTACGGGCTCTTAATCGCTTATCTCACTTTGTTTGAAAATGCTTTGTGTATGTGTGATTTGAAAATATTTTGAAAAAATGCCTAAGTGCGGAAACTTTGTAATGATCCGCGTATCAGTTGAGAAAGCGTACAGATCGTTTGTTTTTGAAAATATTTCAGAAAAGTGTTTTTGTGTAAAAATATGTTTTTGTTTTTGTGAGCAAGCGATTACGAGCTATCTACCTACTCAAAAATATTTCATGTTATTTTCCTCCTCCTTAGATAGTGTTATCTTACCATTAGTTAGTAGGGATCCCTATCCTTAGATGTGAAGGGACAAGCACAGGTCATCGTACAGTCATAGAAGGAAACTATTAAGGACGCTTTAGCAATTTCGTTTAAGGGACTAGATCGTTTACCGAAGGAAACATTCAAAAGGATCATCGAGGGAATATAATATTTTGATTCCGAGGGACAGTGCTAAAGCATCCCCAGATTCGAGTGACATGACTGTGTTTTCCAAAGGCAACAAGTGAGGTTATCCTAGTTGTGCATGTATGAATAGTGTTGTACCCCAAAATTTGCCCTCCCATATTCTTCAAAGTTTTGACAAGCATCATCTCAATTTGCTCAAGTCTACTCAAGGGTTGCACAGTTCAAACACCCTCCTAAGCCAGTCAAATTAGGGTTTTGGTTCCTTCAAGGAAGTTGAGGTTTTCAAGGGCTCAATCAAGTCCCACATGCCTATGAACATTGTCAAGCATCTACATACCAAGTTTCAAGACTCACAGCATCAAGTTGCACAGTCAAAAACCCTAATTGCTTCACAATCAACTGTAGGGGCAAAATGGTCATTTGGCAGTCAAAAGTCAAAACTTTTGGTCAACATCTTATTTTGAAGCCACAATCATCATTTGATCAAGTCTTGATCATGATTCCACAAGAATGGCTCAAAAATCATCAAGATGCAAAAGTTTCCATTTTTGGACAGTTGAAAAGTCAACTGTAACTTGACCAAGGCATAACTTTTTCATGGTTCATCAGAAAAATCCCATCCAATGCTCATTTTGAAGGGGATGACATTTCCTACAACTAATCTTCACATTCCAAGTCCAAGAAATGCTCTCACAAAAAGTTATCAATTTCAACATTATAGGTCATTTTCAAAAGTCAACAAAAAGGCACTTTAAGTCAAAGACCATAACTTGAGATTGGTAAATCAAAATGACATGGGACCAAAGGCATTGGTTAGAGGACTTCAAGACCTTTCCAAAGTGTCCAAGAACATGTTCATATGATCAAAATTGAGCAAGATATGCATTGGAGAAGTTGGGAAATTTTTGTGAAATGGCAAAAGTCAACTATCCTTGAAACTTCAATTTTTGACAAAAAGGCCCACTTTTTTCCACTTGATTCAGCCTTGTCATGCCACCCACGTGTCCCATGATCAATTTCAAGATCAAATAATTATTTTTCTATTTTTATTTAATTTTTATGGATTTAATTCATTTTAATCCATAATAATTCAAGTAAATCTAAAAAAATTAATTAAATGGTATCTTATGGTTTGAATAGCCTTCATGAAGCATTTGCAACCTACCAATTTCGTGCTGTGCTCATTTAGGCATGAAAATTCAAATTTTGAACAAGCTTTGAAAGGCCTTTAATGGTGGTTAAGACAAAATCCAAAGCTTAATTGCAATGGTTAAAGGCTCCTAAATGTGACTTATTCTCACTCATTACTATATATACAAGCCTTGCAAGCCTCATTCACAACCTAGAGTATGCACAAACGGCCAGAGCAAAATCCAAAAAGTGTCAAAAAAAAGTGTGAGATCAAAAGGAGTGTTGCAAGCATTTTCAGGCCAAAAGGAGAACGTGACTCTCTTCTTTGCCACACTATGAAGCTAAAGCAACCCTTGCCACGTCCTAAGGTCCATCATACCGTGCTATAAGTTTTCCCAGGTCCCCCAAACGCTTGTTTCATTTTTTCTCTAACATATTCCCATGCAGCATTCCAGCGAAAGTCCACCATATGTCTCAAGCAATCAGCGTGCCATGTGTCCAGTCCTAAAGATCTGATGGCCAAAGAATGCAGACCATGTTGCTCATGAGTCAACACAGGCGTAGGCAATCAGGAAAGTCAAAAGGGGCTTGAAGGTTCATGGGCCTCACAATTCCATTAACACCTCCAATCTGGCCCACCCCCCCCCCCCCCCCCTTGGTTTTGTTATTTCTTTTTATCTTTTTATTTTTTCTTTTCTTTTATAACTCCTTTTTTTTATTAATTATTAGTATTATTAACATAATTAATATTTTCATAAAAAATCCAAAAAAAGAACTAATATTATTATTATTATTAATTTCATTTTATTTTTGTAAATAAATAATAATAAATTGAATTAGTTTTAATTAGGCAACTTTAACCTTTTTTCTTAATAACTAAAATAAATTTAGAATTAGATTTTTATTAACTTTTAATTTTAATTCCTTTTATTTTATTTCATTAAAAACATAAAAAATACAAAAAACATTTTTCTTTTAATAAATTAAACAATTAGTTTTAATTCCATTTCATTAAAAAAAGACAAAATTCAATTTCTTTCTCAAAAGGGTCAAAACCCTTAGGACGTTCCCGATTAAATTTTTATTCGCGCGCATTTATTTTATTTTGATTATTTATGTAACTGTCTCCAGATATGTAATAGTTAATTAGGAATTTTACCGCTTTATTTAATTTCTCGCACTTATTTACCAAAACGGGTCTTTGTTTTTTGGCGATGTATAGACCCGCGCCTTGTAATAGCTAGATTTACATTTCCGCAATTTACTTTCCGTACTCCTAACTGTTAAAAAATGCATGAAAGAATGTATGACAAATAAAATCAATCCGTAGCTCACAAATAACGTGTACAAAACAATTTAACTGAAAAAACAACACACATGCACATACCACCCCTAGGGTACGCCTCACTGGTTGCCTCGAATGTGGTCATCAAGTATAGGATATTTTAGAGGTCACCCTTATGTCTAAGATCCAGTTGCCTCGAAACGGTTGCCTCGGAAACAAAGGATCTAAGACGCTAGGGTTACTTCTAAGGTGTCCTACCATTGCTTTGGTGATCACACTGTCCCTATAATCGAATTGACCCGAACAACTCCGACGATGGTGCTACCTATCTCTCAATGGTGGGATAGCACTATCTAAAGGACTCTTACACAGCCTAATTCCTTAGGGTAGGCAGACGACTCATGGGTACTTGCTCTTTTCAAAACAAAACAAAAACAACTTTTCACACCTTACACTTTCAAAAAGTTTTCAAACAATACTTCATACACTCTTGAGGACTGATACAAGAGTTACCTAGAAGTTTTCAAACGAACTTTTTTTCAAAACCCACACACACTTGAAAAGCAAATAAATTTTGAAAACATAAGAGCAAGTACCTAAGAGCCCGTGGATAACCACTGATAGAAAGGGTGCTAACACCTTCCCTTTCTATAAATCTACCTCCCGAACCGAGAAACATTCTCAAAGAAGGAATTTTGCTGTGCTTTTGTCCTTTCCATGTTGGAGAACATAAAAGACGGTGGCGACTCTTGCTTACCGCGACATTTCGCAAAACCAGCTAAAAACAGTCAGTTCTATTTCCACCGATCACAGAACTGGCGACTCTGCTGGGGATGACTTAATAAGTGAGGTGTACCTTAGGAATTAGATCACTATTATGTTTTCAATTGCCTGCTTTGCTTGCTTTAAAAGTATGGGCCTGTTTTGGAGTTTCATAGATCCTAACCCGGATCTGGGGGATACCTCTTAGAAAGTAGCAACAAACTGTGAGGGAACTGTGCGGGGTATACCGACACGGTTGAAGCAGTTTGCTACGTTGATGTGGCACTTTGGTGAGTACCGGTAACCCTTGAGTCAAGTCAAGGAGAGTACGGGGCCGCCGCGTGGTGTCGTGAAGCATCAACTGACCTTAGGAACCTTACTTGACCATCCTGGCCTCTTTAGGGGTAGTGAGATGACTGACTTTGGTGCAGTCCGAAGTTGGTTGATACTCGATACTACACTCATTGAGGGTTGTTTTCTTGGAATATTTTGATCGCCAGTTCAGTGGCTAAATCAAAACAATGTACATAAAAAACAACCCTATGATATTGAGCTCCTTAGAACCCGATTACTTTTGATAGGACAGGTTTTTGAGCCCACCAACTTCAAGAGGGTAGTACCTCAAACTTCATGCTGGCCTAAACTCTAAGGGTTGTCTTATGTGACTTGTGTGCTTTCAAACTTGACTACTTGCATGCTTGTTATCCAACACATGAGTTTCTTGCAGGGTCTGTTTACAGTCCTTAACCTGGACTCATAACAGGGTTTACCTATATTACTCCACGCATAGCATAACATCATACCATCATACCATTGCATGCATCCTACATAAGGACTAATCCATTTCAAGGACCTCAAGGGTTTTGTGATGCAGGTCATGATGAATCAAATGTCCAGCAAGGGGTAAAGGGGATTTATTTTCCTCTAGCCAAGGTTAATGACTTAAGTCAGGGGCTATGACCCACTCGATATGGTGAGCCTTGACTCTTGAAGAAGGACTCTCATCAACATGAAATTCCTTCCATCAAGCTACAAAATTCAATTTCTAAACAATTTTCTTGTTTACCCCGCGAGATTCTTGAAAACATTGCATGCATACATACATATCAGTGCATTACAGGTACCCTTGTCACAGGTCGCTTACCTTCTCCGTTGTTTATTTCAGCAATGGCTTCCCAACAAGACAACCAGGATATTCATGCTCAAGAGACTCGGTTTGGGGAGATCCTCCTAAATCTATCCAAGGGGCAGGAAGAGCTGAGAACACTCCTCATGGGGACTTTGGTCAGGAATAGTCCAGAAGACAGTAAGGATGGATGGCTGAAACATCTACAAGATGAGGTGGATACAATGAGAACCCAGATGCTGGGGCAGATGACTCTCATTCAAGACTTATCTCAAAAACAAGGAGAGCTCAGGGTTCTCGTCAACCAACTGCTTCGGGATAACCAACTGAGACAAACATCTAAGGTTGAAGAGCAAGCCATCATTCAACCACCTGTGGGGCAAGAAGACCGGGGAAAAGCTCCTCAGTTTGCTTCAGGGTCACAAGCCCAGCATCAACCTCACCAGCATCAACAGGGTAATCGGCGTAAGCGAAATACGTATGGAAGACATTTCTCGGAGACTGGTATACCATCATCACTGATACTGAGACGCTTGTTGGAGGTCAAGCTGATTGCTTTAAAGGATCCTCCTAAGACTCTCAACATAACCTCCCTAAAATACAATCCTGATGAAAGGTGTGCCTACCATTCTGACAGCCCTGGACATGACACCGACGGCTGTTGGAGCTTGAAGAACAAGATCCAGGACTTGATCGACGGAAGGGTGTTGGAGTTCATGCCGGGTGGCAAAATGAAAATCTTCTGCTGAGAATCTTCCATCTGAGATGACTAGTTCAAACTATGAAAAACCTTTTGTTCCTTCGAATGTTCAAGTTGTATTTTTCTTTGATTGTTCAAACATTTTATTCATGTCAAACGTTGTTATTCCATTAATGCATCTCATATGTCTGTTTTGAATCAATATATTCACATTCGCTATATTCAAACTGCTTTCATTTTTTGATGTTCAACTCTCAATTGAAAATTCTAAGCCTCTTGAGGGAGGATGACGAAAACGATACCATGATTTCTACAGTATGCTTTTGAATAGACCCCGTTGATGAGGTACAGGCATTGTTTCAATTCCTAAACACTGGAGTTATAAGGAAGATAATCCCTCGTCAACCCCTTTGAGCCAAAGAAGCAGGAGTTTTTCTTTTCGAAAATTAAAACCCTTAATCATAACCTGGGGCAATGTAGTTCTCTCAGTTGATCCAAGTGCACAACGAATAGCACCAAAGAGGTCCTTCCAAAGCAAAAGACAGTGATGGTTCTCTATAATCATAAAGACAGGCAGTCGTTATCTTTCAAAAACAAAAGCCCAATAAGTCAAAACCTATGAAGGAGACTTACAAAACGGGGGCATCCTGCTGACTGTAAATCACCAAAGAAACAGTTCAGGCAAAAAAAGACAGGGATAATAAAAAAAAAGAAAGAGGTCCTACAAACCCTCGACAAAAAAAAGAAATGACTGCCTACCCAAAATAAACTGTCAACATTCGAACCATCACTGGAATATCAGGGCAAAGACTCAAATAAGGCCTAATGCACGATTAGCTGAGTTTAGGATTGAAGAACATCACGAAGAGCGAGTGGGTACAAATAAAATTTGAGCATTTATCCTTTGTTTCTTAAACCGTGAATCAGGCCACGTTATAACCCTCAAACGTCCTAGCTAAAGCATGGGTTAATTCGAAAGCATATTGTTACAAAGGTATCCTGACTCCTTAAGGCTCGCTGTAAAATCTTGAGTTGACATCACATAATTTTCTTGTTTTACTGAAAAAATGCATTTTCAAAAACTTCAAGACAGACATAGGCTTTGCATTTTTTATAACATTGATTGCATATGACTATTTGTTTGAACAACATAGAAGTTCGCACGACGAATATCTAAGTGAACAAAAGTACTTCCAACCAAGGGGCAGACATGTTCATGGTCTATCATCTGGGGCAGTTAGGTCAAGATTCGGAGAATCTCTCAAAAGGTCAACCAGCTTGGGGCAAATCTCCATCTGGATCACTTGGGGCACTGGACAGGAATTCTAGCAACGAATCTTGTACGATCAAACATCTTTTGGTAGCATGGTAACACTGCGCTACTGACAGTGACAACTTCCTGTATCCTAAGAGCATGGACATAGTCGGAAAAATACTGCGTATAATCACAGACCCGCTAGGTTGACACACCTAGGCAAAAATAAGGGCTTCCCGGTGAACCAAAAGGGTTCGGGCAAAATAAGGGATGAAAATGAAAAAATCTGTACACCCGGCAAGTCGAAAACCTGAAAAGGCGGCTTGGGCAAAAATGGGTATCCCGGTGGACTGAAAACCCGAAAGGGCGGTCCAGGCAAAAGTTAGGGATCAAAAGCGTACGACTATGTCCCGGCATCCCATCACTTGCCTACCAGAAGAAGATTTGTCAAATCGGCAGTCCTCAAGAACCTCCACAGGTACCTTCTCCCACAGAAGCTGGGGCAATAAGAATTGGCTAAATGGTACAAGCTGCTCTGTCTACCGAGGTACCAAGGTAAGTTCAGCTGAAGAACGCGACCAAGATACCTTCACTCCCTGTTGAGTAAGACCAGAATCATAAATAATCTCCCCAAGCAGAGTTGGTCTCCCGTCAGTCCTAACAAGGCACCGTATCTCCAGCAAGTCAGCAACACTCTCCCCAAGTTGAGTTAGGCTACTGTCAGCCTTAAGTAAGTTGGGTATCCCCAGAAGATCTCAATATTCCCCAGCGGAGTATACAGATGTTCCTAAGCAAGCATCCACGACAGTCTTAAGATAAGATTGTTCCCCGGCGGAATACCAGACACCCCAGTGGAGCCACTTCCCCAGTACAGTCCAAAAGTTTCCCCAGGAGAGTTGAATCAATCTCCCCAGTAGATTCTGGAAGCTTATCACCTGCAGAGTACGAACGCATCTCCCTGTCTCTATTCAGAAGGTCATTTCCCCACCAGGGCTTATAACTGGGTTATCCTCAGCTAATTACCACGGAAAGGTCGTCCTCGGCGACGTTCTTCCTATCCCCCAGCGGAGTTCATCAAATCCTCAAACATAACTTATCAATGGAATCCCCAACGGAGTTCTCATCAAAATCTCAACAAAGTATCTCTTCCCGCAGGGTAATCCCCTCGCCAAGTTTATTCACCAACGGAGTCATCTTCTCCTAACGGTTTATTCTTGCAATCATCATCCCCAGCGGAAACGAAGAACTCTACTCTTCAACATCAGCCCAGGATTCAAACTCCCGACATTCGTCAAGGATTTATTTTCCCAGACGAGAATACATTCATAAACATCACATCTTCATATATTATAGCATGCATACGCATCATACAACACAAATCTCATTTATTTTTGAGAACATCTTAAAATCATGCAATTCATGCATCATGACATTGCATACGACTAATACTTTGTCTTTTCAGGAAAAAGTCAATCAAAAGATGATTACCATCTACCTTTACAGTTCCAGATCAACACCGATAACAAGCCAGGAAAATTCTGTGGACGACTGATCGTGGGTTAATATCTGAAACCAAACAGGACAATTATCTACTTGATCATCCTCAGGCAACCCTACACCGGTTCCTTTTCTTTCAAAAGAAGTCTTACACGGGCTCATCAATAGGCAACCCTACACCGGTTCCTTCTCAATTTTCAGACGAAGTTTTACACGGACTTATCATCAACAGGCAACCCTACACCGGTTCCTTCTCAATTTTCAGACGAAGTTTTACACAGACTTATCATCAACAGGCAACCCTACACCGGTTCCTTCTCAATTTTCAGACGAAGTCTTACACGGACTTATCATCAAAGTAACCCTACACCGGTTCCTTTTCTTTTAGAAGAAGTATTACACGGACTTATCTCAAGATGACCTTACCCCGGTTCATCAAGAAGTTTTACACGAACTTATCCTACAGTAACCTTACCCCGATTCCTCCAGAAGTCTTACACGGACTTATCTCAAGATGACCTTACCCTGGTTCATCAAGAAGTTTTACACGAACTTATCCTGCAGTAACCTTACCCCGGTTCCTCCAGAAGTCTTACACGGACTTATCTCAAGATGACCTTACCCCGGTTCATCAAGAAGTTTTACACGAACTTATCCTACAGTAACCTTACCCCGGTTCCTCCAAAAGTCTTACACGGACTTATGTCAAGATGACCTTACCCCGGTTCATCCAGAAGTTTTACACGAACTTATCCTGCAGCAACCTTACCCCGGTTCCTCCAGAAGTCTTACACGGACTTATCTCAAGATGACCTTACCCCGATTCATCCAGAAGTTTTACACGAACTTATCCTGCAGTAACCTTACCCCGGTTCCTCCAGAAGTCTTACACGGACTTATCTCAAGATGACCTTACCCCAGTTCATCCAGAAGTTTTACACGAACTTATCCTGCAGTAACCTTACCCCGGTTCCTCCAGAAGTCTTACACGGACTTATCTCAAGATGACCTTACCCGGGTTCATCCAGAAGTTTTACACGAACTTATCCTGCAGTAACCTTACCCCGGTTCCTCCAGAAGTCTTACACGGACTTATCTCAAGATGACCTTACCCCGGTTCATCCAGAAGTCTTACACGGACTTATCCCGAAGTAACCTTACCCCGGTTCCTCCAGAAGTTTTACACGAACTTATCCTGCAGTAACTTTACCCCGGTTCCTCCAGAAGTCTTACACGGACTTATCCCGAAGTAACCTTACCCCGGTTCCTCCAGAATTTTTACACGAACTTATCCCAAAGAAACCCTACACAGGTTCTCTCTCTCCAGACGTAGTTTTACACGGTCTCGTCGTCAAAGAAACCCTACACAGGTTCTCTCTTCCCAAAGATGCAGTTTTACACGAACTCGTCATCAGAAACCCTACCCAGGTTTTACTTCTTCTAGGATACAGTTTTACACGGGCTCATCATCAAAGTAACCCCACACAGGTTCCCTTCTCAAACTCCAGACGTAGTTTTACACGGACTCGTCATCAGTAAACCCTACACAGGTTTCCTTCTCAGCTCTAGATGCGGTTTTACACGGACTCGTCATCAAAGTAACCCTACACAGGTTCCTTCTCCATTTCAGATGCAGTCTTATATGGACTCATTATCAGTAAACCCTACACAGGTTTCCTTCCTCCAAAGATGCAGTTTTACACGAGCTCATCATCAGTCAACCCTACACAGGTGTCCTTCTTTCCAAGATGCAGCTTTACACGAGCTCAACATCAGGCAACCCTACACAGGTTCCCTCTTTCAACTTACAAAAATTACAATTTAACAGACCACCTCCAGATGGCATCTATAAGCCCATCCACCCATCATATCTCCAAATGGCATCTATAAGCCCATTCCCGACAAGGTTCTGTCACATCTCCAGATGGCATCTATAAGCCCATCCTCCCATACCATCTTTCCAAATGGCATCTATAAGCCCATTCCCGACAGGCTCTATCATCTCTCCAAATGGCATCTGCAAGCCCATTCCCGCCATCACACTGCTGATACTCTACTATGCGAGTGCAAATTTCTGGGCACTTTAGTGTTCAATCATCTTCCACCTTCGGATCACGAAAGGCACGCAAGCCAATCTACATCCTCAGGTCTAAGAAGATTGAACAGGGGAAACTGTTGTACCCCAAAATTTGCCCTCCCATATTCTTCAAAGTTTTGACAAGCATCATCTCAATTTGCTCAAGTCTACTCAAGGGTTGCACAGTTCAAACACCCTCCTAAGCCAGTCAAATTAGGGTTTTGGTTCCTTCAAGGAAGTTGAGGTTTTCAAGGGCTCAATCAAGTCCCACATGCCTATAAACATTGTCAAGCATCTACATGCCAAGTTTCAAGACTCACAGCATCAAGTTGCACAGTCAAAAACCCTAATTGCTTCACAATCAACTGCAGGGGCAAAATGGTCATTTGGCAGTCAAAAGTCAAAACTTTTGGTCAACATCTTATTTTGAAGCCACAATCATCATTTGATCAAGTCTTGATCATGATTCCACAAGAATGGCTCAAAAATCATCAAGATGCAAAAGTTTCCATTTTTGGACAGTTGAAAAGTCAACTGTAACTTGACCAAGGCATAACTTTTTCATGGTTCATCAGAAAAATCCCATCCAATGCTCATTTTGAAGGGGATGACATTTCCTACAACTCATCTTCACATTCCAAGTCCAAGAAATGCTCTCACAAAAAGTTATCAATTTCAACATTATAGGTCATTTTCATAAGTCAACAAAAAGGCACTTTAAGTCAAAGACCATAACTTGAGATTGGTAAATAAAAATGACATGGGAACAAAGGCATTGGTTAGAGGACTTCAAGACTTTTCCAAAATGTCCAAGAATATGTTCATATGATCAAAATTGAACAAGATATGCATTAGAGAAGTTGAGAAATTTTTGTGAAATGGCAAAAGTCAACTATCCTTGAAACTTCAATTTTTGACAAAAGGGCCCACTTTTTTCCACTTGATTCAGCCTTGTCATGCCACCCACGTGTCCCATGATCAATTTCAAGACCAAATAATTATTTTTCTATTTTTATTTAATTTGTATGGATTTAATTCATTTTAATCCATAATAATTCAAGTAAATCTAAAAAAATTAATTAAATGGTATCTTATGGTTTGAATAGCCTTCATGAAGCATTTGCAACCTACCAATTTCGTGCTAAACTCATTTAGGCATGAAAATTCAAATTTTGAACAAGCTTTGAAAGGCCTTTAATTGTGGTTAAGACAAAATCCAAAGCTTAATTGCAATGGTTAAAGGCTCCTAAATGTGACTTATTCTCACTCATTACTATATATACAAGCCTTTCAAGCCTCATTCACAACCTAGAGTGTGCACAAACGGCCAGAGCAAAATCCAAAAAGTGTCAAAAAAAAGTGTGAGATCAACAGGAGTGTTGCAAGCATTTTCAGGCCAAAAGGAGAACGTGACTCTCTTCTTTGCCATACTCTGAAGCTAAAGAAACCCTTGCCACGTCCTAAGGTCCATCATACCGTGCTGTAAGTTTTCCCAGGTCCCCCAAATGCTTGTTTCATTTTTTCTCTAACATATTCCCATGCAGCATTCCAGCGAAAGTCCACCATATGTCTCAAGCAATCAGCGTGCCATGTGTCCAGTCCTACAGATCTGATGGCCAAAGAATGCAGACCATGGTGCTCATGAGTCAACACAAGCGTAGGCAATCAGGAAAGTCAAAAGGGGCTTGAAGGTTAATGGGCCTCACAATTCCATTAACACCTCCAATCTGGCCCAACCCCCCCTTGGTTTTGTTATTTCTTTTTATCTTTTTAATTTTTCTTTTCTTTTATAACTCCTGTTTTTTATTAATTATTAGTATTATTAACATAATTAATATTTTCATAAAAAATCCAAAAAAAGAACTAATATTATAATTATTATTAATTTCATGTTATTTTTGTAAATAAATACTAATAAATTGAATTAGTTTTAATTAGGCAACTTTAACCTTTTTTCTTAATAACTAAAATAAATTTAGAATTAGATTTTTATTAACTTTTAATTTTAATTCCTTTTATTTTATTTCATTAAAAACATAAAAAATACAAAAAACATTTTTCTTTCATTAAATTAAATAATTAGTTTTAATTCCATTTCATTAAAAAAAGACAAAATTCAATTTCTTTCTCAAAAGGGTCAAAACCCTTAGGACGTTCCCGATTAAATTTTTATTCGCGCGCATTTATTTTATTTTGATTATTTATGTAACTGTCTCCAGATATGTAATAGTTAATTAGGAATTTTACCGCTTTATTTAATTTCTCGCACTTATTTACCAAAACGGGTCTTTGTTTTTTGGCGATGTATAGACCCGCGCCTTGTAATAGCTAGATTTACATTTCCGCAATTTACTTTCCGCACTCCTAACTGTTAAAAAATGCATGAAAGAATGTATGACAAATAAAATCAATCTGTAGCTCACAAATAACATGTACAAAACAATTTAACTGAAAAAACAACACACATGCACATACCACCCCTAGGGTACGCCTCACTGGTTGTCTCGAACGTGGTCATCAAGTATAGGATATTTTAGAGGTCACCCTTATGTCTAAGATCCAGTTGCCTCGAAACGGTTGCCTCGGAAACAAAGGATCTAAGACGCTAGAGTTACTTCTAAGGATCCCTCCTTTTCTTTGGTGACCACACTGTCCCTATAATCGAATTGACCCGAACAACTCCGACGATGGTGCTACCTACCTCTCAATGGCGGGATAGCACTAGGACTCTTACACAGCCTAATTCCTTAGGGTAGGCAGACGACTCATGGGTACTTGCTCTTTTCAAAACAAAACAAAAACAACTTTTCACACCTTACACTTTCAAAAAGTTTTCAAACAATACTTCATACACTCTTGAGGACTGATACAAGAGTTACCTAGAAGTTTTCAAACGAACTTTTTTTCAAAACCCACACACACTTGAAAAGCAAACAAATTTTGAAAACATAAGAGCAAGTACCTAAGAGCCCGTGGATAACCACAGATAGAAAGGCTGCTAACACCTTCCCTTTCTATAAATCTACCTCCCGAACCGAGAAACATTCTCAAAGAAGGAATTTTGTTGTGCTTTTGTCCTTTCCATGTTGGAGAACATAAAAGACGGTGGCGACTCTTGCTTACCGCGACATTTCGCGAAACCAGCTAAAAACAGTCAGTTCTATTTCCACCTATTACAAATAGTGATTCAATTCAGTTATTTTATCTTGTATTTAGGGTTATCTAGCATTTTGTTTTAGATCTTGCCATACAATCCTATTAAACTAGACAATTACAAGGAAAGCAATAAAAGCAAAAAAAGAGATCCTACACTATTACAAAGCTTTGGGAAAAGGGGGTACAAACCACAAAATCAGGGAGACAGAAAAAAAAACCCTAATTAAAACTATTACAACCCTTTAGCAGTTACATAATCAGGAAAAATACTAAATGCGAAAATAATAAAGGTGCACGAGAATAGTAAAATTAAAAGAAAGTTAAAAATCGTTTTTGTGATCGCTTGATGATTAATATAAAGAAAACCTAATTGATTTTAATTTAGAAAAAAGATTTATTAGTTAAAATAAAAAACTAAAACAACCTAATTATTTAAGAAAAGAAATTGACTAAAAACCCTAAATTGATTTTTAAAAAGGGATAATTTTAAAAAACCTAAGTCTAAATTAATGTTAATTTAATTAAAAAGGGATAATTATGTTTAAAAAAGGGTTTAAGCAAAAATAATTTTTAAAAAAAAGAGGGAATCGGCCTGTTGTATAAGCAAACCGGGGGGATGATAAAAAGCAAAGGGAGTCTATGACCAAGTAAGTTATGCCTGATTCTGGGTGTTGCAGCTCCATGGAGGTCACCGTAGGGAGCCCATCAAAATCGTTAAATTGAATGATGATAAGACCTCGTGAATGGGAATAGAAAGGCAAATGGTGGACGTATTAGGTGGCTCGCATGTGATCTGCAAATAAGAAAATGTGTAAAAAATAAAATACCAGGGGCAGGGATCAAACTCGTGCCCTGGGACACTAAGGATTTTAACACGCTTGCTTCCACTGTTGGGGCGACTATACGTTCGTTTACCTATGTCAATCAAAATGTATATTATATAAAACGAATTCCATAAAAATCAAACAATATAAAATGTATGCCAGAGTGGTGCCTATATATTTGAATGAGCGAATGGCACAAGGCCATGTGATCCCGGACGAGTCAAACCATCGTAGAGGGTGGAAAACACCATCTTCTCCGGTTGCTCCAAAAATCAAAACCTACAAAATAGTGAGATTTGGATCATGAGATTAAACCTACCCCCCCCCCCCTAAACAGGGGTATGCGAATACAATGGTGGCACTCGTTTAGCCTGAAAACGCATGTATCATGAGATACAACGAAGCCAGAGATCGATGCCCTAAAAATGGCATATCTTTATTCCTGCGTGAAAACTTGCGAACGATGAGTCTAAACGGATTTAAACATTATTATGAGCAAGAATATATGCATGAACTCAATTAATAATGCGTGGAATGTAAGTTTAGATTCATGGAAGTTTCATCAACTGACATGCTTGAAAGAGGGAGTTCTGGCGTGCTTCAGGCTTCAAGAATGGTTGGAATGGCTTTCTGGGAGTCTAAAGAGGCTAATGGAAGGCTCAACACTAATTGAAAATTGTTGGAGAATAAGGTTTGTCTTGTTATATATATATATATATATATATATATATATATATATATATATATATATATATATATATATATATATATATATATATATATATATATATATATATATATATATATATATATATATATATATATATATATATATATATATATATATATATATATATATATATATATATATATATATATATATATATATATATATATATATATATATATATATATATATATATATATATATATATATATATATATATATATATATATATATATATATATATATATATATATATATATATACATACATGATTAGGAGGAAAAGATTTGATTTGGAATTATGTCAAACTTGCTATTTTTTATCAATATTGCAACAATCTCCCTTGCACGAATTTGATAGTTGGTATATGAGATCTTGGGCCTCCAATATAATTGCAACAAAAGCCTTGCACGCTTAACTCATTAACCTTGCATTTTTTTAATTTTATTTTGAATTTAAATGAAAAAAATCAAAATAAAAAGAAATAAAAATCAAAAAAATGAGTGAATAGATTTAGAGGTCCTTATATATGCCATGAACATGTTTGAACCTAAGAAGTTAGGCCTAATGGCCCAAAATCACAAATTTGCTCAATTGAGATTTCATGCATTTGCTCAAAATTTCCTAACTTGCAATGGCTATAACTCTCTCAATTATTATCCTTTGAAAGTGATCCTTGACTTTTTGGAAATATTAAGGTTTCCTATACAACCTCTATGTTGAACATTTTTGCTTTTGAAGACTTTATCTTAATGTAAGTTGCCTTGAAAAAAAGTGTTTTTTTGTTGACTTTTGAAATGACCTGTAATGTATTGGTGTATATCTATGAAATGGTGCATTTTTTGGACTTGAGCTTAGAGAGACAAAGTTGTAGAGAATTTAATTCACTTCAAAATTGGCTTTGGTTGGGGAAAAGCTGATGAAGCATGTGAAAGTTAGGCTTGGTCAAAGTTCAGTTGACTTATCGTAAGGAATTCCTAATTTGGGAACTTTTGACTTTTGATGATTTGAGGGATTTTCTTGAGGAATCATGATCAACCATTGATCAAATGATAAATATCACTTCAAAATGTTGATGTTGACCAAAAATCTTGAGGTTTGACTGTATGTTAACCATAATTGACTTTTTACCCAATACAGTTGATTTTCAGTCATCTGAGCCATTGACTGAGCAAACTTAAGATGCAAGGTTTGAAATTTGACATGAGAATTATTGAAGACCTATGAAGAACCATGAAATCCAATTGAAACTTTGGTAACCCAATCTTCCTTATGAAACACAAAACCCTAGTTATGGATCCATTATTTAGGAGGTGAATTTGTCTGATCAATTCTTGAGCCACCTTGAGCATTTTGAGAACCTTATGAGAGTGTCTTGAAGAAAAAATGGGAAGGAAAATTTTGGGGTACAACAGCTGCCCCTGTTCAATCTTCTTAAACCTGAAGAGTTAGATTGGCACGTCCTCCATTCATAACTTGAAGGTAGAAGATGATTGAACACTTAAGTGCCCAGAAATTTGCACTCGCCTATGCACGAAGTAACACTGTTGGTTAATTGTACCAGGAATGGGCTTAAAGATGCCATTTGGAAAGGTGGCGGAGAATCGTCGAAGATGGGCTTATAGATGCCATCCAGATTAACTGTTGATAGGAATATCAGAATAAGTCTACGCCTGACTTTGTCTTAGAAGATGTAGTTTGGAATGAGTCTATGCCCAACTTTGTCCAAAAGAATATCAGAATAAATCTACGCTTAATTTTATCCGAACGATGTACTAGAATGAGTCTACGCTTGACTTTGTCCAAAAAGAGTATCATAATAAATCTACGCTTTATTTTATCCGAATGATATACTAGAATGAGTCTATGCTCAACTTTTTCTAGAAGATACGTTTGGAATGAGTCTACGATCGACTTTGTCCAAAAAGAGTATCAGAATAAATCTACACTTGATTTCATCCGAGCTAGAAATTGTCTATGCTCGACTTCAACTAGAGGAGATATTGGAAGGATTATATGCCTTACTTTTTTCCAAAAAGAGTATAAGAAGGAAATCTATGCTTGATTTCATTTGAACTAGAAGATGTCTACGCCCGACTTCAAATAGAAAAGGTATTGGAAAGAGTCTATGCCCGGATTTTCCAAAAAGGGTATCAGAAGGAAATCTATGCTTGACTTCATCTGAATGATGCACTAGAAGATGCCTACGCCCAACTTCATGTAGAAGAGATATTGGAAGGAGTCTACGCCTGAATTTTTCCAAAAAAAGTATTAGAAGGAAATATATGCTTGACTTCATCTGAATGATGCACTAGAAGATGTCTATGCCCAACTTCATCTAGAAGAATACCTTTCAGAATGACTCTCTGGGGAAAATGTTTAAGTAGCTACCGGTCAAATTTTTTCTTTGAGGGAAATACTTGTCTATTTGAGAACTTACCCTGAAAAGACAAAGTTAGTTTTATGCAACGTCATTATATATGTAATGCATTGTGAAATGATGCTCAAAATAAATGTGAACGCCCTAATGTGTTTCGTATGCCTATGCTATGATAAATGATGTATGAATGTGAGATGTCGTTGAATTGTATCGGTAACTTCATATAAAATTTTTGATCAGGAAAATAAATCCCTGATTATTGCTGGGGATGAAGAATATGAATCTTCGATCTGCTGGGGATTCCTGCTTGCTGTTTGAGGAAACTCCACTGGGGAATTTGATTTCTTCTTGGGGAGAAGAAATTAAGAACATTGGTCATTCATCGCTCTACTGGGGAGTTTAATTCTTATATACCCTGACTGTGGTGTTAATGGGGAATTTGATTTCTACATTGGTTGTTCTATTCTTATGAAAGAGATAGATAACCTTCTGAGGTGTTACCTGCCCGAGTTTTTCGACATGGATGATGACTCATCGGGGGAGGAAAGATTAACTGATACCTGGTCCGATTTCTGATTTCGTAGAAACTCTCTGGGGATAGTGGTCTGGACTACCCTTTTCTGGAGAGAGAAGTTTTTTCGGTGATTTATAGTAGTCAGAGGGATAAACTCAAGCTGGGGAGACTGAATTCTGCTGGGGAAATAAACCCTGTTGGGGAAATTAACCCTGCTGGAGAAACACTCTATTGAGGAATATGCTCTGCTGAGGGATTTGAATTCGGATGGAGAAGAGAATTATGAAGGGGATTTTACAGTGTTGGAGAAATAAAATCAGCTGGGGAAGATATTTTCTGTGAACTATGCTGCTATCATAATCTACTAAAGATTGGAATTCCATAAGTTGGCGACACTGTCGGGAAAAAGATCATACTCCTTTATCTTATAGGGGGGTCTGTTGGTGAGCATGATTAAGGTATTTCAGACCTACGGGGAATTTATCCTTGTTAAAGATGAGTTTGTGAAGCTGATTTCGCAGAGGATAATATTATGGAAACTGTTCTGTGGGGTGACTTTACTGCAGATTACTCTGGGGATTTATGGACGACTTGAACATTATCCCACCTCCTAAAGTCTTGAGTAAATACTTATTACTGTTTTTATGCATATATTTGTTAACAATAATCATACTCATATGCATATGTTCATTCAATTTAGTCATCGGACGCTTTTGCAAACAAAACAGAAAAAGAAAACAAATTTTGAATTTTGAAATTGTGTTTATATTGATAGTTTTCCCTAAACAGGAGATTGTTATACAAAGAGACAGAAATCCTAGTAAGAGGAAATCATCGTGAAATGAATAGAGTACAAGGTGAAAACAAAATATATAGCTATGTGTAAATGATCTCGTCAGGTTTCAACTCTGCTATTCCCCATATGTCTTCAAGTATCTCATCCCTCGCTTGTCGGAAAAAGTTGATTGAACTGATCGACACCATTTGAACTTGATGTTGGTAACACAGCTGGCTATAAGTGATCCAACAGGACATAGTCATACACTTTAATCCCTAACTTTTTCTTGGACCGTCCTTTTGGGTTTTCAGTCCACCGGGATACCCTTTTTTGCTCAAGCCGCCTTCTCAGGTTTTCGACTTGCCGGGTGTATAGTCTTTTATATATATCCCTGATTTTTTCCCGAACCCTTTTGGTTCACTGGGATGCCCTCATTTTTTCCTGGGCCAATCAACCTAGCGGGTCGTCTTTTATGCGTAGTATCTTTTAACTATGTCCGTGTTCATAGGGAATGGAAGATCTTCACCATATATGGTAGTAAGTATCATAGCATCGCCCGAAAATATCCTCTTGATTACAAATGACCCTTTGTAGGTAGGAGTCCATTTGCCCCTGGGGTCACCTTGCGGTAGGATGATGAACTTTATTACCAAGTCACCAGCCTGATATACTCGATGCTTGATCTTATTATTTAAGGCTTTGATCATGCGCTTATGATACATCTGACCGTGACAGACATCCGCAAGCCTCTTCTCATCAATCAAATCCAACTGATCCAACCTAGTCCGAGTCCATTCGTCTTCGCCCAAGTCTAGATCTTCCATAATTCTCAGGGAAGGAATCCGAACTTCAACAGGTAGGACAACTTCCATACTGTAAACTAGAGAGAACGGGGTCGCCCTAGTTGATGTCTGAGCTGAAGTGCGATAAACGTGAAGTGAAAATGGTAACATCTCATGCCAATCTTTATATGTCACTGTCATCTTCTGTAAAATCCTCTTAATGTTCTTATTAGCGGATTCCACTGCGCCATTCATATTTGGTCGATACGGAGAAGAGTTGTGGTACTTGATATTAAACTGTGTGCAGAGTTCTATGATCATAGTGCTGTTGATATTGGTACTATTTTCTGTGATAATCCTTTTGAGGATACCATACCGACAAATAAGGTTATGCTTCATGAATTGTGCGACCATATTCTTAGTAACAGAGGAAAACGAGGCTGCTTCAACCCATTTCATGAAGTAATTGATGGCAACAAGGATGAACCGATGCCTTTTAGAAGCAATAGACTTGATTTCTCAAATCATATTAATGCCCCACATTACGAATGGCTAAGGAGAAGTCAAGACATTCAGAGGTACTAGAGACACATGTACTTTGTCAGCATAGATCTGGCACTTGTGACAAGTTCTTGAGTGGTGATGGCAATCAGTTTCTATAGTCGACCAATAGTAACCCACTCTCAGAATATTCTTAGCCATAGTATGTCCACTGGAATGAGTACCAAAGATACCTTTGTACATATATTCCATAATCTTCTCTGCCTCTTTCTTGTCCATACAACGAAGCAGAGTCGAATCATGGTTGCGCCTGTACAAAATTCTATTGCTCTGGAAGAACTTAGCTGAGAACCTATGTAGGAATTTCTTGTCATTAATGGATGCTTCCTCGGGGTACTCTTGAGCCTCAAGATATATTTTTACTTTGTAAAACCAAGGCTTCTCTTCTACTTCGTCAGTGTCGACTTCGTAACAACATGCAGGTTTGTCTAGCATTTCAATAGTAATTCAGGTAGCCTCGTTGTCCCATCTAACTTTAAACATAGAGGACATGGTATCCAACATGTCTTCCAACTGATTCTCTTCCCTTGGGTTATTCTCAAAAGTGATCTCCTCGAAATACATAATTAAGTTTAACACATGCTCTCTATAAGGAATGGGATTCAGATGCTTAGTATCCCATTCTCGCTTAATCTGATTGATTACCAGGGATGAGTCTCCATGTACGCTTAAGAACCTGATTCTCAGGTCAATAGTAGCTTTAATACCCATGATGCTGTTTACCTTGGGTTTTGGTAAACAACCGCTGATCCTCCAAATGGTTACTTATTTGGTTACTCGCAGGATCGATCAGATTGATCCTAGGACATAGGTTGATTTTGAAGTTTGATTAAGTTGGATAAGGCTTTAAGTAAATTGGCTTTAAATGAATTGCATAAAGGAAAGGCTTGGTAAAATAAACAAGGCTTTAAAGTAAAAGGTTCGACAGGAAATATAAAGAGAAAAGCAAGTAAAATTCTGGGAAAGTAAATGACTTTAATTGATAAAATTGGTGTTTCACACATACATTTCTCAACAATTCTTTCTCACACGCTGGGTACTCGAATCTATATGAGTGACTTTGTATAGAATTGTGAACACACGCGAGAAACTACATGTCTACTCCTATTTATACTAAAACATTCCAAGTAACCGTCGGGCAGTTACACTGCTTCGAGATCAATCCACTTGGCACGTTCTCCATGCTCGACGCTCCAGATCCTTGCACGTTTGCACGTGGTAACTGCTGGAAACCGTTTTCCCTCCAAACACTTGAATTTCAAACTGCTCCACTCTGAACCATCGAACACTTTCGTCAAGAGACATCTTCGACGAGAAACTCCTTCGACGTCGAAGGCAGTCAGCCTTCTTCCTTGGAAGAAATCTTCTAAGTACTTCGCCATCTTTCGACAGGCATTTCGACAGACTTAACCAGTCGAAGACATCTTTCAGCTTTAATGGCTGACATCAACAAAACAAAGGTGTCGAATTTAGGAGCCAACAAATTGCCCCCCAAGAATGCCTTATTTCGACTCTGAAAGAAAAAGGCATTCTTTGAAACGCCATTCGACACCTGTCTTTCCACGCTTAGTCACAAGTTAACTTGTGCACTTTTTGTTGCTTTTTACCAACTATTGGCAATCCCAAGAAACCATCATTGATTTGATCCTAGGACGTCACTTTCAGTACGGCGTGCAGTACCAAACGTCATTTCAGAATTTGTCATTATGACAAATCCCAAAAACGAGGACGCACGCTGCGTCCCTCTATTCCTGCAGAAACGGCCAAAACAACAGGAGGCTGCCACGCGTCCCACTAACTCCTGCAGCATTAAATGGCATTTAATGTCCTCGTTATTGGGGATTTTTCCCACTACTATAAATAGTAGTAAGTACCCCATTATGGGACTTTTTACGCCATCTAGCCTTCAAACTTCCCTGTTTTCATACAAGCGCTATCTTTGCAGAAACTCTTCCTCTTTCACTTCATCTTCAACCTCACTTCAAACAATGGCCTCTGCTTCTACTGCTCCTAGTGCTAACGCACCAACTGAACATGTTAAACCCAAGGTTTTCGTCACTGCCCCGGTAGTAAACTCTACGGGCAAACGAAGGGTTCCTGAACCTTCTGACATCGCCGTTCGCGACGCCTACTCACGCCACTTGATGATCCCGGTTGGATACTCCAACCAGATTTTTGCAATGTCTGGCCCCATGAATCCAAGCATCTCTGAGGCTCTGAAGATCAAGAGCTATTTCCCAATAGTCGAGAAACTCAAGCCAGTAGCATGCGCCAAGAAAGACGCAGAAGACAATGAAGACCCTACACGTGAAAAAATCGACCTCCGCTTTTTCAACAGAGGGGTTAGGGTCTTCAGGTCTTGCCCTAATCTGACCTCCGATTATGTTGCTTGGCTAACAAAGTTGGAGAAGCACCAAACCTCGATCTGGAAGGATATGGGAATCTTCGACCTAGTGATGCTGTCGAAGACAGGTTTGAACTACTCCCCGGAGATGCTGATAGCTTCGCTGTTGTTCTGGGACTACTCCCATTTTACGTTTCATCTTCCATGTGGGATGCTAACCCCCACACTCTTCGACGTGGCCGCTATTACTGGCCTTCGACCAACCGGGGATTACTTCGATCCGGAGGAGATATCGGAGGACCAAATTGGCTTCTCTGAGACCAAGCCAACATACACCACTTTTATCAACCATTATCACGACAGGTCGACAGACGCGGTGTCGGATGTCGAACACATAGCGTTTCTAGCCTTATGGCTGACTCGCTTTGTGTTTTGCTCGAAGTCTCTACAGGTGACCAAAAAGATGGTCACTCTTGCTACCCAACTGCATCACCGCCAAAACATCTGTTTGGCAGAACTGATTCTGGCTAGTCTTTATGACTCGATCAGCAATGGGGCCACTCTTCTGAAACATATCGAGGACAGGGCCAGTTTGCTACTCGCTGGGCCTTTTTGGCTACTCCAACTGTGGCTTAACGCCACTTTCGAATCTTTCTTGCCCAAGAGGGTTCAGATAAATGAACAGGCTCCAGCGATAGCGAATAGACGCATCGAAGGAATCAGGCTGGCTCTGCTGACACCTACGGACGATGGGCTGGAGTTTCAACAAACCTTCACTAACTTCGTTCTGATGTTCGCTCGAAGGAAGGAATTTGTTTCAACTATGGCTCCATTTGCTCAACGGCGGGTGGGGCCAGCATGGTTCACTAGGCCACATCCAAAGGAGTCGAGTGGTCCCAATGTCGATGAGCATACAATACTTTGGGAGGCATTCCTTACACCAAGGATCATGCCTCTTCGATTCAAGAGCTCAAAGACTCATTTGAGTCTGATTGCCTATCAACCAAATCTGGTATCTCGCCAGTTTGGTATTATCCAAACCCTGCCTTCTCCCATATTTCAAAGAGAGAAGTCAATGTTGTACTTCTGCAACGATTATACAGAAGAAGCTGCCATCAAGCATATCGGAAGATATGCTGGTCGAACAATCCTCTCGCTGTT
Organism: Vicia faba; assembly: GCA_948472305.1. Classification (NCBI taxonomy): domain Eukaryota; kingdom Viridiplantae; phylum Streptophyta; class Magnoliopsida; order Fabales; family Fabaceae; genus Vicia; species Vicia faba. The sequence goes on from OX451741.1 coordinate 343,688,318, forward strand.
TGACTACCAGCTTAATTTTCTTTGTTCACCATCCTTCGAGGAGTGGTGGAGAAGCTATTATGCTGAGTACTTCTTCGACGAGAAGGACTTCATGAATGAGTTGCAGAAGTCTTTTGTCCTTGTGTTGGACAAAGTAAAGAAATGTAAGTTCATGTTCCCACATTACTTTTTGTCTTTCTCTTCGACTGCTAGCCTGTTAACTTTTTCATTTGCTCTCAGTTGTTCGAAAGCCTGTAGCTAAGAAGGCTACAGAAGGCCAACAGGGAGGAGCCCCTTCAACAAAACCTCCTCCGCCGGCGAAGACTGCAGCGCCGGCGAAGACCACAGGCAACCAACAGGGGGAAGGCTCTTCGAAGAGGCCTCCTATATCGGTAACCAGACTTTCTTCATTTTTCTTCTGGCTTTCGATTTTGATTTTCGATGTAGTTATTAAATCGAATTCCCATTGGTTTTCTAGGCACCTTCGCCCAAGAAACGGCCAGGACTGGTGGTCGAATCTGGGAGTGATGAAGAGAGTGATTCCCCTCCTGCCCCCTTAAAAAGGCGAAAGTTAACGAAGGATGCTTCTGTTCCTGCTCCTGCTCCTGAAGGTCGAACCGTCAGAATAAAGGTTGCTGTGAGAAAGCCTAGGCCACCTCCAGTGATCATCGAGGAGCCAACTGAGGAGGAACTGAACGTTCTTCTTAACAAGCCTGTCGAAAGTGACAATTCCAGCCCTGGGGCTGAAGTTAATCCACAGGTAATCCCTTAGACCCCTTTTTTTATAACTTAGGCATAGATACCCATATTCGATTGTGTCTTTTTCGACATCTGAAGATTTCTCTCTTTTCCTTTTTCAGGACACCACTGAGAGTTCTCCGCCAAGGACCTCAGAAACGCTGGAATCTGCTGAACTTAGCAGGCCTCAGGAAAAAGGCTTGGGCAATGACGAAGCCCATACTGAGAATGAGGCCAATGCTGAAACAGTAGAAAAACCATCGGAGGAGCCTCAAACGGAGGAACCACAGCCAGAAACGGTTCAGGTGGTGGATTTGTCAGAAGAGAATCATGAAGAAAGGGACCAAGGCAATGATGTCGAAGAAAATCAAAATGCTGCCGACGAAGAGAATCAAGGGGGTACTGGCGAAGGACACCAGGGTGACGCTAGCGAAGAGCCACAAAATGACGCTGGCGAAGGACCCCAGGGTGATGCTAACGAAGAACCACAAGTCGACGCTGGTACTGCCTCAGTCCGAGTCGAAGAGCAACCAGTCGAAGCACCTAGCACTCAAGAACCTCAAACCCAGGATAATACTATTGCAAGGGTTACCTCCTCGAAGCACAGGTCAAAAGAGGACTTGGAACTCTTGAAAGAAACTGACCCTGTTAGCTACCTCAACGCCATCATTGAGAGCAAGAGTTCGTCTGACACGAGTCAGGAAGTTCCTACCCTGTCGGGGAAGTCTACTGAAACTTCTCCCCTTGATGATGCTTTGGCGAAGGTTAAGGCCCAGTTCTTCAAGAGGGACTTGATGAAGGCTTTAGAGGGGGACCCCACTGCTCCATCATGCTTAAAAGAGGTCTTGAATGCTGTCGACTTTGAAGCTGTAGCCCCAGAAATCTCAGACTTGATCATGGAGTTACACTCTATGATTGATCAAGTTTCAGCGGATTACAGGCGCCAAAGAGGGTTTAACAGTCAGCTTGAAGTGCTGTATGGCAAAAGCTCATCTGCGTGGACTGCTGTCTCAGATTCGACTTCTCGAATTGCTGAGTTGTCGAAACAAAAAGCGTCTGCACAGGAAAGAGTTGATGCCATTGATCGAGAGAATGTTTCCTTCCGGGCACAAATCGCAGAGATAGAGGCGAAGATAAACGCCAACACTGTACTCAAGGAGGAAATTCTTTCGACCATCTCAGACACTGAGAGCCAGACTGAGATCAAACAAGGCCTGGAATTCGCTGAGAGGGCCCAAAGCCTCGACGCTCAAATTGCCAAACTAGTGCAGGAAAACTCCTGGTGCAAGAAGAGGTTGGAGCTGCAGCACGCCAAGTATCTTCGACTCAGGAACTCTCTTACCTTTTGATTGATTCTCTTTTGTAACCATCTTCTGTAATCGTTATTCGACAACAATTGCCATCTTGGCTGAAATTAATAAAATTTCTATTTTGGCATTTTTATGGTTAATTTAGACTTGTTCTTTTATTATTTTATTTTTATCTCTTGAAGTATAGGTTTGTATTTTTTCAAATATTTACCATTTACTCTCAAGAGCCTTTTATCTCCACTTAACTCTTCGACTTCATAGGCTCCACCAGAAAAAGTTTGGATAACTCTGAAGGGTCCTTCCCATTTGGGTGACCATTTCCCCATGCTTCGATCCTTTCGATCCATGGGAAGAATTACCTTCCAAACTAGTTCTTCAGGCAAAAATACCTTAGGTTTTACCTTTTTATTATAAGAGTCTTCTACTCTTTTCTTCTGAAGCCTGAGTAAGTCGAGAGCGTGTAATCTCTCTTCGTCTAAATCCACCAGTTCATCTAACATCATGTTCCAATAAACCTCAGAAGGAATATCATAATGCCTCTGAACCCTTGCAGATTGAAGACAAATTTCTGCTGGCAACACTGCATCATGGCCAAAAGTTAGCCTATATGGTGTTGTGCCGGTGGCTTCTTTTGGGGACGTTCGACAAGCCCATAAAATCTGGTCTAACGTCTTATGCCAATTCTTTGGTTTCTTCCCAACATGTTTCTTTATCAAGCCAATCACCACTTTGTTAGCTGCTTCGACTTGACCGTTCGCCTGTGCATAATAAGGCGTGGATGTTAGGAGTTTGAAACCTGTTTCCTGAGCAAATTCCTGCATCTTTCGACCAGTGAAAACTGACCCTTGATCAGTTGTTATTGTCTCAGGAATTCCATATCTAAAGATAATGTTCTTTTGAATAAATTCAATGACATTTTCTTGGTCCACATTGACTAAAGGGATAGCTTCGATCCACTTAGTAAAATAATCAATGCCTACCAATATGTATTTCTGACTTTTTGATGATGCTGGTCGAATCTCTCCAATGAGGTCCAACGCCCATCCTCTAAAAGGCCAAGGCTTCACTATCGAGTGAAGTTCGCTTGCTGGTACATGTTGGATGCCTGTATGAACTTGACACTCTTGACAACCTTTGGCGAACTCAACACAATCTTTCAGCATAGTGGGCCAATATAGTCCTTGTCGAAACAACAACCATTTCATCTTATGGCCTGCTTGGTGAGCCCCACATGCCCCAGCATGCGTAGTCGAAAGGGCTATGTATGCTTCAGTTTCACTTAAACATTTCAGCAACACCCCTTCAGGCGTCTTCTTAAATAACTCATTACCCATGAGTACAAAACTCAACGCCTTGTATTTTGTTTTTCGTTCTGTCGAAGCTCCTGGATTTTGAAGATAGTCCACAATAGGTTTCCTCCAATCTTGCTCTGACAAATTATCAATGAACGAAATCTCGAAGTTACTGTGATCAGCATATCCTAGCCTCGTCGATTCCAAGTCTGATGGTGATAGACAAGTTGCCCTTATCTTCTCTCGAACTTCGATTGCTCTTTGCAATTTCGTTTTTGAAATCTTATACCCAGATGCAATTTGTGCCAAGTCATTGGCTATTTGATTTTCGACTCTGGGTATGTGTCGAATATTGATCGTTTCAAATTGTTTCAATAAACGATTTGCTATCACAAAGTACATAATGAGATTCTCCCTTATGCATTTATATTCCTTTGTGACTTGCTTGATGACTAACTCTGAGTCTCCCATTATTTCGACTCGAGTTGCCCCCAATTCCAACAATATCTCAAGGCCGGTAATTAGAGCTTCATACTCAGCCTCATTGTTCGAACAAGAACCTGATATCTTGTACTTGAATGTTGTTGGAATTTTATCTGGAGAAATAATCAAGACTCCTACCCCTGTTCCATCTTTATGGCTGGAACCATTGAAGTAGAATTTCCAAGGTTCTATCTCCACATAATTAATATCCTCGACTTGAATTGAGTGGTCGACTATGAAGTCTGCAACCACTTGTCCTTTTACTGCCTTAAGAGGCATAAAGGTCAAGGAGTATTCAGTTAATGCTAATGCCCATTTGCCAATTCGACTATGCAAGATAGGTTTCGACAACATATATTTGAAAACATCAAAATGAGACGAAACATAAACATCAACTGGTTTTATATATTGCTTGAGTTTTGTACAAGAAAAATACAGACATAGACACAATTTTTCAACTTCGCTATATCTAGTTTCTGCATCATTCAAAACTCGACTGAGATAGTAAATGGGTCTTTCGACTCCATTCTCATCCTCTTGGGCTAACATACTTCCCAAAGTTTTGTCAGATGCAGCTATGTACAATCTCATACTCCTATTGCTACAAGGAGGCACCAAAATAGGTGGCTTAGTGAGGTACCCTTTGATTTTGTCGAAGGCTTCTTGTTGCTCCTGCCCCCATTCGAACCCCTCTTTATTCAGTCGAAGTAAGGGTGAAAAGGCCCGAGCTTTCCCACTTAGATTAGATATAAACCTCCTTAAGAAATTTATCTTGCCTAAGAGAGATTGCAATTCCTTCTTATTCGATGGCGCTTTCGCTTCCAGAATTGCCTTCGTCTTGTTCTGGTTGATTTCGATTCCTTTCTTGTGGACAACGAAGCCCAAGAAATCTCCAGCTTTTACACAGAACGCACACTTCAAAGGGTTCATCTTCAGACCATGTTCTCTCATTCTTTCGAATGATTGTCGAAGGTGGTCAATGTGATTCTTCCTGGAAACAGATTTTATAACAATATCATCAATATAAACTTGCATAAAAGTGTTAATAAAATCATGGAAGATAGTATTCATTGCTCGCTGGTACGTTGCCCCAGCGTTTTTTAGGCCAAAAGGCATCACTACCCATTCGTAAGTGCCTAAGGCCCCAGGGCATCGAAAAGCTGTTTTCGACACATCCTCTTCAGCAATGAATATTTGATTATATCCTGAATAACCATCGAGCATACTCAGGTATTCGTAACCAGCGGCAGAATCGACTAGCATTTCCGCCACAGGAATAGGATATTCATCTTTGGGGGTGGCAGCATTCAAATCTCTGAAATCTATGCTCACCCTTAATGTGCCATTTTTCTTAATCACTGGCACAATATTTGCAATCCATTCGACATACCTTGTAACACGGATGAATTTGCATTTCAGAAGTCTTTCGACCTCTGTTTTGATCTTCGACAATATTTCTGGAGCGAAGCGCCTTGGATTTTGCTTGATTGGCTTCTTCCCAGGTTTGATTGGCAACTGAAGTTCTACCAATCCTCTGTCGAGACCAGGCATCTCGTCATAATCCCATGCAAAACAGTCTTTAAACTCTTTCAGCAATTGGATTACTTCCAACCTAAGTTCTGGATCAATTTTGGCGCTGATGTAAGTTGGCCTTTTCTCTGATCCTTCGCCCAAGTTGATTTCTTCTAAAGGGTCTTGTGCTAACATTTTAATGTTGTTCGCCAAGGGGTCCTTTTCGAAGCCCAAAGGCTCATCGTCATAGATGGCGTCGAGCCTCTGTTCCTGCATTTCTTCTGGCATGATATCAGGGGGTTTTGGATCGAAATCTTTTCCTGGGCCAACAGCAGATAATTGTTGATCATTGGCCTGTGTGGCCATGTACTTTACTTCGGCTTCGAGAGCCGTTATCATCTTGGTTTCGGCCACATAAGCCGAAATTCGCTTCAGAGATTGTGACTCAGTCATTATCACTGAATTCACTTCCCCAACCAGTTGGTTGGATATCAATTAACCCACTGAAGTCTATGTGGGACAAGTCTTCTCTGTCCCATTGGAAACCATGCTCAGGATGCAGGTATAGGGAACAAAAGGTGTTTGGCGCTGGCGCCATGTCGAAGTCAGGTGTTGGACATGGCCCTATGTGAGCCAAGTTTTTGTCGAAATCTGCCACACCCAAGTGATTCACTTCGCCAAGGTAGTAGCTTTGATCTGCCTCTATGTTTTCGACCATCCCATCTGGACGCCATAGCAGCAGTCTTTGGTGCATCGACGAAGGCACAGCGCCTACACCATGAATCCATTCACGGCCTAACAAAAGGTTGTAGTTAGGTTTGGCCGATATGACCATGAACATCGTTGGTCGAAGGATAGACCCAACTTTGATATCTAGCTGGATCACTCCCATAGTGGTCCCAATGCCGCCCTCATAGTTCGACAGGACCATATTGTGGGGTTTAATGTCTTCATCTCTTTTGCCAATCTTCCTTAGCATAGAGTGAGGGATAATATTGATGGTTGCCCCACAATCGACCAATATTTTATTCACAGTAGTTTCTTCGAGCTTAGCCCTTATGAACAAAGGCTTGAGGTGATTCTTCACCGCCTCTGTAGGTGGCTCGAAGAAGCCATTTTGTTCCTCAGTAGTGCCATTGTCCATGACAAAATAGCACACTGGCCTATGTTTGGCCATTTCTTGTTCCACCTCCCAGTCACTTGCTTCGACTTCTACCTGTCGATTGAATTCCCTGGGCAGCACTGAAACAATATTCACCATTATATCCAAAGTATCATTAGACTCAGCATCATCTTCGTCTTCGACCTCACTTTGGTTAGGCCAAACTAGCCTGTTGGTAACTGGCTCTCTCTCTAGAGGCTTCCTTTGTTTCCTTTGAGGAACATTCGAACTAGTCTCTGCCTTAGGTTCGTTGGCAGCCTCCCTTTCAGCTTTCCGTCTCCTTTGATATCTCCTCCATTGAGATCGAGACATAGGGTTTTTACCCTTGTAGTTGCTGGACACTTGAGTAACCTTAGGTGCAGCAACTTGAGCCTCTTTCTTTTGAGTTAAAGAGGAACCTCTTGGCACATCGAAAGAATGCCATTTCTCCTCACTTGGCCTTTTTCGGCCAGAAGTTTTGTACCAAGTGTCTACTGGCACGTTTGTTGGAGGCCTAAAAGTTAATGGCCTCTTTTCTTGGTTAGAACCCCTTCTGGGATCATGTCGAAGGTCAGCATTCTCCCTTCTCTTATTCGCTGCTCTTACGCCTTGAATGTGCTCAGCAGCTTTTTTATCAAAGATCGAACTGCATCTTGGACACAGCATCACCTCTGATTTCTTTTTCTGGCATCTTTGTAAAAAATCTGCCAAGTTTTCGTTTTCCCGAGGGAAAGCCGTCTTATTAGCCTGCTCTTGCCTTATGGCCTCTTCTGATGCTTTAGGGTCAGAGAGTTCGACCATGTTGATATTCATTGTATCTTTATTAGCAAGAGTTAACTGCTTCATTTGTGTCTCCAGATTCTCCGTCTGGCCTTGAACAGTGGCCAAGTGGGAACTGGGCTTTGGTCCAGTTTTTTGTGCTTCAGCAGTCTTCGACTTCGGGTTCTCGACCGCTTTCTGGACAGCTTCAATTGTCTTCCTGGATAAATTTCCAGAAAAACTGCCAAAGATTGGCATGTTGATGTGGTCCTTTGAGACTTCGACCATGGTAATTCCTGGCTTCTTCGACTGGATCCTGGTTGCCTCTATCATGTTCACCTCAGATGGTTCAGCATAGTGGGCTTCAGCCTTCAGTGGATTGGAGTCGACAGCCATGGGGGATTTGTCAGCAAACTTTAATCTCCCTTCCTCAATAGCGTCTTGCACAAGATTCCTGAAAAGAAAACATTGAGAAGTTTTATGGCCCAGAAAATTATGATATTTGCAAAAACCTCTCTTCTTTCTTTGATCAAGAGGAGGCACTTTTACCCCAGGGGGTACTATCATTTGGCCATCTTTAACTAGCAAGTCGAATATCTCATCACATTTTGTGATGTCAAAACTATAAGTCTTTTTTGGGAACCTATCGTTGGTCCTTTCTGGACCAATGGGATTTTTCCCATTTGAGGGGACTAACAGTTTACAAGAGTATGGTGGCCCTTGTTTTAGTTCTGCTAAATCGACTTCCCCTTCTTCGACAGCTAAAGTATCGTCGAAGGATTCTAGATCTTCGTCGTCCATCTCAACGTACGCTATTCTCTCTCTCTTGTGAGTTTTCGTTGCCTTAGCTTTTTCAACTTTGAGGCGTTCGACCTGTCGAACTCTATCGGCCAGTTGGGCCATGTCTCTTAGGTACTGGGTGTCTAGCTTCTTCCTAATGGAATAATCTAAACCGCCTGCGGCTATTTCGACCAACTCATGTTCTGGCACTTGTGTAAAACATCTCGCCTTGAGCAACCTAAACCTATTCAGATATTCGTCTATAGGTTCAGTGAAACGTCTCTTCACACTGGCCAATTCTTTCAGGCTTATCTTGGTTTGCCCCATGTAGAATTGTTCATGGAACAATCTTTCCAACTGGGTCCAATGATGGATCGAATTGGGGGGAGAGTTGTAAACCAAGTAAAAGCGTTCTTGGTTAAAGAACTTGGGAAGTATTTGATCCTTAGGTTTTCGTTATTCGAAATGTCTCCTGCTTCGATCAAATATCTCGCCACATGCTCGACAGTAGATTCTGTCGTGTCCCCAGAGAACTTAGTAAATTTGGGGACTTTGCATCTAGGAGGTAAGTCCGTTTGTAACACGTATTCTGACAATGGAGATGTAAAGTTGGGCCTTCTAAAGCCCATGTTCATCCCATTCTGAGTCATGATCCTTTCGATCATGGTTGCCAGATTGTTTTCCAAACCCATGTTTTGGTATTGGATATGCTGAACCACTTCGTCAGCATTTTGGTTTCTGTTAACTAACCTTACCTCTGGGGCTATTACCCTAGGCTCCTCGACAGGCTGTTCGACAGGCTGTTGAGCCTGGTTAATGGTGGTTTCTTCCTCTACAAATATCCCCTGATTTCCCCTTATTTGCGCCCTTTGGGGCTGTCGAATAGGTGGGGGTACTCCAAAGAAGTCAGCCAAACGCGTCATTTGCGCTGTCACTTGCTGATTCGATTGAGTGGTATTTTGTATTAGAGGATTTAGCACTATACTCAAAGTTTGTGCCAACATTTGCACCATATCATGGTTGCTTTCGTCCATTTGTTGCCTCAAGACTGCTGTCGAGGCATTTGTAAGGCCATGGGCTACTTGGGACGTTCCTCCTAAGAGTTGAGTCCTATTTCTATTCGCCATGCCTACTCCAGAGCCTTGGAGTGGCGAAGAGGCACTCACGAAAGGGTCTGAAAAAGTGGACGCAGCATTCGTCAGGCTTGCCACTTCAGAAGTTGGCATACCATAGAATGGAATAAATCCTGGGGGAACCACAGGCCTTGTGCCTATATTTCCCCTTGGTGGGGGAGTTCCCAAAGGTATTCTGGGGCCTGTTAACGAAGGTATTGGCCCCGTGGTTGTGACCGACACTGCTGGTGTCGAACCAACATTTGTCGCTTCACTTACGGTCATACTAACCGTTGCTCCCACACTCGTCTGTGGGATTTCGTTATTGTTTGGCGGATTCGCCATCTCTTCCCTCCCTCTGGCAGTATTGTTATCGTTAGTGTATATTCTACCACTTCTCAATAACATACAACTCGAAAAGATGAGATTATTTTCAACAATCAACACACAGTCCCACCGGGTGTGCCAATTTGTTTACCTTGGGTTTTGGTAAACAACCGCTGATCCTCCAAATGGTTACTTATTTGGTTACTCGCAGGATCGATCAGATTGATCCTAGGACATAGGTTGATTTTGAAGTTTGATTAAGTTGGATAAGGCTTTAAGTAAATTGGCTTTAAATGAATTGCATAAAGGAAAGGCTTGGTAAAATAAACAAGGCTTTAAAGTAAAAGGTTCGACAGGAAATATAAAGAGAAAAGCAAGTAAAATTCTGGGAAAGTAAATGACTTTAATTGATAAAATTGGTGTTTCACACATACATTTCTCAACAATTCTTTCTCACACGCTGGGTACTCGAATCTATATGAGTGACTTTGTATAGAATTGTGAACACACGCGAGAAACTACATGTCTACTCCTATTTATACTAAAACATTCCAAGTAACCGTCGGGCAGTTACACTGCTTCGAGATCAATCCACTTGGCACGTTCTCCATGCTCGACGCTCCAGATCCTTGCACGTTTGCACGTGGTAACTGCTGGAAACCGTTTTCCCTCCAAACACTTGAATTTCAAACTGCTCCACTCTGAACCATCGAACACTTTCGTCAAGAGACATCTTCGACGAGAAACTCCTTCGACGTCGAAGGCAATCAGCCTTCTTCCTTGGAAGAAATCTTCTAAGTACTTCGCCATCTTTCGACAGGCATTTCGACAGACTTAACCAGTCGAAGACATCTTTCAGCTTTAATGGCTGACATCAACAAAACAAAGGTGTCGAATTTAGGAGCCAACAGATGCATGCTTCATATTTATCCATATTATTGGTACAGTCGAAATATAATCGGGCGGTGAAGGGTGTAAGGTAACTCAGAGGAGATATAATTACATTACCAATTTCGTTTCCAAGTGAATTAGAGGCTCCGTCAAAAACCATAGTCCACCAGGATCCTGTCTCAAGTCCTTCATACGGTCCGAGTTCTTCATAATATGTAACTATCATGATGTTCTCAAACGAGAACTCAAAATTCATAGATTTGTAATCATCTATATCTTGATGCGCCAAATGATCTGCCAGTACACTTCCTTTAATTGCCTTTTGAGTGGTGTACTGAATGTCGTATTCTGTTAAGACCATTTGCCACCGGGCTATCCTTCCAGAGAGTTCGGGCTTCTCAAATATATATTTTATGGGATCCATCTTAGAGATCAGCAAAGTAGTATGAGTCAACATATACTATCTTAGTCGGCGAGCAGCCCATGCCAAAGCGCAACAAGTTTTCTAGAGTAGCGAGTATCTTGTTTCAAAGTCGGTAAACTTTTTCCTAAGGTAGTATATTGCATGCTCTTTCGACCAGACTCGTCATGCTGGCCAAGTACACACCCCCATTGAGTTCTCTAACACTGTTAAATACATGATTAGAGATCTTCTTTTAATTGGTGGCATCAAAATTAGAGGTTCTTTTAGGTACTCCTTGATTTTGTCAAAGATTATCTAGCAATCGTCGTTCCATTTCACTACCCGATCTTTCTTCAGGAACTTAAAGATCAGTTCACAAGTAGCGGTCAAATGGGAAATAAATCTGTCAATATAATTTAGTTATACCAAGAAACCTTTGACTTCCTTTTGAGTACGGGGAGCAAACATTTCTTGAATAACTTTAACCTTGGCGGGATCAACTTCAATTTCTTTACCGCTGACAATAAAACCCAGGAGTTTACCAGATCTCACCCCAAAGGTGCACTTGTTCGAATTCAATCTCAGCTTATACTTCCTCAATCTCTCAAACAACTTATGTAGATGGTGCAAATGCTCTTCTTCAATCTGTGATCTGGCTATCATATCATTGACATAGACCTCTATCTCGTGATGAATCGTGTCATGGAATAAAGCTACCATATCACATTGATATGTTGCGCCAACATTCTTCAACCCAAAAGGCATAACCTTGTAGCATAAAGTGTCCCACTATGTAACAAAAGTAGTCTTTTCCATGTCTTCGAATTCCATCTAGATCTGGTTATACCCTGAGAAACCATCCATGAAGGATAATACCTTATGTTGAGCGGTGTGTTTCGACCAAAACATCAATATATGGAAGTGGGAAGTCATCTTTGGGGCTCTCACTGTTCAGATCCCTGTAGTCTACACACATATGTAACTTGTCGTCTTTCTTCGGTACCGAAACCACATTCTCAACCCATTGAGGATAGGATGTCACTGATACGAAACCTACATTTATTTGTTTCATAACCTCATCCTTGATCTTTTGTGACATTTCAGGATGCACGCGACGAACCTTCTGCTTTATCGGAGCACAACCCTCTTTCATCGGCAGACAGTGAACCATAATATCAGTATCCAACCCTGTCATGTCTTCGTATGATCAAGAAAAGATCTCAACATATTCATGCAATATCTGTATTAACTTGTTCTTGACATTTTCCTCTAAGTTGGTACCTATCTTGACCTCTTTTTTGTCTGTTTCAAAACCCAAGTTTACCACTTCAACTGGCTCTTCATGTGGTTGAATAACTTTCTCTTCTTGCACTAACAGTCTGGCAAGTTCTCATGGTATCTCATAATCTTCCTCACCTTCGTCCTCGACTTAGTAGATCGTTTTTTCAAAGTCATAAGTGGCAATAGCAGAATCGTTATCAACGGGATCCAGGGTGGATGTGAATTTGCAATGTATTGTGTGGGTGTGTGTAAGAAAACATAGCTATTTGAAAGTGATAAAAGTGAAAAGAAAGAAAGAGAGCACAAAATTTGAATGCAAAACATCCAATGTTTTATTAAATGAAAATATGTTTATGAAATGATAACCCTTAACAAATGAACCGTTGTGCCCCGGGTAAGACACAAGGCTTAAAATCATTATTTAAATATCACAAAACTAAAACTTGAAAGCAATAAAAATAGAAATGTAGCTATTACTCCTGACTAAATGAGATAGAGATGATGTTTTCAGCCTTCTAGTTGTTGAGCCCATTGCCAATGGTAGGAAAGATCCAGCTATCAAAGTCACTATCAACATATTTTGTAGTAGAAACAACATAAATAACATTAACACCCTTGTTGTGCTTAGGCATGGGTGCGATAATCACATTGGGAGTCTCTGGAGGATCAAACTCAATTTCCTTGTTGTCAATCAGATCTTAAATTTTGTTCTTTAGAGCCCAGCAGTTGTTGGTATCGTGCCCATGACTGTTGGAATAATATGCACACTTCACATTCAGATTGTACTTAGGAGAGGAGGTGTTGGGGTTATGAGGAGGATCCATCAATGTTATTAATTATGTTTTTAGTAAATGTTGCAACGCCTGAGACAATGGCATATTAATCTTGGTAGACTGCCTTCCTGGTGTGTCTGACCTACGCCTATTGCTCTATTGTTTCTGTTGAACAAACGCAAGATTAGAAATCAATACCGCTCTCACAGACTGATTGTGGTCATTTTTACCATGACTCTTCTAGCCATAAACAACATTAGTCTCCTTCTTACCACTGAATGTTTTCTTCACAGCATTTGACACAACCACTTGAATTTTTCTTCTCTTAATACCACTTTCGACATGTTCTCCCGTTAGAATCAGCTCATAAAACCAGATGAAGAACTTCCAATCACATGATTAAAGCATGGACCTGTTAGAGTTCTCATGAACATATCAACTAGCTCCCGGTCAGACAAGGGAGGTTACACCCTTCCAGCTAAGTCTCTCCACTTCTGGGCATATTGTTTGAATCCTTCATTCGAACCCATAGTCATGTTTTGTAATTGCACGTGAGTTTGTGCAAGGTCAGCATTATATTGATACTGCTTGTAAAAAGCAACAACCAAGTCTTCCCAAGTGCGGATGTTGGTTCCCTCCAGCTGATAGAACCACTCGAGTTGTGTACCAGAAAAACTTTCCTAAAAGAAGTGAACCCGTAACTTTCTATCAACAGTATGGGGTTAGATCTTCCGAACATAGGACCTCAAATAAAGTTTCAGACAAGACATGCCATCATATTTAGCAAAAGCAGGAACTTTCAACTTGTGAGGGATAACAAACCCTGGAATAAGACCCAATTCTCTGAAATCCAACCCAGGCACTTTCTGGATTTCCATAGCCTTAAGACGGTCTTCTAGCTGCGTGTATCTGTTGTCAGTAAGAGGATACTGTTCATCAGAGTAGTCTTCGTCCTCAGGAATTTTACCAGAACCAAGGTTACTTCCCCCCTCAGTTTTGGTACTTCTACCGTCTTCCTCTTGATTTTCATCTTCATCTGATGGAATATCAACAGTTTGAACCTATTTGGTGGGACCTTTGAATCTTCTTCCCATGTTGAAGATACCAATCGATTTCCTAGTCTTTTTCTTCTTGGCGATGAGCGCTATCAGTTCTTTCTCCCACTTGGCTAAGTTCATGAGAGTTTCTTGGAATTGGGCGTTCTGGGCTTGGAGTTCCTTAACAGTTTGTTCAAGAGCCATATTTTACTGAAATAAATAGCAAGAAGATGAGAAAACATGTATGGGAAAACCTATTATGTAATTATGCATGATATGTAGATGCAATGTTTTCAAGGATCAACGTGGGATAAACAAAAGAAAGAAGTTTTAGAAGTTGATTCAGGCTGCAGCTTTGACTGGAGAGCTTTGTGTCGTTGAATGTCCTTCTATAAGAATCAAGCTCACCATGTCGAGTGGGTCCTAGCCTTTAACTCAAGGTAACGTGCTTCGGTCTTTGACGACATTGGTTATAGGAAAATAAATCCCATTGCCCCTTGCTAGATGTTGGTTCATGATAACCTGCATCACATGCCCTTGAGATCCTTGAAATAGTTAGTCATGATATGATGTCATGTTCGAGCAAATAATCAAGCACAAGTAAAGCACACAAGGCCTTAGGTTTAGGCTTGCATGGAGTTTGTAGGTAAGGACCCTCTTGAAGTTTTAGTTGTCTCAACCTGTCCTAAAGAAGTAACTAGGTTCTAGGGATCTCAATATCACTGATTTTTCTCGCAAATTTTGTTTAGCAAGGTAACTGACTTGCCAGCAAACAAAACTCGAGATTCGAATCTCAATGAGTGTAGTATCGAGTATCAACCAACTTCGGATTGCACCAAAGCCGTCTATCTCACTACCTTCTAATGGGTAAGTTGGGTCAATTAAGGTTTTAAGGTCAGTTAGTGCTTATGACACCACGCTGCAGCCTAGTATGCTCCCCGACTGACTCGAGGGTTACCAGTACCAACCAATGTGTCTCACTAATGTAGCCATCACTTTAACCATATCAGTATACGCCGTATAGTTTCCATGATCTATTGCTACTTACCTAAAATTTCCCCCAGATCCGGGTATAAGAGCTTTGCAAGAAATACCCCAAACAACCCTTTAAAATAAAACAGACAAATCAAACAAAGAAAGCATTTAAAAGTGATCTAACTCTAAGGTAACCCCACTTTTAGTTTTCCCTAGCAGAGTCACCAGTTCTGTAACACGGTGGGAGAGCTGACTTGGTTTTGTGTTTTATCGCAGACGTTGCGGATATCAAGAGTCACCACCGACTTTTCTTTTATCCAATAAGGAAAGGGTGAAAAGAACAAGAAAGACCTTCAAGATTTTTCTGAGTTTGGGGGGTAGGTTATGAAAAGGGAAGGTGTTAACACCCTTTTCATCCGTACTTATCTACAGACTCTTAATTTCTTAGCTCACTTTGTTTGAAAATGCTTTGGGCATGTGTGATTTGAAAATATTTTAAAAAAATGCCTAAGTGCGGAAAATTTGTAATGATCCTCGTATCAGTTGAGAATGCGTACAAAGCGATTGTTTTTGAAAATATTTCAGAAATGTGTTTTGTGTAAAAAGATGTTTTTGTTTTTGTGAGCAAGAGATTACGAGCTATCTACCTACTCAAAAGTATTTTGTGTTATTTTCCTCCTCCTTAGATAGTGTTATCCTACCATTAGTTAGTAGGGAGCCCTATCGTTGGATGTGAAGAGACAGGCGCAAGTCATCATACAATCATAAAAGGCAACTAGTAAGGACGCTTTAGCAATTTCGTTTAAGGGACTAGATCGTTTACCGAAGGCAACATTGAAAAGGGTCATCGAGGGACTACGATCTTTTGATTCCGGGGGACAGTGCTAAAGCGTCCCTACATTCGAGGGACATGACTGTGTTTTCTGAAGGCAACAAGTGAGGTTACCCTAGAGGTGCGTGTGTGAATAGTGATTCAATTCAATTATTTTGTCTTGTATTTATGGTTATCTAGTGTTTCGTTTAAGATCTTTCCATACAATCCTATTAAACTAGACAATTATAAGGAAAACAATGAAAGAAAAAAAGAGGTCCTACGCTATTACAAAGCTTCGTAAAAGGGAGTACAAACCACAAAATCAAGGAGGCAGAAAGCAAATAAAACCCTAATTAAAACTATTACAACCCTTTAGGAGTTACATAATCGGGAAAAATACTAAATGCGAAAATAATAAAGGTGCACGAGAATTGTAAAACAAAAAGAAAATAAAAAATCGTTTTTATGATCGCTTGATGATTAACCTAAAGAAAACCTAATTGAGTTTAATTTAGAAAAAAGATTTATTAGTTAAAATAAAAAAACTAAAATAACCTAATTATTTCAGAAAATAAATTGAATAAAAACCCTAAATTGATTTTTAAATAATAAAACCAAAAAAAAAAGGTTAAATTAATAATAAACAATTTAATTAATTAAAAAGGAAAATTAGTTTAATTAACTTTATTAAAAAAAAGAGTCTAAATTAATGTTAATTTAATTTAAAAAGGTTAATTATGTTTTAAAAAAGGGTTAAAGTAAAAATAATTTAAAAAAAGAAGAGGGAATGGACCTTTTGTATAAGTAAATTGGGGGGATGCTAAAAAGAAAAGGGAGTCCAGGCCCAAGAAAGATGTGGCCGATTATGTGCGCTACAGCTCCATGGAGGTCACCGTGGGGAGCCCATCAGAATCGTTAGATTGAATGATGACAAGATCTCGTGAATGGGAATGGAAGGCGCATGGTGGACGTATTAGTTAGCTCGCATGTGATCTGAAAACAAGAAAATATGTGAAAAATAAAATACCAGGGGCAGGGATCGAACCCGCGCCCTGGTACAATAAGGCTTTTAACACGCTTGCTTCTACCGCTGGGGCGAATATACGTCCGTTTACCTATGTCAATCAAAATATATATAATAAAAAATGAATTCCAGAAATCAAACAACACAAAACGCATGCCGAAGTGGGGCCATTATATTTGAATGAACGAATGACACAAGGCCACGTGATCCCGGGCGAGTCAAACCACCATAGAGGGTGGAAAACACCATCTTCTTCGATTGCTCCAAAAATAAAAACCTGCAAAATAGTGAGATTTAGATCATGAGATTAAACCTCCCCCCCCCCCCCCTAAATAGGGGTCTGCAAATTCAGCGGTGGCACTCGTATAGCTTGAAAACACATGTATCGTGAGATATAACAAAGCTGGAGCTCTATGCCCTAAAAATGGATGATCTTTATTTCTGCGTGAAAGCTTGCAAACAATGAGTCTAAATGGATCTAAACATTATTATGAGCAAGAATATATGCATGAATTCAATTAATAATGCATGGCGTGTAAGTTTGGATTCATGGAAGTTTCATCAACCGACATGCTTGAAAGGGAGAGTTCTGGCGTGCTTCAGGCTTGAAGAATGCTTGGAATAGATCCCTGGGAGTCTCAAGAGGCTAATGGAAGGCTCAACACTGATTGAAACTCGTTGGAGAATAGGTTTTTTCTTTGCCCTAATCTTTGAAAATTTGAGAATTTGCTAGGAGTCTTTGAGGTATATTTTTTCGTGTGTTGTTGGTCTAGTCTTCTTAGATATATATAGGACATGAGATTAGGTCAAAAAAATTGAAAAAGTCATCCATGATTAGGAGGAAAATATTTGATTTGGAATTATGTCAAACTTTCTATTTTTGATCGATCTTGCACCAATCTCTCTTGCACAAATTTGACAGTTGGTATATGAGATCTTGGGCCTCCAATATAATTGCAACAAAAGCCTTGCACGCTTAACTTATTAGCCTTGAATTTGATTTGATTTGATTTTGAATTTAAATGAAAAAAAAGAGTGAATGGATTTATAGGTTCTTAGATATGTCATGAACATGTTTGAACCTAAGAAGTTAGGCCCAATGGCCCAAAATCACAAATTTGCTCAATTGAGATTTCATGCATTTGCTCAAAATTTCCCAACTTGAAATGACCATAACTCTCTAAATTTTTATCCTTTGAAAGTGATATTAGAATTTTTTGGAAAGAAAAAGATATCCTCTACAACCTCTATGTTGATCATTTTTGCTTTTGAAGACTTTATCTTGATGTAAGTTGCCTTGAAAAAAAGTGTCTTTTTGTTGACTTTTGAAATGACCTATAATGTATTGTCTTATATCTCTCAAATGATGAATTTTTTGGACTTGAGCTTAGAGAGACAAAGTTGTAGAGAATTTAATTCCATTCAAATTGGGCTTTGGTTTAGGAAAAGATGATGAATCATGTGAAATTTAGGCTTGGTCAAAGTTCATTTGACTTCTTCTAAGGAAACCCTAATTTGGCAACTTTTGACTTTTGATGATTTCAGGGCTTTTCTTGAGGAATCATGATCAACCCTTGATAAAATGATGAATATCACTTCAAAATGTTGATTTTGATAAAAAATATTGCGGTTTGATTGTATCTTGACCATAATTGACTTTTTACCCAATACAATTGATTTGCAGTCATCTGAGCCATTGACTGAGCAAACTTAAGATGCAAGGTTTAAAACTTGACATGAGAATTCTTGAAGACCTGTTAAGAACCATGAAATCCACTTGAAACCTTGGGAACCAAATCTTCCCTGTGAAACACAAAACCCTAGTTATGGACCCATTTCTTAGGAGGAGAATTTGTTTGATCAATTCTTAAGCCACCTTGAGCATTTTGAGAACCTTATGAGAGTGTCTTGAAGAAAAAATGGGAGGGAAAATTTTGGGGTACAACAAAACACTTTACCCATAATTAAAATTAAAAACCTTTCCCCCTAATTAAAACCAAAACCTTATTTCCTAAAAATTGCGCTTCTAACCCTAGTATCCTTGTGAGCTAGGTAGACGATGGGTACCTAACACTTCCCCTTTGTCTAGAACCGAGTCAACAACCTAGAATCTCTAACTTTTAGGGTTATTCCTTTATACTCCCTTCCTTAGGATAAAAATTAATGGTGATGAATTTGATTTAAAAACCAGTTGCAACACATGTGTCGGGGAGTCTCTTCCCCGCGAACCTCGTGAGTTTTCTATGTTCATGTGTCAAGGAGGCGATGCCCCGTGAAACTCATGAAATCATTGAACCCATGGTGAGCTTGTTAAATCCTCCTACATATATGACCATGGAAGAAGGGAAATTCTCCCATGTAGTGTGTTGACAAGTGGATGGTAGTTTCGGCCTCGTCGAGGATGTAGAAGTCCTCAGACCGGGAGATGCACAGGCCAATCTGCAAGTTGGCATCGTCAGAGCGTGGTTTTTCCTCCTCGACCTTCTTCGCTTCTCGGTGTCTTGCCGAGGAGCTTCTCTCTTCTTTTATTTCTTTAGGTGCTCGTCCTAATGAGGATCTCAATCACATCCTTAAGATGGATGCACTCTTCAGTAACGTGCCAGTGGCTCTTGTGGAACCAGCAGTACTTGGTCTTGCCCGCGTTAGGTTTGAGAGGTGTCTTCCTGGGAAAGTGAACTCCTATTTGGTGGAATTTGGAGTTTTGGCACTCGAACAGAATACGGTCGTGGGGAAGCGATTAGGGGATGTACTCAGTGAACCGGCCAATAGGTCCTTTGTACTCTCGAGGATCGCGTGGCTTATCCTCTCTTCTTTTCTCTCCTTCCTGTGAGATCTTGGAGGGTCTTGAAGCTCTAGTGTTCTCATGTTGTCGCGAGTCTCGAGCGTTGTTGGCAGCTTCTTTCTCCTTGTAATGGATGTAGGCCCGGGCCTTGGGGAGGAGGGAATCCAGTGATGCGGGTGTTTCAATGCAAACCGCTATGGAGAAGTCACTGCGGGGGCATAATTCTCGCTCGAGCAAGTACTTCTTCATGTCGTCAGTCGTTGGGTCCTGGACAGCTTCACGGTTGAACCTCTCGATGTAGGCTCAGAGAGACTCATCTTTCCTTTGCATGATTGCCTCGAGCGTCACCTTGGACTTAGGGTGGCGACGAGACGCGCTGAAGTGCTTCAAAAACTGTCTCCTCAGGTCTTTCCAGGAAGTGATGAACTCCTTGGGGATGCTTTTGTATAACATCATGGCACCCATCCTCAGAGTAGTGGAGAACAACTTGTATTTGATGGCGCCTCTGACGCCACGATAATCAAGCAAGGCATCGATGTTTTCGAGGTACTCGTCGGGGGCTGTTGTTCCATCATATATCCCCATGTTTGCAATTTTTCCAGCCCGACGGGAAGGGGAGCCTCCATGATTGCTAGAAATAGTGGCCTGGGGGCTATCTTTGTCGCTCCAAAATAGTGATTGCAATGGAGAGCAATCATGCCTCTCTTGCCGAGGGCTGTCCTCGCGGTGTGGCGACTAGTTTTACGGCCGGCCTTTCAATTTGAGCAGGGGAGAATAAGGTTATCCATGCGTCGAATGACTTTGCTCTTCTTGGAAATAGGGGAATGTCGATCCTCGCGGAGAGGAGTATGGTTTCTCTTTTCGGCCACCATGGGTCGCGGCTTCTCCAAAGGTGGGCAGCAGGACGGTCGTTGCGATGACGGGCTTCGAGACTCGTACCACTGGTGTCTTCGCGGGGGAGAGTGTGGACATCGGTCCTTGTCCAGCGCTCTGATCCTTTCATTTTGATGGTGGATAAGCGCATTTGTCTGGTTGATTACCGTGAATAGGACCACCATTGTAGGGTCAGTGTCGGTGGGTACCGAAATTGGTTGAAACTTCTCTGGCATCTTCTTCAGAACTTTCTGGACTTTGCGGGTTTCAACGTGTTGGATGTCGTTGTCGATCACGTCGTTGGAGTCGGGGGAAGTGATGTGACTGTCTCTCCTAGGTAGAGCGATATCCTCCAAGCATGGTATCTCTTCATTGTTATTGCTACGGGAGGGGGAGACGACGGTCTCAGGACCTCCGTTCTTATTGTTGGGACCAACCATGATTGGTGTTCGAGTTTTTGTTTTTATCTTCTGTTTCAAGGAAAGAAGGATGAGGAAACAAAGTTTCCCACATACAGCGCTACTGATCTTACCGGTGATCAGAAAGAGGAGTGGCTGTTCCAAACATCAGTTGATCCAAGCGTTCCACGGATGGGGGGTTGTACCCACAAGGCATTCTGATGTTGAAGTCAGAAAGAGTGGACAGGTAAATGCGAGAGTTAGAGATGTGAATAGAATACCTGACCCTCCACTAGATGAGGATATTTATATAGCCCACAACGCATGACCAATGATCTCTATTATGGGATGAAGGTCCAGGCCAATAATGGATGACTGCCGAGATTTCTATGTGAAAGTAGGGATGAACAACACGTGTCCATCGCCCTGGTCAACCGTCCCACCATTTTCGGGTCGTGGACGGACTTGCCCGTTACGCAGGGCAAGATGTCACTCGCGGAATATGAATGATTAGTTGATGATGTGTCTCCGAGTGATGGGCATATGAAAAATGTGTCTTTAGGTTGGGTACCAATAAATTAGACTATCATTTGGACCGTCCTCGATACAAAGGTGAGTTGGACCGTCTGCGGCAGTGAATCAGCCACGAGTCCATTCCAGAAGAAAAATATTAATTTGTTAAGAAATATTGTTGTGGTTTTTCATTTGAATTAATGATGTAAAAGTTAGATCGAAAACTTTAATTTAAGTTTTCACTAGTAAATTGTGGAATTGGTTTAGATGAATGAATTATAAAGTCGAGTATCACAACAACAAAAATTAAAAAAACTTTAAATAGGATCAAAGTGCATTTTGTGACTTCAAAAGTCAAATTAGAATTCTTTTCATAGAGTTACGTTGTCATATCTCTTAACACAATATTAATAAATTAGTCAATTTATTTTATTTTATTTTATTTTTGGTATGTAACCAGCCAACTTATTTTAATGATACAATCATTGTATATGTTTAAAATGTATGTATACATTCAACGAATAGGAATGACTGAATCCTTAAATTAATTAAGATCTATATACATTCGATGCATCTCAATTAGTAAGTACTTAGAGTTGCGTAAAAATTAATCTATTGTCTAATGGTTAGATAGTGTTAAGTTGATATTTTTTTTATGTGGTTAAAGAAGTTTGTTAATTTTATTTCTGAATCGTATATATTGTAATAAAATCTTTTATGTGTCTTATATAATAGTTTGTACTATATAATCGTTTATATTAATTCATTTTGGTTTCTTAAAAGAAAATTGTATGATTGTTTGTGATAAAAAAGAGTGTCTGCCTTCATATTAATTTCAGTTTTACAAAAATATAAAATTGAATCTACATAAAATATATAATATTTATTACTCTCTCTTTCCAAAAATAAGTTATTTGATGGGTTAATTCACACAATTTTTTTTTAAATTCTATAAATAAAAAATAATAGTATGCTTATCAAAAGACCTTAACCTGTGCATTCATCTTTCTCGTAATTTTAAATTTAAAAAATAAAAATGTTACAAGTAATATTAATTAAAAGATATAATTAGAAGAGAAAATCGTATCTTTAAATCGACAACTTTGAAAAATATTAATGTTAAATTAAAATAAATTTTTATTTTATTATAAAAGATTTACACTAAGTATTCAGTGTAAGATGGAGGAAGTATTATTTTTAATATGAATTTTTAAATTTTTTATATATTATTAACTAAAACATATTGTATATTCCATGTTATTTTGTCATAATGTAGTCAATCACATACAATAAATATTGAACAATTATTAAAGAGAGGATTAAGCTTAGCGAAGACTATAGTTGAAACATTATAAATTATGATATACACTAACTATTTATATGTATATTCCATGTTATTTTGTCATAATGTAGTCAATCACATACAATAAATATTGAACAATTATTAAAGAGAGG
Source organism: Vicia faba (assembly GCA_948472305.1). Classification (NCBI taxonomy): domain Eukaryota; kingdom Viridiplantae; phylum Streptophyta; class Magnoliopsida; order Fabales; family Fabaceae; genus Vicia; species Vicia faba. The sequence continues at coordinate 343,710,970 of OX451741.1, forward strand.
ATTAAGCTTAGCGAAGACTATAGTTGAAACATTATAAATTATGATATACACTAACTATATATATATATATATATATATATATATATATATATATATATATATATATATATATATATATATATATATATATATATAAAAGGAATGGTATAATATTCAAAAACAATATATTAAATACCAAATACTATTTCAGTTTTAGTTTTTTTAATTAAAAAAGTAATATATTTTTATTAATAAAGTGATATTAACGATAATTTTATCTTTTCTAAAAAATGTCATTTTATTATTGTTTCAAAAAATATAAAAGTGACTCCTATTCATTACACATTTTTTATATTTTTTCTCTTTGATTTCATTGATCTTGTAGGTACACCACATGCTTCATCTATTAAAGACCTTTATCACCGTGTTGAAGTTCTTCCGCAGTGGATTTCACCAATTTATTACCAATTCTTAGTCCGACCTTAGAATAGTAGTGTCGTCTATGAGAATCATCTCTTGATTCTCACGAAAGTTACTCGCCAAATTTCTCTGTGATTTTCATGTTTTACCGCTACAACCTTTTCTGCTAACTGATTTGGTCATCATTGACTTTTATGACCATCAACAATGGTAACTTTCAAAGCCACTTGATTTTCCTTTCATCACAATGGCATCCCTACGACTAACTTCACAACACCGATCCTCGCTCCTACTTGTGAATAGCCACTTCTTCCACTTGAAAGATGTGGTTCGATCTTAGTGACTTCTCTGGTTGTTTCATTTCACTGGATCCTGGCCTTTCTATTGGTCAGACAAGGAACTTTTGATGTCTTATCACCATTTCAATCATTTTAACAACTACTTCAAGACCAAACCTCGAAGCAATCTCTAGTTCTACTTCAATTGCAATTGTTAGAACTAGAAATGTCTCAACCTTCAACAACTCTAGGACGTGTTTGGGATAGTCTAGATGTAAAAGAAGTTGCTACAAACCTCCATAACTTCATTGTGACTCTGTTAGGGGCATCACGTTACGACTATCTTAGAATTATTCTAATGGATTCTTTCTCTATCCTATCTCTATCTTTATCTCTCTCTACCTACCTCTCTCCCTCTCTCTGCCTTTAGCAAGAAGAACACCTCTTTGTTGCCCCTATTACATATGCGGACTACCCCACATGCGATAACTGCTCAAGAGAAACACTGAGAGACAGGCCAGAGAACGGGAAGTGGCAAGCAACAATAAGACATCTTAATTGGTGAGAGGCCCATATTCGTGTTTAAAGATAGCGAGAAAGTGGACAATATTCCTGAAGAGGCATTTTTTTTATAATAACGACCATAATATCTGACATTAAGGTGTCAAGGATCATGATTGACATGGGAAGATTAAGCGATATAATGTATGTCAAATTCTTTGAGAAGTTATACTTGAAAATGGATAGGTTCTCACCTTATATGGCACCTGTCTACAAGCAATCAATGTTTATGTAACTCATCCCTAGGGAAACATAGAGATAACAATAACCCATCAAATAAATGAAACATTACTACAAGACCCAATTAGGATAACCGTCTGGAAGAGGGAGGGTGAAAGAGCCAATTCTTCCAAACAACTTCTACTAGATATTAACATCACAAATTTCGATGAGTGCTTGGAAGAGGCCATGTTAAACAAAGAGTGTGGCCCAGGGGAAACCCCTCCTTGTTGAGGATAGAATAAAGTGTTGGGAAAGAATATGGAGTATCTAACGGTCTAGAGGGGGTGAATGAACCTCCCAATTAAAAAAATTTCATGGAAAAATAGCTTGAAAACTTTTATATTAGAGTTTTAAATAAAAAATGATTTTGCTTAGAGGAAGCCCATTTTTGCATAAGAGATTATGCTTATAGATTGGAATTGATATGCAATGACTTAAACAGTTCACAAGACAACCAAGATTGAAACACAAATTCAACCAAATATATAAACTAATAAGTTGTATTGAATAATTGACAAGATTACACAAGATGTGTGATTTTACAATACCAACACTATGTGGATTATTCTATCACAATTTTTAGCTTAATCTTCAACAAGACAAAATTAATGTTTCAACTCTAACAAAACATACACTTTACGAATAAATCACTACCAAAAGAAGTCCTAATTACATGCAATTCTAGAAGTCAATAAAGAATAACCCAACATGTGATGTATACTTAATTAAAATGATAATTTAAATCCTAGTCTTCGCTAAGTTTACGAATAAATTATAATGTTTCAACTATAGTCTTCGCTAAGTTAAATCCTCTCTCCAATGGTTGCTCAATGTTTGTTCTATGTGATTGACTACATTATGACAAAACAACATGGAGTGTACAAGATGTTTTTGTTAAGAAAGGACACGTGTGGGACATGATATTCCAGTAGGCGTGGCACATCAGGCTCCTACTGAAACTCAAGCATTGACGCATTTTTGTGATTTCTGAACGCGCTTTTGGATTTGTTTTTTATTGATATACTGCTATTTTTAGCTATCTAATTAGTTAGATTTGTTTGATAATTTAATAAGATCAAATTTAAATTTGAATTCAAATCAAATCTTTTACTGTAGCCGAGAAGAAGCTAAAGAAGGATAAAGGCAAGGATAAAAAGGTAGAAAATAAGTCTATTACTCTGAAGGCTTCTAGCTCAAGGTCCTCAACAAATGAGTAAAGTGATAGTGAAACAAGTCACGACGAGAATTCAAATGATCAAGAAATGAGGCTTTTTGGGAAAAGGTATTATAGATACATCAAAAGAAATAGCGTAAAGCACTTCGACAAAAACCTCTTAAAATTTATAAGACAATCAAACTCTTCAAAGGAAGATGATGACAAGAAAGGAAAATCAAGAGGTTCATGTTACAATTGTGGCAAAATTGGCCATTACAAGCCAGATTGTCCATTGTTTAACAAAGACAAGGAAAATGGTCAACATAAGAAATCCAGCAAGTCTAGAAGAGCTTATATTACTTGGGAAAGTGATAGTGATTCCTCAAGTGGTGAAAGCTCAAGTGAAATTGAAGTAAAGGCAAATTTTTGTCTCTTGGCCCATCAACGTCAAAAGAAGAAAAGAATGTAAGCCCATTCTAAATATGAACATGTTAATAAATTATCTTATTTCGAGTTACAATTAGATTTTGAAAATTTACATAGCGAAGCAATATATGCTTTTAAAAAGTTAGATTCATACAAAAGTATTTTTTTCATAATTAGAAGAAAGATTTTTAGAAATCGAAAAGAAAATGGAAGCTCTAAAGAAATCTATGGTAGATAGTCTAAAAGTTAAGAAAGAGGATGAAGAACCTTCATGGTTAGGTTGTGAAACTTATCAAACTTAGAAAAAAGAGTCTAAAACTTTTAAATCCAAATTGAACAAGGCATTACAACCAAATCTTACATTTGATATTGATCTCTCAAAGTTAAAAAAGTCTTTGAATAAACCTTATAAAAAGTATAGCTTTGTTAAAAAAGGATCCAAATAGAAAAAGTAAATCTCTTCATAATTTGACTTGTCTCTATTGTTGCAAGAAAGGTCACACTATTAAAAAAATACAAATTTAGGAGTTTTTTGGTTCCTAAAGGTGTTTTGCAATGGTTGACTAAATGCAACCATGCTTTGACTAACCCTCAAGGATCCAATGAAGATTAGGCACCTAACATTTCTTATTGATCTTGTAGGATAAATGTCTTGGCTCTATGAAGATAATATGGGTTCTCATTTATGAATGTTCAAGACGTATGATAGGTGACTTTTCCTTATTTCATTGACTTTGTGGCAATGAAGAAGGGAAATGTGACCTAGGAAGACAACAACAAGTGTTCTTTAATTTGTAAAAGACGTGTAGATTAATTTTAATGTTATATATCCAAGAAATGTCGGAAAAGGTATTTCATTTCATGATATAGGTATATCTTCAAAAGACATACTCAAGGAGACCGGATAAGGGATTGATCAACCTAAGATGGTGAAATCTGAGGAGGAGCAAAATAACAATCATGAAAAGGACAAGAATGAAAGTCCAACCAAAATGGATGTTCATTAAATCAATAAATTTCTTAGATACATTACAAGTCACGATATTGGATACTTTGACAAAGATAAAAGTGGTAAGAACATTAATGTCAAGATATCATGACACTTTTTGCATTTGTTTCAACTTTCGTTCGAGAGTTCCTTGTGAAATGCAAGTGCATCCTCCGTCATTCGTACGATGATGTAATATGTAACACCCTTTTAAACTCCAATAAATCTTCATAATTATTTTTAATAAATAAATCAAAGTATATCACTAACAAGGGTGTCACATCTTCTAATAAAATGTCATAACAACACATCCTGCTCCGTAACACGGGTTTTCAAAACATCAACAAGATATAATCAACATTTTTTTCTTCGAATCATGGCAGCGGAAATCATAGTTCAAAATACCTCATTATAGAACTTCATAAGATTAGTCATACTTCATATCTCATACTTATAATTCAAAACATCTCGAGTACCACGTAGGGTGACTCAACATCTTAAAACAAAACAAAGAACATAAGTTCCAATCATTCGATTCCAACCCTAATGTTATATATCAGAGCAAGACTCCCTTTATTCAACAACAACAAATAAACACACTCCAAAGCTATCTTCTAATGCTTCTACAGAATATTGTCGATCACCTACACGTTACCCACGTAGAGTAAACATTCAAACAGAAAGGGTAAGTAAATCATAATTATTATATATGACATAAGTGTTGTAACTGGTTTTTAAATCAGAGTCGCCACCATTAATTTTTATCCTAAAAGAAGGGATTATAAAGTAATAACCCTAAAGTTCAGAGATTTTATATTTTTGGACTCGGTTCTAGATGAAGGGAAGGTGTTAGGCACCCCTCATTTACCTTGTTCACAAGGATACTAGGTTTAGAAGCGTAATTTTTAGGAAAAAGGGGTTTTTTTCTTAATAAGGAAAAAAGGGTTTGCATTTTTGTTAGGGGAAAAAGGGTTTGAATTTTAGTTAGAGGGACTCGCCACGATTTTAATCTCATGCCTACGTGTCCTCTTAGGAGGAATCAAAGTCTCATTTCTTAGTTTGCGATTTGGTTGGTGTTTTTTAGAGGATTGCATAGAATTATTTTCAAATTTATCCTTGAACCTTTTCTGGATTGTAAAGTGAGTGATTGTAGACACAGTTCGCAGTTTAAATTTGAAATTAATTATCCTTAATCCTTTTTTGAAAATATCTTATAGTTTATTATGTTAGTAAAAAATGATTTGATGTTGGTTAGCTATATTAAGACGTAGAGAGGGAGAGTATGATATAGTCTCCTCATCACGTGGCCAAATATTATCCATGTGTCGCTCGCGGATGTGAATTTAGGGAGTTGCATGCATTTTAATTATTTGATTTTGAATAATAAATCGGTAGACGATGTGTCGACCAATTTAATTACTCAAAGATGTACATCCTATTATTTATAGAATATTTGAATTAATTATTAAAAAAAGTTTGATTTATATATTCAGTATTTATTTTTTAATATTGATTTTTAGATAAACAAAATTTTAACAAAGAAATTAGTCAATCAAGTAATCTAACCAAATAAACAAAAGGCTAATTAAATAACAAAGGGTGCACAAGATAAAAAATGGTGTGCTAAGTAAAAGTGTAGAAACTTTAAAGTCCAAAGTCCATATTAAAACTCTAAAGATTTAACCTTAATTCATGTCATAATTTAGTAATAGTAATAATTCAAATAATGTATAAAACAAATAAAAAAAATCAGTACATTATGGGGGGAGCGCCCCTTTTGTTACGTGATTTCCGTTAATCATTAATATGTATAAGAAAATAAAATGAGACATAGTAAAAAACTAAAATCTGACTAATTTAATCTATTTGATTAAAACCCAATAAGAATATGGCACTTGGCCTTTTAGATAAAAAACAAGTTAAAAAAAAACAACTTATAATTAAGAGAGAGAACCAAATATCAGGACTACTTTCTTCTTTTCCTCTGTACTGCTTCTTCTTCGGACAATTCTTTATAATTTTATTCGCTCTTTTTTCAAGCTTCTCACAACATACATATTCTACCTAAGAAACATGAAATTAAGATAAATAAAAACAACAACTAACATAGTGACGATGGCGAAAGATGCGGGGGACGGTTGGATTCGGTTTCCGACGAGGTAGTCGGTGAAGGCTGAAGGTGGAGCTTCGGCACAGATTAGATCTAGATAGAGGTGCGGTGGTGGTTCATGGAAGTAGTTGGAGATGCGAACGCCGATGGTTGAAGGCGACATCGTGGGTCCGCGCGGCTTCAAGGAGCATTGTTGGAGTAAGAGCGTCGGACTTCAGTGACGGAGATCGCCAGGTTGCCGGATGGTCTCGCGGTGTTTGCGCATGGTGAAAGTGACTGAAGGCTTCGTCGGTTTTAAATTGGAGATGGCGGAAATGGTTGTTATCCTCTCTTTTTTCTGCATAAACAAAAAGAATAACAATAAAAAAAATTTCAGATCCTTTTCTATTTGAATTTTTTTGTAATTTGTAAATGTTGGTTTTGGAGATCTGAGAGAAGATTTTTGTATGAAAACTATTTGACACTGATACGGTGGGAGAACTGACTTGGGTGTTTTGTATTTGTGGTCGTCAATGTTGCGGTTTAGTAAGAGTCACCACCGACTTTTCTTTTATCCAAAAGGAAATGTGAAAAAACACGGGAAATACCTTTAGAGATGTTTTTGAGTTTGGCGGGTAGATTATGAAAAAGGAAGATGTTAGAACCGTTTTCATCCATGGTTTTCCACGGGCTCTTAGTTTCTTCCTAGATCACTTGCTTTTATTTGAATGTGCGCTTGTGGTGTGAGTTTTGAAAGTATTTTTGAAAATGTCTTTATAATGGTTCTCGTTTTTATAAGAACGCGTACAAAGTGTTGTTTCAAAAATAGTTCAAAGATGTGTTTGTGAGATGTGTTTTTGAAAGTGATTTTGAAAAGTTGTATTCTTTGTAATGGTTCTCGTTTCTATAAGAACGCGTACAAAGTGTTTGTCTTTTGAAAATGTTTCAAAGTGAGAGTGCTGGTGTATGAAATGTTTTTTTGTTGCGAGCAAGCGAGTAATTGAGAGAGAACCTACTTACTCAAAAGATCTTAGATGTGCTTTTCCTCCTCCTTTAGATGTTGCTATCTTACCATTGATTTGGTAAGAAACCCCATCGTTGGATGTGAAGGGACAAACGTTGGGACGTTTTGTATAGTCATAGAAAGAAATGTTGCAAGGTATGTTAGCATTTTTCTTTTAGGGACTAAGATCATTTGTAAGGCAATTTTGAATAGCGTCATCGAGGGACTATGATCTTGTATTTCGATTAGTTTTGCTAAGACACCCCGCATGCATAACATGACCACTTTTAGGCAACAAATGGAGTTAACCTTAAGGGTGCTAGTGTGTAAGTGTGTTTGATTACATGCATTTTAATCTCGATTAGGGTGATCTATTTGTTTATTTTATCTTGTCATACACACCCTAATTACTAGAATTTATATTCGAAAGCGATAAATTGCAGAAATGTAAAGTCCTACGCTATTACAATATTTGGGGGATGGGGGTACATATTTACGAATGGGGATTGCAAATAAAATTAAATCCTAAATTATTATTACAACCATATCGAATGGATAAGAATGTACAAAAGATGTAAAATGGACTTATTTTATTTTAAGAAAATATTTTTAATCTTTTGTTTTAAGAAATAAAATAAAGCATGTAAAAAATAAAAAAAAATGTTTTTGGTGTCTTTTTGATTAATGGAAAAGAAAGTAATAGCAAAAATAGTGGGAAAAAGAAAAAATAGAATCAGCGTATTACTGACTAAAGGAGGTCAGAAGTTCTGACTCTGGCCTGCTGCAAAATAGATATCTTGTTAGTGAAAAAATGGGTGAAGTCATAAGTTCTGGGTGAAGATGTGAAAAACACAAGAAGGGGAGGTTGAATTGAAAAACTTGGATCAAATAAAAACAGCTTAATGACACAGTATTTTTATCCTGGTTCGTTTGATCTCAAACTACTTTAGTCCACCCGTCAAGGTGATTTCGCCTCTCTCCAACGAGGTCTTAATCCACTAATCTCAAACAATTACAACAGCTACTTTAACAACTGTTAAAGTCTTCTTGAGTACAACCATAAACCGGTTAATCTCAAGGAAATCTTTTACAAATAATTGAACAAGAATGTGTTGTTGTTTTCTAACAAAACAGTTTATCACAACTGTGATAATTACACAGGTTAAGCTTAGAATAGAATAAATTTGCTAGAGCTTGAATATGCGTGGTTTGGAATTCTCTGCAAATTGATGTGTGCGTACGTACGTGCTTCTTTGCAAGCAGACTTGTTTATATAGATAAAATAATGACGTTGTCCATAAAGCAAGTTTAATGATAATAACACACTTTCCTTTTGTAGAAGATCTTGTCTGAAGAAAGTTGTTGGCATTAATTCTGTCTTGAATGTATAGTAACGCTTCAGGGTCTTCTTTGCTTAACTGCTGATGACGCTTCAGAATATTGATGACTTGGTTTGATATGTCTTTGTTCAGAATCATAGTTTGTTGTAATTAAGCACAAGTTATGGTCACCAATCTTCAGTATAAAATATGATTACTTCAGCATGTAATAATTTTAGCTTATCTTCTGATGCTGATCCCATCAGAACTTCTGCATATACAAAACATATTTTTAAGGAGCATATTTGTTCTGTGTATATATACTTTGTATTTATTTATTCTTTGTATTTGTTATCATCAAAACTCTAACCAAGGGTTGTAGAATCAAACTATGTTCTAACAATCTCCCCCTTTTTAATGATGAAAAAAAACCAGATTTTTCAATGAAGAATAAAGAATAAAAAGTATAGAATTAAGAAGAAAAACTCCCCCTGAGTTGATTACTTCCCTTAAATTCTTTGAGTCCTTGAGCATCAGAACTTGACTACGTCTTTCATCAGAATTTTGTACCTGTTCAAGCTTTTCAGAAGAAAGAAGTTAAGTAGTTCAGAATGTTTGAGACTTGTCTCAGTAATCCGTTATTGAAAATATCTTATTCTTTCTCCCCCTTTTTGTCATTTATCAAAAAGAACACATAATCAGAGCTAAAAAGGATTTATATTAAAAAATAAGAAACAATGATAAGAAGTTTAGAACAGCAGCAATGTAGAACAAATATTACAGATAAATAGATTTTAAAAACAAAAGAAAATCTAAGAGGAAGGAGGAAGGTGCGTGAACAAAGCTTCCAACAAGCCCTTGATCTGGGTGTTGGTTTCCTCTTGTTTGCTTAACATGCTCTTGATTTCCTTGATTGTATCATCCTGTTTATCTAACCTTTCCTGAATAACAATATATGCTCTCTTCAATTCTTCCAGAGTTTGCCTTTCATAGGAGGGAGCTGGAGAATCTTCAGAAACTGGATGCTTCTCAGAGCATTCTGCAACATGATCATTTTGAACCAATTCCTCTGCAGACATCATCTCATCAGGAGCAGCAGTCAGAGTGAGGCCTTCTGACTCTGGTTGAACATTGTCTGATGGACGATGTTCTGACAAAGGAGCATTGTCCAGAGGGAGAATCTCTTCCTTGAGTAGTTGGCTTAGAACTTGGTCTTCGAATACCTTTAGCAGATTACTGAAATTCCGTTGAACTTGTCCGTAGCTCTGTTCTTGCATCTTATGTGTTTCAGAACTTATCCACTTTCTAAAACTTATCCAAAGATAATCTGAGGCAGCAGGATTGGTCATCTCAAGACTAGCTTGCTTCAGGGAGATTATCCATTTCTGCATTTCTGTTTCAAACATCAATAAACTAGTACCAACATCTGGTGTGGGTTCAGATGGTTTTGATTTTGGAATGGCAGTTTTGTGAGTTATGGCAGGAAGGCGTTCAAAAATAGTTAGATTAATGACAAGTTTAGAGTTGTCATATGAATTGCTCTTTGGTGAGGGAGTGGGAGAGTCTGGTATAATTATTGGACTAGTTGGGGAATTTGGTGGAGTTGATTCTAGTGAAGAGGGAATTTGGGGAATGTCCAGAATGGTGAGGGGCATACGGATGGCCAGAGGTTCAGTGATTCCTGGAATGGGAATTATATCTGAATCTGAAGTAGGTTCTTCATATTGGTTGGATGTAAGATGGTGAGGTTCTATTTCACAGGTCTCAGAAGGTTGGATCTCAGAAGTTTGAACTTCTGGTTGTGATTGTTCAGGTTGTGGAGATGGTGGATGAATATCTGGTTGAGGATATGGAGGTAGTGGTATTTCAAGTTGAGGAGAGAGGGGAATGTCTGGTTGTGGAGCTTCTGTGGAGGTTTCGGAGTTTGGATTTTCTGGTGTGGGAGCAGAAATATTTTGGTCAAAAGATTCAATGTCTAACAGAACTTTTGCAAGTTCTGGTTGAGTTGTTTTAGTATTTGGATTTATAGGAAGGGAGTGAGTTTCTCTAAGACTTAGAGTTTCTGAGGGGTCAAACCCTATGTCAAAATCATCAAACGTTTGTGGGGTAGGAATTTCTGATTGGGTAGGTAAGGGTCCAGATGTTGATAAAGATATTGATTCTAAAACATTAACAGAAGAAGGATTACCTTTCTTTTTAGCAGCTTTTGGAGTCTGCTGGGATGATCCTTCTGCTGCTACCTTTCTTTTCTTGTTCTTCTTCAACACAACTTCTGGAGCCGCCTGTTGCAAGTCCTGAATATTTAACCCTGGTGCAGTGCCATCTGCCTTGCATGCATCCAAATATCTGACGATAATCTCAGGCTTGGAATCAATTTCTGAGAACATAGGGAAATCATCCAGAGGGATTCTTCTGGAAGTAATGGTTGCAAAGGATGTAACATTTGGTTCCTTTTTTATGTTCTCAATAATTTTCATCTTTTTCAGATTCTTCGCATTCAAAGGCTTCCCAGCAGTTGCCTCTAGAGAGCTGATTTCTTGTGCTTCTATTAGATGCTCTATTAGTCTATTCTCTGTCAGAATATCTGATATGAGCCTTCCAAGGGGTATCCAGTCCCTTTTGGTACGCTCATCTTCTCTAGTCTCTTTAACATTGGTCCTCAGATGATTGAACAACAAGTGAGCCAGATTTACCTTAGTCTTCTTGGAGATAAAGTAGATCAGAAACTGCTGATCAATGTTTATGTAGTTAGAAGAGCTGGTTGGCTTCCTGTGGTTGATGCATCCCAAAATTATCTTAGCCCATATTCTGTGATGATCCTTCAGATCCCTTATCTTGCTGGAGGGAAGACCCATAGTGAAAATTTCTCTTGCAATTGAAGCAACATCAACACATCTTTCAGCCATGTCTATACACCTTACGCCACCACCACTGTAACCTATCAGTCTTGCAATTAGGTCTTTAGTAATTACTATCTTCTTCCTCATTACATACGAAGTGACTTGATGGTTGGAGAATGAAGCATGAATCTAGAATTCCTTCACAAGGATTGGAAACGTTGGACCTAGAAGACGGTCAAAATACTTGTTCCATCCTTGAGCATTTACCTCTTCAGAAAGGTTGAATCCATTTTCTTGAAGACTTTCAAAGTCCACGATTAGTTCTGAAAGCACTTCTAGGTTGTCAATGGGCGTGAGGAGAGTTCTGAACGATTCTTCATATTGTTTCATGGATTCTGTTCTCTAAGTACTGGTATTTTGGACGCTTGAGGAAGCCATGTTCACACAAGAAATTTGAGAAGAAAATGAAAGGGTTTTGAAAGATGAATAGAAAACAATTAGAGTGTATTGAGAGAGTAAACGTGAAAGAGTGTAAAGTGTGAGATTTGTGTTTAAATAGATTTTTGAAAACATAAACTGCAAGAGAGAGAAATAATTAGTAATGATTATAAGCATTAATGACAGCTGATTTTAGGGGATTCAGAAAGATATTGGAACGGTTACCCATGACATGTTTCTTAATGCACCCAATCAGCGCTTTTGACCTTTCAGAAAAGTGAACGCATGTTCAGCCTCTGAAGGTAGCTGATGAATGGATGACAACTGTTTGCTTACGTGAATAACACACTTCTATCCTTGAAATGAAATGCTCAGATCTTTATGGATAGATTCTGATACAATCTGTACTTCTAAAATTCTGAAGGCAGGTTGATCAACAGTTCACAGAAAATAACCAAAATTCTGAAGGTTAAGATATGTAAATAAAATAGTTTATTCTGGGCAGAGCTTCATGCTGAGATGTTTCAGAATGAAGTTAAACCTATCTTCAGAAAGAGGTTTTGTAAAGACATCAGCCCATTGATGGTCTGTGTCAATGAATTTTAAATTAAGGATCCCTTTCTGAATATAGTCCCTAATAAAATGATATTTTATTTCTATATGCTTATCCCTAGAATGCAAAATAGGATTTTTACTGAGACAAATAGCAGAAGTATTGTCACAGAGGATATGGATGTTACTCTCAAATATATTGAAGTCTTCAAGTTGACTTTTCATCCAGAGCATTTGCGTGCTGCATCCAGCTGCTGCTATGTATTCAACTTCTGCTGTTGATAGAGCTATTGTAGATTGTCTTTTGTTGGACCATGAGATCAGATTTTCTCCCAGAAATTGGCATCTTCCAGAAGTGCTTTTACATTCTACTCTGTCTCCAGCAAAATCAGCATCACAATATCCTACTAAGCTGTAATCACTTGATTTTCTATAAAACAAACCCAGATTAGCAGTACCTTTCAGATACTTGAAAATTCGCTTAACTGCTGTTAAGTGAGATTCTCTAGGATCTGATTGGAATCTAGCCCAAATGCAAACACTGAATAGAATGTCAGGCCTTGAAGTCGTCAGATACAGAAGAGAACCAATCATACCTCTGTAGACCTTCTGTTCTACCTTTTTGCTTACCTCTTCTTTTTCCAGAATGCGTGTGGGATGCATTGGAATCCTTGAGGGCTTACATTCAGAGAGATCAAATTTCTTCAGAAGTTCTCCGACATATTTACTCTGATGAATGTAAGTTCCTTCTGGAGTTTGATTTATTTGAATGCCCAGAAAGAATTTTAGTTCCCCCATTAGGCTCATCTCAAATTCTGCCTGCATACATTTAGAAAACTCTCTTTCCATAGAGGGTTTAGTGGATCCAAATATGATGTCATCAACGTAAATATGACACACTAATATGTCATTCTTAACTGTCTTACAGAACAAGGTTGTGTCCACTTTCCCTCTGGTGAATTCCTTTTCTAACAGGAAGTTACTTAGTCTTTCATACCAAGCTCTGGGAGCTTGTTTCATACCATAGAGTGACTTCTTTAGTTTGAAAACATATTCTAGATTTTTGGAACTTTCAAAACCAGGGGGTTGGTGCACATATACCTCTTCTTCTATATAGCCATTTAAGAATGCACTTTTGACATCCATCTGATACAGAGTGATGCCTTTATTAACAGCAAATGATATTAAAAGTATGATAGATTCTAACCTGGCGACTGGAGCAAAGGTTTCTGTATAGTCTATCCCCTCTTGCTTACTATAACCTTATGCTACCAGTCGTGCTTTGTTTCTGATGACTTCACCTTGTTCGTTCAGTTTGTTTCTGAACACCCATTTTGTACCAATGACATTGAATCCTTTTGGTTTGGGAACAGATCCCATACATTATTTCTCGTGAATTGATTTAGCTCCTCTTGCATTGCCAGAATCCAGTCATTGTCCAGAAGTGATTCATCAATTGTTGTTGGTTCAATCAGGGAAACCAGTCCCATGAGGGATTCTTCAGAGTTTCTTAAGGTAGATCTTGTTCTGATTGGATCTTCCTTCCTTCCTAAAATTGTATCTTCTGGGTGATCAATACTGCTTCTGGATGGTCTTTTCTGGAGTTCATCAACAGAAGGTGCTGTATTGCTTGTAGTGACTCTTTCTGATGTTGAGGGAGTGTCTCTATTGAGAGCCTCTAATGATTTGTCTTCAGTACCTGTGAGTTCAACTTCCATACCTGCAAGGAATTCATTCTGCTTTGACTTTTGAGAGTCAAGCTTATCATCAAACCGAACACTGATTGACTCTTCAACAATCTGTGTTTCTGTATTGTATACTCTGTACCCTGTTGAGCGTTCAGAGTATCCTAAGATAATACACTTTTATGCTTTAGAGTCAAACTTGTTCAAATAATTTTTTGTATTCAAAATAAAACATGTACATCCAAATGGGTGAAAATAAGAAATGTTGAGCTTTCTGTTCTTCCACAATTCATATGGAGTCTTTTCTAGAATAGGTCTTATGGAGATTCTATTCTGAATATGATACGCTGTGTTTATTGCCTCTGCCCAGAAGATCTTAGCAATGTTAGTCTCGTTGATCATGGTTCTGGCCATTTCTTACAATGTTCTGTTCTTTCGTTCTACAACTCCATTTTGCTGGGGAGTTATAGGATAAGAGAAATCATGCAGAATGCCTTTTTCATTAAAGAATATTTCAAAATTTTTATTTTCAAATTCTCCATCATGACCACTTCTGACTTTGACGATTCTAAGATCCTTTTCATTCTGAACTTGGTTGCAGAAGGTAACAAACACAAAGTGTGACTCGTCCTTGTGTCTTAAGAACTTTACCCATGTCCATCTGCTATAGTCATCTACGATTACTAACCCATACTTCTTGCCACTGACCGAAGTAGTTTTTACTGGTCCAAATAAGTCAATGTCCAGAAGTTCTAATGGCTTAGAGGTGGAAACAACATTTTTGGATTTGAAAGCAGGTTTTGTAAACTCGCCTTTCTGACATGCTTCACACAGAGCATCTGAATTGAACTTCAGGTTAGGAAGTCCTCTGACCAGATTGAGTTTGTTAATCTGAGATATTCTTCTTATACTAACATGCCCCAATCTTCTGTGCCATATCCATTGCTCGTTGTTAACAGACAGTAGACATTTTACATTCTGACTTTTTAGTTCAGAAAGTTTGATTTTATAAATGTTGTTTTTCCTCTTTCTATTAAATAGGATAGTCTCATCTTTCTGACTAACAGCTTTGCACGAATTTTAATTGAAGATTATATCATAACCGTTATCACTTAATTGACTTATGGATAACAAGTTATGCATTAATCCATCAACTAATAAAACATTACTTATAGAGGGAAGATTTCCATTACCCACTGTTCCAGAGCCAATGATCTTTCCTCTCTGATTGCCTCCAAAGCCCCGTGGCCTCCAGGCTTAGGTTTCAGGCTTTGGAACATATGCCTTCTTCCCGTTATGTGTCGTGAGCAGCCACAGTCCAGGTACCGTGATTGGTGTCTTTTCTTTGCTGCTAAAGATATCTGCCACATGTATGATTTTATCCTTAGGTACCCACATTTTCTTAGGTCCTGATTTGTTAGTTTTACCAAAATTCTGATTGAATTTTGGTTTGACAGAATAATCACTACTTGTGTATTTTATGTCATGTGTGTTCCCATATATAAAGTGTGAATCAAGTGGAGTGCGTTTTATAACTAAGTCCATGGCATTTCTTGGTGTAGGTACCTTACCTTGATATCCTATCCCTTTTCTGCCATTTCTGCTAACTCCATAGATCATTGAAGCCATCTTGCTTCTGTCTATGTTTTTAGCTAGAAACTTATGAAAGTTGTGATCATACTCTTTGATGATCTCATCAGCATTGCTGGGAGTTTCAAGGATTATTTCCTTCTGAGAGTTTTGCAACTGGTTTTCTAATTTTGAAATTTTTTCTTTTAACTCAGAATTCTCCAATCTGAGACTCTCAGTCTTATCAGAGTCAGAAGAAAGATTCCTTTTCAAGTTTCTGAATTTGACTCTGATCTGCTGATACCTTTCTAGAATTTCATTAAGGCTTTCAGCAAGTTCAACCTTAGTAAAGTTTATAGTAAAGTCAGGGAATACCTCTTCAGTGTATGATTCTGAGTCTGAACCAGAAGCTTCATTGTCTTCAGATACGTTTTCCATGAGAGCTATGTTTACTCTTTCATCATCTGATTCTGATTCAACTTCAGATGTGTCAGAATCATCCCATGTAGCCATGAGGCTTTTCTTCTTTTCTTTGATAAACTTCTTCTTGGGCTTCTCTTTCTGAAGCTTTGGGCAGTCACTTTTGTAGTGCCCTTGCTCGTTACATTCATAGCAGATGATGTCTTTGTTGTTTGGATTTCTGTATCCTGAAGAGCCTTCAGATCTTCTGTGTCCAGAGGAGGATTCTGACCTTCTGTATCTGGATGAGGATTCATTTTGATTTTCTGATCTTCTGGGATTCCTGAACTTTCTTTGCCTCTGCTTCCATAGTTGGTTCACCCTTCTGGAGAGGAGAGACAATTCATCTTCTTCTGATGAGGATCCATCAGAGGTTTCTTCTACAGCCTGCAAAACTTTGGAGTCAGATTTTCTGTTAGATTTTAAAGCTAATGGCTTACCTTGCTTTTGAGGTTCGTCTTCTTCTAGCTCTATCTCGTGACTTCCGAGGGAGCTGAAAAGTTCCTCCAGAGAGATTTTGTTGAGATATTTGGCTAGCTTAAGCGCTTTGACCATTGGCCTCCACTGTTTTGGTAAGCTTCTGATGATCTTCTTAACGTGATCAATAGTGGAATACCCTTTGTCAAGAACTTTTAGACCAACAACAAGAATTTGGAATCTTGAAAACATAGTTTCTATTGATTCACTATCTTCCATCTTGAATGCCTCATACTTCTGAATGAGCGCAAGGGCTTTGGTTTCTTTGACTTGAATGTTGCCTTCATGCGTCATTCTCAGAGAATCAAACATATTCTTGGAAGTTTCTCTTTTTGATATTTTCTCATATTCTGAATATGAGATGGCGCTGAGAAGAATTGTTCTGGCCTTATGATGATTTCTGAATTCAAGCTTTTGCTGATCAGACATCATTTTCCTGTCAATCTTCTGACCACGTCCATCCACTGGGTGCGTGTATCCATCAGTCACCATGTCCCACAGATCAACATCATGGGCCAGAAAGAAACTCTCAATTTTGTCTTTCCAGTAGTCAAAGTTCTCTCCATCAAAGACAGGAGGTTTGCCACTGAATCTGTCCCTTTCTTCATTGTTGTCATTGCTGATGTTTTGACTTGGTCCTGCCATTGTGTTTTTCTGACGCTGGATCTTGTACTGACACGGTTAAGTGTTTAAGCTCAGAACCAGGCGCTCTGATGCCAATTGAAGATGTAAAAAACACAAGAAGTAGGGGTTAAATTGAAAAACTTGGATCAAATAAAAACAACTTAATGACACAATATTTTTATCCTGGTTCGTTTGATCTCAAACTACTCCAGTCCACCCGTCAAGGTGATTTCGCCTCTCTCCAACGAGGTCTTAATCCACTAATCTCAAACGATTACAACAACTACTTTAACAACTGTTAAAGTCTTCTTGAGTACAACCACAAACCGGTTAATCTCAAGGAAATATTTTACAAATAATTGAACAAGAATGTGTTGTTGTTTTCTAACAAAACAATTTATCACAACTGTGATAATTACACAGGTTAAGCTTAGAATAGAATAAATTTGCTAGAGCTTGAATATGCGTGGTTTGGAATTCTCTGCAAATTGTTTCATGCGTACGTACATGCTTCTTTGCAAGCAGACTTGTATATATAGACAAAATAATGACATTGTCCATAAAGCAAGTTTAATGATAATAACACACTTTCCTTTTGTAGAATATCTTGTCTGAAGAAAGCTGTTGGCATTAATTATGTCTTGAATGTATAGTAACACTTCAGAGTCTTCTTTTCTTAACTGCTGATGACGCTTCAGAATATTGATGACTTGGTTTGATATGTCTTTGTTCAGAATCAGAGTTTATTGTAATTAAGCACAGGTTCTGGTCACCAATCTTTAGCGTAAAATCTGATTACTTCAGCATGTAATAATTTTAGCTTATCTTCTGATGTTGATCCCATCAGAACTTCTGCATATACAAAACATATTTTTAAGGAGCATATTCGTTCTGTGTATATATACTTTGTATTTATTTATTCTTTGTATTTGTTATCATCAAAACTCTAACCAAGGGTTATAGAATCAAACTATGTTCTAACACTGGGTCCACTGGGAACAAGGTAGTTTTCAGAAGTTCTGATACCACCGACAACAAAGTAGATTTCAGAAGTTTTGATACCACTGGCAGAATTTGGTGTCCCTCTCCATGCTAGTCAGAACATCTGCAACTTGGTAATTTCTCAACAAAACAGAAGATGTGCTTATGACACTTATAGCAGGTGTCATAGTGTTTCAGAAACAAGAAATATCAGAACTATAAATTAGAGGCAAGTATGAATTTGCTAATCCTAATTCTGAGTTCTAATTTCTTCAAGAAGTTCTGAACTGATGTATTCCCTATTTAGGCAGGCAGATGCATGAGATCTCAGAATATGTACAACATCAGAAACATGATATCTACATTGTATTTTTGAACATGAAAATCTGGTAATGCTTAAGTAATATGGTGAGAGTCAGCAGAATCTTACCTTGCAACTGGAAGAGATTATGTGAATCGGAGTTAACCTCAACTCTGATGATGTTCTGAGCAGCTTCTTCATGTACTCAGCAGGCTGGAAGTTTTCAACTTCTGGAACAGCAAAGGGGTGATATTCTGATTTCTTTGAGGTGGAGGTGGATGGAGAGTGTATAGCAGTATGAACACAGAAGTTAGGATAACTTCTAATATGTGAATCAACAACTGCGTGGATGGTTTCAGTCGAGAAGCACTTGAGGACAAATGAAGTTTGAATGCAAAGAATCAAAAGTTAACAGTTTTTTGTATGTTGTGTTTACAGTTTTTGGAACTCTTGGAATTTTGGCAGGGGTTCAAGGCTTTTCTTTTCTCAAATTTTCGACCCTGTCACAGTTGCAAATGTAGTTCAATTTATAGGCAAGGATTTAATAGCTTGGAGAAATCAAAGGCATAGCCATCATATGCTAGGCGCTGACTTGTTCTTGAAGCAAGTTCAAACAAGTATGGTTCCAGGCACAAAGTAAGGTGGTTAGCAGCTTTTAGCCGTGCCTAAGCTGGATTTGTAAGCATGAATCAAGGAAAAGTACCCTCAGAAGAAAAAGCGAAGCATGGGCCCAACATATACTTTGTACAAAATCTGCTTTTCAAGGACAACAAAGGTACTTTTATGCCACACGTGCGAAAATCCTTTGGATAAAGACTTAAAAGTTGGTTGTGAGCATTAAATGAGCATTAAATGATGATGAGATTTATCAAATTAGAAATCTTGCCATGTGAAACTCTGCCTCATTGTTTGATTCTGGTTTAGAAGTTATGCTTCAACATCATTTAGAGTGAACATCCAACTTCTGATCTTTGTATCTTCTGGCTCCAGCATGTTCTGAAGGAGCGTCATGTTCTGAACCGTGTTTGAAACTTCTGACTGCACTTGCATAGAGCCTGGCTCAAAAGTTCCGAAGTATCATATTCTCTAGACACTTAGAGAATTTTCTAAACGTTTAGAAAATTTGATTTTCAAAGTAACTCCTGACTTTTGATTTTTGATGAACCAATTTCATGCCTTAATGAAATATGATTCTTGGAACTCGATTTTTGATTCAAAAGTCATAGTTTGACTCCTTTGGTGTACAAATGACCATTTTGCCCTTGTGAGTGATTTTCTTGAAAAGTTGTAATTCAAGACTTGGAACTTGATAGAAACAAACCTGAGAGTCCAGGATGATCCTTTGAGAAATGGGAGGGTAAATTTTGGGGTACAACAGTTGCCCCTGTTCAATCTTCTTAAGCTTGAGGATGTAGATTGGCTGATCTACCCTTCGTGATCTGAAGGCGGAAGATGATTGAACACTAGAGTGCCCATAAATTTGCACTCGCATGAAGTAATACTGATTGGTGATGTCGAAAATAGGCTTATAGATGCCATTTAGAAGGCAACGGGAAATCACAGGAGACGAGCTTAAAGATGCCATCCGGAAAAGATTGGTTGCATAAGAAATTCCTGGATGAGAGTTCCTGTACCTGTTGTCAAGGGGGAACTTTGCCGGGGGATGTTGACTTATGCGTTGGGGAGTAAAGTCTAGGAGCTTCGATTGTATATTGCCCTACTGAGGAATTATCCCCTGATTGAGGAGGTGAAAGTAGAACGTATACCTAGTCAGGGTCCAGGCTGTACAACCACTTGCTGGGGAAATGTGAAGTTTACCGTATCTGGTCGGGTCCAGGCCTTGCAGTGTTGTAAATTGCTGCTTGGAGATAAAGGAGAAGGAACCTAGATAGTAGTTTTACTTTGAAATGAAAGCCTGGGTAGTAGGGCTTGGTGAAGGAACCTGGGTAGTAGGGTTACTTCGAAATGAAAGCATGGATAGTAGGGCTTGGTGAAGAAACCTGGGTAGTAGGGTTACTTCGAAATGAAAGCCTGGATAGTAGGGCTTGGTGAAGGAACCTGGGTAGCAGGGTTACTTCGAAATGAAAGCTTGGATAGTAGGGCTTGGTGAAGGAACCTGGGTAGTAGGGTTACTTCGAAATGAAAGCCTGTATAGTAGGGCTTGGTGAAGGAACCTGGGTAGCAGGGTTACTTCGAAATGAAAGCCTGGATAGTAGGGCTTGGTGAACGAACCTGGGTAGTAGGGTTATGTGATACGGTGGGAGAACTGACTATTGTTTTGCGTTCGTATTCGCACTTGTGCGGTTGAGCAAGAGTCGCCACCGACTTTTTATTTTATCTTAAAGGAAAGGTTAAAAAGCACAGCAAAAACCTTTTGAGATATTTCGTGGGTTCGGGGGGTAGATTATGAAAAGGGAAGGTATTAGCACCCTTTTCATCCATGGTTATCCATGGGCTCTTAGTTACTTGGTTTTTAGATCACTTGCCTTGATTTTCGATTGCTTGAAAATGGTGTTTGCGTGAGTGTTTTTTTTTGAAAATGTTTTGGAAGAAGATGCCTTGTCTTAGGCTAACCTTGTAACAATTCTTTACTCGAATATTTTACGAAGGCGTGTATCTTTTCGAAAAGATGTTTCAAAATGTTTTGAGAATTTGTTTGAAAGTGTTGTGGATTGTGGTTTTTGAAAAGAAGGCAAGTGTTTTTGCAAGTTTGATCTCAAGTAACTAAGAGTTTTGTCTACCCTATTGTACTCAAAGGTTTTTGTTATGTTTTAACCCTTTTTTAACAATTTTGTTCCACCATTGAAATTGGCGGACAATCTTGCGTTTAGGAAGTTTATTCGGGACAGGCGCGAGTCGTCGTATGGACCATGAATGCAATGGTGCCAAGTGTCTTTGGCAATTTGCTTTGAAGGGACTATGATCATTCCGTTTAGGCAACATTTTGAGACTTATGATCATTTGATTTTGTTTTGCCAAAGAAACTCGACGTGCAAGCATGGCCCATTTTGGAAGGCAACATGTGGGATTACCCTAGGGGGTGCAAGTGTGATTGTGTATTGATTTCATGTATTTGTCTTGTATTAGGTTATCTAGCGTTTGATTTTATGTACATGCAAACCCTAGGTCTAACCTTGGTATTATTTGAAAGCGGTAAATTGCGGAATGTAAAATCTACGCTATTACAAAATAGTATCCGGGAGTGGGGGTACAAGTGTATGAATGGGGATGAGACTTATAGTATCCCATAAGTTACAACCAAATCGAATTTGCGATCAAATGTAAATATCGAATATACAAATATAAGATAAACAAATGTGTATAGGGCAATGTGAATGTATTTGCATTGTGTAAGTGTACATGTATATGAGTATGTGATTATTTACAGGTGCGGAATGTGAAATTAATGAAGTATTGTTAGGTATTTGTTTAACCTAAAGAATAATTAAGCGTTTACTTAATTATTGATCTTGTATTTCTTTTAATATGCACAATAGAAAATGTTTTAATTGAATGTTTAAATTCTAATTAAATTATGAAAATGATATTTTGAGAAAAAAAGAGTATATTTTCATGTGTTATGTACAAAATATATTTTGATTAAAAGAATGGAAAAAGTTTTCAATTTTAATTACATGGTGTAAAAAATGTATTTTTATTATTATATACAAAAAGTATTAAATGTCAAGAATTGAATTATGTATGTTAAAAAAAAGAAATGTATTTTTAATTGTTATGTATAAAACTTATTTTTATTAAAAAAAGGGAAAAAATGCTTTTAATTATATTGTAAAAGAAAGGATACATTTTTATGTATTTGTGTTTTAATATGCATTCAAAAAAATGTCTTAAATAAAAAATCAAAGATTAAATTAAAAAAGGGTAATTTTAAGTATTTTTAGTATTAATGACAAATATGTTAAGTTAGAAAAATATATGGTGTTTAAAAATCATTAAATGTTTTAACTTGATAGGTTAAATAATTAATTGAAAAAGGGAGTTATTTTATATAAGAATGTTAGGGTTTTTATTGGGCTTCAGAGAAATTCAAAACGGGTCAGGCCCATTGCTGGAAACGATTTCTTTTAGGGTTTGAGATTTTGTTGTTCAGTTGGAACAAAAGGCTTAAGGTTTGCAGCGGCGCGTTCATGGAGTTCCGTTCATCTTCTTTGCCGTGGCTACTGGACAAAGTCTCTCCGCCTGAGCTACCAGCGACCTCCACCTCTTTCTCCTCCCAATGACGTCATCATGACGATCGATCTAAGGTACAAATATTCTCCTAATTTCGTTAGGGTTTTTACGATTTTGCATGTTTGTGATTTCTGATTATTGATTCTTACTCCAATTTATTGTTGTGTCTTGAGGCACATGGTAGAATTAAGAGAGGAGGGAAAACTACCTGGATGGAGGGAAGAAAGAGGAGGAGGGTGCTCAGGAGGCTCAGCGCTGGAGGGCTTGTACGATGAAGCTGGCTTTGGAAGACACTTGGTACTTCTGTATCTTTTCTCCCTTGCTTATGGTTTCGTGATGATTTGAACTGAAAACCCTCTTAAAAATATTCACTTCTTTATCTCTTCTCTTTGCCTTTGAACTGCTGGTTGCCTTAAACGCTTGCTTGATATATGTGATTGCTTGCTTCTGTATCTTCTTTGTTGCCTAATGATGAATCTATGATTCTGAAGGACTCGTGGGGTTGGGAACTAGTATGCTTTGATGTTTGTTGCTCCTGAACGAACTTTCTCTCTTCTTCTCCTATTGCTTCCTAAAGGCCAATGATGAATGCCTTCTGAGAGTTTTATGCTTGAAATGTTATGGCTTTGAACTTGTTTCTGTGGGTTTTTAGCTTCAGGTTGATACTTAGGCAGGTTGGGTTCTGGCTTGACAAGTCTGTATGTTGGTATGGCTTTTGGTTGATGGCTTAGGCAGGGATTGCTTAGGCCATGATTTTCTGGGCTGGTTTTGATGCTTGGATTGAATGGTTTAAGGTTTGAACTGGACAGGTTGGGTCCTCGTGGCTTTTTGACAGGTATGATGCTTGGTGTGTTTGGAAGTGTTTTAACAGGTAAGATGTTTGTGGGAGTTTTTACTGGTTTGTAAGCTTAACAGGTTTTCTTCAGTATCTGGTATATTTTGCATATGTAGGTTGATATGCTGAGGCCTTTTTTGGTTCAGTAGGTTTTTAAGCTTAAAGGTACAGGCTTGGTGTTTTATGAGGTTCAGCAGGTGTTATGCTTAGGACTTTGTTTCTGGTTTATGAGCTTAGGCCTTAAGGGCTGGACAGATTGGTATGGAGGTTATGCTGGTTACTTTCTTCTGGTTAGGACTTGGTTGAGATGTGTATGTTTTTTGTTTGACAGGGGTTCTGCTGCCTTTCTAGTAGATGGAAGGTTTTTGTGTTTTGGGATGGGTTTTTTGGACAGTTATGATGCTGAGGCAGTTTATATCTCAGTTTTGTATCTCTCTCCTTTTTGAACTGTGTTTGTTCTTGTGTTATATCTTTGTTTATGCCCTGCCTTTTCTACCTAAGCCTGAAAACCTGCCTCTATCTCTTCTTTTTCTCTCTCTATGGTACAGTTGGATATTATAATATGATTCTTTTCTGTACTATTTTTCTGAAAGGGCTATCTGATGGGAAATGATGATAAAAGAGAACTTGCATAAAAGATTTTTTCTGCATATATATCTCTTCTTGACAGCTTGTGTGCTTTTTGATATCTTCCATATCTTTGCCAAATCTTCTTTTGACAGCTTGGGTAGATTTTGTATTTTTGACAGTAAGTTTGTACCTTTGGCTTTTGATAGAAAGTGGGAGTTTGGATTTTAGTTGGGTTTGAACTTACTTCTGAACCATGCAGTTTGACATTTTTTAAAAATATGCATTTTGACATTTTGCATTTATGATAAAATTCTTCCCTCTTTGCGAACCGGGAGAAATCCCGTGATTTGCAGAGAGGGTTAACTGATCCCAATCAGTGGCCCTTAATGATGACTGCAAATTTTATCTGTCTTTAATTAATTATCAGTCACTGACTTTTCTTCTTTTGCAGATAAAAATGGATGGAGGGGTACTAAATGAAGACTGAAGAATTAGAAAAATAGGATAGTTTCCTTTCTATTTAATATTTAAATTAATGTAAACTATTGTTTGTAATTTAAATTATAAACAATATTTGTACAAATAATTCAAATATCAATAAAAATCTTTATTATCCAACTAATTCTAATTCTCTTTCTTTATTGTTTATTTATTTATTTAAAACTCTTTGAATTAAAATAATTGAAAAAATAAATTTCAATCACTTAATTTAGAATAATAAATAATTTAAATAAACAATACTTTAGCACGTTGATCAATTAAACCTGTCCTTTCCAATATCCAAAGCAAAGCAGCAGTTAACCAAAATAAACTGATCAAGCGCATTCCCTTTTTCACTAATTCTTTTGCCAGGCAATGTAATTCCAAACTGCATATTTCTTTTGACTGATGAATTCAAACCAACTGCCTCCTCTTACTGATTAAATTAAAAACAATGCAAATTCGACTCGAATCTCGGAGTGACTTGCAAAGTGCTGTGGAATTTTAACCTTTCTGAGAATATGCCCATAAAACCTTAATTCCTGATTAAATGCCAAATAACGTTCGCTTGATCAAAATTGAGCCAAAACCAACCAAAACCCTGAGCCAACTTGTGAACTGTTTTGGAGCCATGAAAACCAGTAAAACCCTAACTTTTGTTTGACTGACAAGAAAAGTCCGTTTGTCCGATTCTTGAGCCAGTTTGAAAAAATCAGGAAATGCTTGAAGTTGTTATCTTTTGTGGAAAAATGCGAGGGCAAATTTTGGGGTACAACAGTTGCCCCTGTTCAATCTTCTTGGACCTGAAGAGTTAGATTGGCAGGTTTGCCTTTCGCGACTTGAAGGTAAAAGAAGATTGGACACTAAAGTGCCCAGAAAATTTGCACTCGGAGATATGATGGTGGAGGTGAATGGGCTTAAAGATGCCATTTGGTGATGGGCTTAAAGATGCCATCTGGTGCGATAGAATTTTGCCGAGGGATGGTCTTAGAGATGCCATCTGAGAATGTTGAACTGTATGTCAATGGTGAGTGGACAAGTATCAGAAGGGCATCCACGTTTCGGAACATCTCTGAATCAGGGGTCCGAACAAGCAACAAATTGACGTCCATGTCTGGAGAATTTGTAAACTAATTTCAGGAGTTGAGAAGAGTCTGAACAGATTGACATCCGTTGTAGGGAAGAATCTGTAAACTGTTTTGAGGAGTCGAGAAGAGTCTGAACAAGTTGGTAGATTGACATCCGTTGTAGGGAAGAATCCGTAAACTGTTTTCAGAAGTCTTGAAGTTGAAGAGGAACCGGTGTAGGGTTTCTTGATAATGCGTCTGGATGGATCTGGAATAAGTATCAGAATGTCGCCGTGTCCGGGTCACATCTGAACTATTTCTGGATGAATCTCGGAAGATGATCTGTGTCTGTCGACTGCTCTTACCTGAAAAGGTAAAGGGTTAGTTGTATGCAATGTTATGATGCATGATGCAATGTACGTGACATCAATATTTATGACATGAATGCGATGAATGCGCATGTAAGCTGATGAGCTAATCTTGCTGAGGATAAATGAATCCGAGATGGCTGAAGATAACAGCATCTTGACTGCTGCCGGGGAAAATAAATCCTTGGCTGTTGCTGGGGGAAGAGAATTCCTGATGACCTCTACTGGGGAGTTCCAAATTAGTAGACTCCTGCTGGGGAGGTAAGATTGAGAATCTTCAGCTCGGTGGGAAGTAACTCTGGCGACTTCACTGGGGAACTCAAGATTTGCCCTCTCCAAAACTCTGTGGGGAGAAGGTTCGATGGTCTGGCTTCGCTGGGGATTGATAATTTGAAGTTTTAGCTTCACTGGGGATAATGAAACTTGACTCTGAGTGAAGTTGGCTTCTGGGAGAATCTGAACAAGCGATAGGTTAACCTCTGTTACTTGGAGAACCCGTGAACTGTTTTCAGAAATCTTGAGATTGAATAAGCAATAGAGCCGCATCCGTTGTTGGGAAGCGTCCGTAAACTATTTTCAAAGGTTGCATCTGAACAAGCTGATAGATTAACATCCGTTACTTGGGAAGAATCCATAAACTATTTTCAGAAGTCTTGAAGAAGAATCTGAACAAGTGATAGGTTAACATCCGTTTACTTGGAGAACCCGTGAACTGTTTTCAGAAATCTTGAAGTTGAATCAGCAATAGAGCCGCATCCGTTGTTGGGAAGCGTCCGTAAACTAATTTCAAAGGCTGCTTCTGAACAAGCTAATAGATTAACATCCGTTGTTGGGAAGAATCCATAAACTGTTTTCAGAAGTCTTGAAGAAGAATCTGAACAAGTGATAGGTTAACATCCGTTTACTTGGAGAACCCGTGAACTGTTTTCAGAAATCTTGAAGAGGAACCGGTGTAGGGCTTCCTGATGATGAGCTTGTGTAAAACTGCATCGGTTTTTGAACACTTTTGACATTCGAATGCCCCAAGTGGTGATGTAGATAAACTCCTGGCTTATTATAGGTGTTGGTCTATAATCGGTCGTTCATAGATGTTTCCTGGGTTGTTACAGGTGTTGATCTGGAATTCTTCAGACATGCCCTGGCTGGATACAGGAATCGAGTCTGGAAATGTAATGATTGATAGATATGCCCTGGCTGGATACAGGAATCGAATCTTCAAACTCTTCAGACGTGCCCTGGCTAGATACAGGAATCGAGTCTGGAAATGTGGTCAACAGATATGCCCTGGCTAGATACAGGAGTCGAATCTGGAATTGTAATAGTTGATAGATATGCCCTGGCTGGATACAGGAATCGAATCTTCAAACTCTTCAGACGTGCCCTGGCTAGATACAGGAATCGAGTCTGGAAATGTTTGTAGTTGATTTGTTAAACACTTTTGACATTCGAATGCCCCAAGTGGTGAAGAAGGAATCTTGAATCAGATTACTCTGCGTATTGAGAGATTTCTTGAAATCTTGACTGGACTGCCCCAGGTTAACTGAACTTTGAAAGATCCGTTGGACATTGACTGGACTGCCCCAGGTTAATTGAATTGTGACATGCCATGCCCCTTGTTGATAGGAGATTTGATGGAAGTGTTATCCTCTTGAAATGATTTTGACTTACTGAGAGAGTTTTCGTTCCTCCGAACATTCGCTGTATGAAATTCTTCGCTGTCAAACAAAAAGGGTCAAATGCAGACAGTGATATTTGTATAATGCAAAGTTTATGTTTGTCTCGAAGTTTTGAAGAATGCGTTTTTAGCAGAAAACTTTTTATAAGACAAATCAACACAAGATTTAGAGCAAAGCCCTACAAGAGTCAGGATACCTTTTGTAACAGTATGCTTTCGAACTAACCCATGCTTCAATTAGGACTTTTAAAGGGTTGTAACGCGGCCTGGTTCACGGTTTAAGAAACAAAGGATAAAGGCTCAAAGTATATTTGTACCCACCCGCTCTTCGTGATGTCCTTCAACCTAAGCTCAGTTAATTGCGTCATACTCTGTTTTGAGTGTTGAACGACTTTTGGGCGATGGTTCACCAATTGAATTTGGGGAGACAGTCATCATATCTTTTTTCTTTTTCAACACTTTTCATGTTGTTGAGGATTTTTGTAATGACCTCACTATTTTGATTTTGATTTGTTATCCCTAACTTTTTCCTGACTGTTACCGTTTTCCGGGATTACTGTCAGCGGGATGCCCCAGCTTTCTTAAGCCTCCTTTATAGGTTTTGACTTAGTGGGCTTTTCTCTTTTGAGAGATTGACTGTCTATATGATAGGGAACCACCCTTGGTTTTTGATTCCAAAGGAATGCTTTCTCTTTTTGACATCGTTCGTTGTATTGCGAACTGAGAGTTTGCGACTTCAATGCGCATTTTCTTTTGAATTAACTGAGAGACTACCCTGCCCCAGGTTTATATCAAAGGTTTTGATTGTTTAGAACAGAGAACTTCTACTTCTTTGGCTCGAAGGGGTTGACTAGGGATTAACTTCCTTATAACTCCAGTGTTTGGGAATCGAAAGAAATGCCTGTACATCATCAGCAAGGTCTGTTCAAAAGCATACTGTATAAGATTATGGTATTGTTTCGTCATCCTCCCTCTAAAGGCTTGCAGCTTTTTATCAAGAGTCAAATATCATAAAGAAAGCATAAGAGTAATGAAACGAATGGATGAATTCAAGACAAACATATGCAATGCATTAATGAAAACAGAGTTTAACATCAACAAATAATTGTTTGACAGCAAAAGAAATTACAACTTTGAAAATTCAAAAAGAAGCAAAATTCTTTCAGCTTGAGCTTCGTCACTTCAAGTGGCGAACCCTTTAACGGAAGATCTTCATCTCACCGTCTGGCATGAATTCCAGCACCCCAATGTCGATCAGATCTTGAATCTTGTTCTTCAAGGCCCAACAGTCGTTGGTGTCGTGTCCCGGGCTGTAGGAGTGGTAAACACAGAATGCGTCGGGATTATAGTGAGGAGAGGAGATATTGGGCTTCTGAGGAGGGTCCTTTACGGTAAGCAAGTTGACCTCCAACAGGCGCTTCAGTATGAAGAATGATGGTATCTCAGTCTCCGTAAACTGTCTTCCCGACTTTTCTTGCTTACGCCGATTGCCCCGTTGATGCTGGCGAGGTTGTTGATGGGTTTGTGACCCTGAAGCAAGCAAAGGAGCTTTCCCTTTGTCTTCTTGAGTGGATGGAGGCTGAGCGGTGACTTGCTCTTCGACCTCAGATGTTTGCCCCAGTTGGTTGTTTGGGAGCAATTGGCGGACAAGAACTCTGAGTTCCTCTTGTCTTTGGGATAGGTCTTGGATGAGAGCCATCTGGCCCACCAACTGTCCCATCATTTGAGTCCTCAGTGTTGTCAGATCAAACTGCAGCTCCGCAAGCTGGTCACTCCTGGCGTTGTTGGAATTCCCCAAGCCCTTGGTGAGGAGAGCTTTCATCTCTTCTTGCCCCAGAGACAAGTTCAGGAACATCTCCTGCAGCTGAGCAGTCTGGTCTTGGATGTCTTTGACAGACCTTTCTAGAGCCATCTCTTACTGAAATAAACAGTATGAGAGTAAGGAAACCTGAAAAAGGAAAAACTGTCAAAATGCAATGCATGATATGCGAATGCAATGCTTTCAAGGATCTCTTGGGGTAAACACAAGAAAATGTTAGAGGTTGAACTCTGCTCTTGGATTGGAGATCTCCACACCGGTGGATGTCTTTCCACGAGAATCAAGCTCACCATGTCGAGTGGGTCATAGCCACTGATTCAAGTTGTTGCACTTGAACTTTGACTGGATTGGTTAGAGGAGAAACCTCTTGCCCCTTGATAGATGTCTGGTTCAACGTAACCCTGCGTCCAAAGAACCCTCGAGATCCTTGAAATGGTTATTGAAAATGCTATGGTATGATGTCATGATGTTATGTACATGTATGCAGAAAAGCAAGTGAGTGTATATACAGACAAACATATTCACACAAAGCAAACAAGTCCTTAGGTTTAGGCTTGCATGAGGTTCAGGTACTACCCTCTTGAAGTTTGTTGGTTAAAACCTGTCCTATCAAAAGTAACCGGGTTCTAAGGAGCTCAATATCATTGGATTGTTTACTGTGTTCATTGTTTCGGTTTAGCCACTTACTGGCGACCAAAATATTCCAAGTAAACAATCCTCAAAAGAGTGTAGTATCGAGGATCTACCAACTTCGGACTGCACCAAAGTCGGTCATCTCACTACCCCTAAAAAGGCTAAGATGGTCAATTAAGGTTCTAAGAGTTCGTTAGTGCTTCATGACATCACACAGCGGCCCCGTACTCTCCTTGACTACTCAAGGGTTACCGGTACTCACAAATATGTCACACTAACATAGCTTACTGCTTCAACCATGTCGGTATACCCCGCACAGTTCCCTCGCAGTTTTTTTGCTATTTACCAAAAAAGGTGCCCCAAATCCGGGTGTGGGATTTATAACAAACCCAAACAAGAATCCAAAAGATAAAGCAATTAAGTCAATCAAAGCAAGAAAGTAAAGGTGATCTAAACCCTAAGGTAACCCCACTTCTAAACTTGTCCCCAACAGAGTCGCCAGTTCTGTGATACGGTGGGAGAACTGACTATTGTTTTGCGTCCGTATTCGCACTTGTGCGGTTGAGCAAGAGTCACCACTGGCTTTTTATTTTATCTTAAAGGAAAGGTTAAAAAGCACAGCAAAAACCTTTTGAGATATTTCGTGGGTTCGGGGGGTAGATTATGAAAAGGGAAGGTATTAGCACCCTTTTCATCCATGGTTATCCATGGGCTCTTAGTTACTTGGTTTTTAGATCACTTGCCTTGATTTTCGATTGCTTGAAAATGGTGTTTGCGTGAGTGTTTTTTTTTGAAAATGTTTTGGAAGAAGATGCCTTGTCTTAGGCTAACCTTGTAACAATTCTTTACTCGAATATTTTACGAAGGCGTGTATCTTTTCGAAAAGATGTTTCAAAATATTTTGAGAATTTGTTTGAAAGTGTTGTGGATTGTGGTTTTTGAAAAGAAGGCAAGTGTTTTTGCAAGTTTGATCTCAAGTAACTAAGAGTTTTGTCTACCCTATTGTACTCAAAGGTTTTTGTTATGTTTTAACCCTTTTTTAACAATTTTGTTCCACCATTGAAATTGGCGGACAATCTTGCGTTTAGGAAGTTTATTCGGGACGGGCGCGGGTCGTCGTATGGACCATGAATGCAATGGTGCCAAGTGTCTTTGGCAATTTGCTTTGAAGGGACTATGATCATTCCGTTTAGGCAACATTTTGAGACTTATGATCATTTGATTTTGTTTTGCCAAAGAAACTCGACGTGCAAGCATGGCCCATTTTGGAAGGAAACATGTGGGATTACCCTAGGGGGTGCAAGTGTGATTGTGTATTGATTTCATGTATTTGTCTTGTATTAGGTTATCTAGCGTTTGATTTTATGTACATGCAAACCCTAGGTCTAACCATGGTATTATTTGAAAGCGGTAAATTGCGGAATGTAAAATCTACGCTATTACAAAATAGTATCCGGGAGTGGGGGTACAAGTGTATGAATGGGGATGAGACTTATAGTATCCCATAAGTTACAACCAAATCGAATTTGCGATCAAATGTAAATATCGAATATACAAATATAAGATAAACAAATGTGTATAGGGCAATGTGAATGTATTTGCATTGTGTAAGTGTACATGTATATGAGTATGTGATTATTTACAGGTGCGGAATGTGAAATTAATGAAGTATTGTTAGGTATTTGTTTAACCTAAAGAATAATTAAGCGTTTACTTAATTATTGATCTTGTATTTCTTTTAATATGCACAATAGAAAATGTTTTAATTGAATGTTTAAATTCTAATTAAATTATGAAAATGATATTTTGAGAAAAAAAGAGTATATTTTCATGTGTTATGTACAAAATATATTTTGATTAAAAGAATGGAAAAAGTTTTCAATTTTAATTACATGGTGTAAAAAATGTATTTTTATTATTATATACAAAAAGTATTAAATGTCAAGAATTGAATTATGTATGTTAAAAAAAAGAAATGTATTTTTAATTGTTATGTACAAAACTTATTTTTATTAAAAAAAGGGAAAAAATGCTTTTAATTATATTGTAAAAGAAAGGATACATTTTTATGTATTTGTGTTTTAATATGCATTCAAAAAAATGTCTTAAATAAAAAATCAAAGATTAAATTAAAAAAGGGTAATTTTAAGTATTTTTAGTATTAATGACAAATATGTTAAGTTAGAAAAATATATGGTGTTTAAAAATCATTAAATGTTTTAACTTGATAGGTTAAATAATTAATTGAAAAAGGGAGTTATTTTATATAAGAATGTTAGGGTTTTTATTGGGCTTCAGAGAAATTCAAAACGGGTCAGGCCCATTGCTGGAAACGATTTCTTTTAGGGTTTGAGATTTTGTTGTTCAGTTGGAACAAAAGGCTTAAGGTTTGCAGCAGCGCGTTCATGGAGTTCCGTTCATCTTCTTTGCTGTGGCTACTGGACAAAGTCTCTCCGCCTGAGCTACCAGCGACCTCCACCACTTTCTCCTCCCAACGACGTCATCATGACGATCGATCTAAGGTACAAATATTCTCCTAATTTCGTTAGGGTTTTTACGATTTTGCATGTTTGTGATTTCTGATTATTGATTCTTACTCCAATTTATTGTTGTGTCTTGAGGCACATGGTAGAATTAAGAGAGGAGGGAAAACTACCTGGATGGAGGGAAGAAAGAGGAGGAGGGTGCTCAGGAGGCTCAGCGCTGGAGGGCTTGTACGATGAAGCTGGCTTTGGAAGACACTTGGTACTTCTGTATCTTTTCTCCCTTGCTTATGGTTTCGTGATGATTTGAACTGAAAACCCTCTTAAAAAGATTCACTTCTTTATCTCTTCTCTTTGCCTTTGAACTGCTGGTTGCCTTAAACGCTTGCTTGATATATGTGATTGCTTGCTTCTGTATCTTCTTTGTTGCCTAATGATGAATCTATGATTCTGAAGGACTCGTGGGGTTGGGAACTAGTATGCTTTGATGTTTGTTGCTCCTGAACGAACTTTCTCTCTTCTTCTCCTATTGCTTCCTAAAGGCCAATGATGAATGCCTTCTGAGAGTTTTATGCTTGAAATGTTATGGCTTTGAACTTGTTTCTGTGGGTTTTTAGCTTCAGGTTGATACTTAGGCAGGTTGGGTTCTGGCTTGACAAGTCTGTATGTTGGTATGGCTTTTGGTTGATGGCTTAGGCAGGGATTGCTTAGGCCATGATTTTCTGGGCTGGTTTTGATGCTTGGATTGAATGGTTTAAGGTTTGAACTGGACAGGTTGGGTCCTCATGGCTTTTTGACAGGTATGATGCTTGGTGTGTTTGGAAGTGTTTTAACAGGTAAGATGT
The DNA here is from genome assembly GCA_948472305.1 of Vicia faba. Taxonomy (NCBI): domain Eukaryota; kingdom Viridiplantae; phylum Streptophyta; class Magnoliopsida; order Fabales; family Fabaceae; genus Vicia; species Vicia faba. The sequence goes on from OX451741.1 coordinate 343,744,303, forward strand.
TTGTGGGAGTTTTTACTGGTTTGTAAGCTTAACAGGTTTTCTTCAGTATCTGGTATATTTTGCATATGTAGGTTGATATGCTGAGGCCTTTTTTGGTTCAGTAGGTTTTTAAGCTTAAAGGTACAGGCTTGGTGTTTTATGAGGTTCAGCAGGTGTTATGCTTAGGACTTTGTTTCTGGTTTATGAGCTTAGGCCTTAAGGGCTGGACAGATTGGTATGGAGGTTATGCTGGTTACTTTCTTCTGGTTAGGACTTGGTTGAGATGTGTATGTTTTTTGTTTGACAGGGGTTCTGCTGCCTTTCTAGTAGATAGAAGGTTTTTGTGTTTTGGGATGGGTTTTTTGGACAGTTATGATGCTGAGGCAGTTTATATCTCAGTTTTGTATCTCTCTCCTTTTTGAACTGTGTTTGTTCTTGTGTTATATCTTTGTTTATGCCCTGCCTTTTCTACCTAAGCCTGAAAACCTGCCTCTATCTCTTCTTTTTCTCTCTCTATGGTACAGTTGGATATTATAATATGATTCTTTTCTGTACTATTTTTCTGAAAGGGCTATCTGATGGGAAATGATGATAAAAGAGAACTTGCATAAAAGATTTTTTCTGCATATATATCTCTTCTTGACAGCTTGTGTGCTTTTTGATATCTTCCATATCTTTGCCAAATCTTCTTTTGACAGCTTGGGTAGATTTTGTATTTTTGACAGTAAGTTTGTACCTTTGGCTTTTGACAGAAAGTGGGAGTTTGGATTTTAGTTGGGTTTGAACTTACTTCTGAACCATGCAGTTTGACATTTTTTAAAAATATGCATTTTGACATTTTGCATTTATGATAAAATTCTTCCCTCTTTGCGAACCGGGAGAAATCCCGTGATTTGCAGAGAGGGTTAACTGATCCCAATCAGTGGCCCTTAATGATGACTGCAAATTTTATCTGTCTTTAATTAATTATCAGTCACTGACTTTTCTTCTTTTGCAGATAAAAATGGATGGAGGGGTACTAAATGAAGACTGAAGAATTAGAAAAATAGGATAGTTTCCTTTTTATTTAATATTTAAATTAATGTAAACTATTGTTTGTAATTTAAATTATAAACAATATTTGTACAAATAATTCAAATATCAATAAAAATCTTTATTATCCAACTAATTCTAATTCTCTTTCTTTATTGTTTATTTATTTATTTAAAACTCTTTGAATTAAAATAATTGAAAAAATAAATTTCAATCACTTAATTTAGAATAATAAATAATTTAAATAAACAATACTTTAGCACGTTGATCAATTAAACCTGTCCTTTCCAATATCCAAAGCAAAGCAGCAGTTAACCAAAATAAACTGATCAAGCGCATTCCCTTTTTCACTGATTCTTTTGCCAGGCACTGTAATTCCAAACTGCATATTTCTTTTGACTGATGAATTCAAACCAACTGCCTCCTCTTACTGATTAAATTAAAAACAATGCAAATTCGACTCGAATCTCGGAGTGACTTGCAAAGTGCTGTGGAATTTTAACCTTTCTGAGAATATGCCCATAAAACCTTAATTCCTGATTAAATGCCAAATAACGTTCGCTTGATCAAAATTGAGCCAAAACCAACCAAAACCCTGAGCCAACTTGTGAACTGTTTTGGAGCCATGAAAACTAGTAAAACCCTAACTTTTGTTTGACTGACAAGAAAAGTCCGTTTGTCCGATTCTTGAGCCAGTTTGAAAAAATCAGGAAATGCTTGAAGTTGTTATCTTTTGTGGAAAAATGCGAGGGCAAATTTTGGGGTACAACAGGTTACTTCGAAATGAAAGCCTGGAAAGTAGGGCTTGGTGAAGGAACCTGGGTAGCAGGGTTACTTCGAAATGAAAGCATGGATAGTAGGGCTTGGTGAAGGAACCTGGGTAGAAGGGTTACTTCGAAATGAAAGTCTGGATAGTAGGGCTTGGTGAAGGAACCTGGGTAGCAGGGTTACTTCGAAATGAAAGCCTGGATAATAGGGCTTGGTGAAGGAACCTGGGTAGTAGGGTTACATCGAAATGAAAGCCTGGATAGTAGGGTTACTTAGAAATGAAAGACTGGATAGTAGGGCTTGGTGAAGGAACCTGGGTAGTAGGGTTACTTTGAAATGAAAGCCTGGATAGTAGGGCTTGGTGAAGGAACCTGGGTAGCAGGGTTACTTTGAAATGAAAGCCTGGATAGTAGGGCTTGGTGAAGGAACCTGGGTAGTAGGGTTACTTCGAAATGAACGCCTGGATAGTAGGGCTTGTGGGAAGGAACCTGGATAGTATGGTTACTTCGTTTGATATTGTAGATTAGTTTACCCGTTTGGTTTCGGGAACTGATTTTCTCTTGGTTGCCTGCAGATATGACATGTATAACAGTTGGAATTGTTGGTGATAACTGTCTTTCCTGAAAAGATAACAGGGTTAGTTATATGTGATGCATGAAATGCAGGGTGAGATGATGTTTTCAAAATAAATGAGAATATGTTGTATGTGATATATGTGTGCATGTCATGATGTATGTTCATGAAATTCTAGTTGTGACACATCTGAGTCTGGGAAAATAAATCCCTGACTGCTGTTGGAGAATAAATATTCTGTCGAGACGAGATGCTGGAGGATAACTCTACGGGGGCCAATTTAGAGGAAGAGATACTCCGTTGACCTGGAGGAATAGACTCAACTGGGGATGAAATTCCGTTGCTGGAGATGTTGAGCTCTCGTTGGAGATTGAGTTTCCGTACCCAGGGAAATAGGCCCTACTTGGGGAGATGAAAATTGTTGACTCGTCTGCGATTATGAACCTTGGCTGGGGAAAGTTATGCCCCGTGTCGGGAAAGCTGACATTAATGCCTTTGGATACTCTTACTCTGTGGGAAGTGTATGTAAAAACAGTTATGTTTCCAAGCTGGCTCTATCCTGGTACCTGCTGGGCAGGGTAACCGTGGGGCTTGGCACTTCTTGTTTTCCTTGTTTTTGGAATTATGAGTAATTGTCTTTGTTTCTTATGTAAATGTTTATGAGCAACAATTATTTTCAAATGCATATATAAAAATAAATCATTAGACATTCTTGCAAAACAAAACAGAAAAAGAAAAACAAATTGAAGTTTTGTAAAAATGACTTGTATTGATTTTGAGATTGGCCTGAAATAGGCATTTTGTACAAGGAGGCTAACACTCTAGCAAGAGAACACCGCTGAAAGATGAATTATACAATTTGTGTAAAAAGAAAAAAAGTTATGTGAAACAACCCCATTGGGTTCCAACTCTGCTATTGCCTTTATATCTTCAAGCGTCTCATCACTTTGCTACTTATTGATTGGTGCCGTCCGAGCTTGATAGTTGATACCAAAGTATGGTCGTCAAATGATTCAATGAGACATAGTGATACACTTTAATGCCTAACTTTTCCATGGATTTCCCTTTTGGGTTTTCAATCCATCGGGATACCCCTTTTTTCCCACCTCCCTTTCGGGTTTTCGACTTTCCGGGTGTACAGATTTTTTCATTTTCATCCCTTATTTTTGCCCAAACCCTTTTGGTCCGCCGGGAAGCCCTTATTTTTGCCTAGGCTAGTCAACCTAGAGGGTCTTTTATCATGCGTAGTATCTTTTCACTATGTCCGCATTAACAGGGTGAGGAAGGTCGTCACCATCCATGTTGGTTAGAATCATAGTTCCTCCTGAGAAAATGTTCTTAACCACAAATGGCCCTTCGTACGTGGGGGTCCATTTGTCCCTGGGATCACCTTGCGGCAGTATGATGTGTTTGATTACTAGATCCCCGACTTGATAATCTTGGCGTCTGACCTTCTTGTTGAAAGCCTTGATCATTCGCTTTTGATACGTCTGACCATGACAAATAGCAGTAAGTCTCTTTTTGTTGATCAAATTCAGCTGATCAAGTCGAGTTTGGACCCAGTCATCTTTGTTCAAACCTGCATCCTTCATAATCCTGAGAGAAGGTATCTGGACTTCGATGGGTAGGACTGCCTCCATGCCATATACCAGAGAGTAGGGTGTTTCCCCTGTCAAAGTCCGTGCTGAGGTACGGTACCCATGCAGAGAAAATGGTAACATCTCATGCCAGTCTTTGTATGTCACCGTCATCTTCTGCACAATCTTCTTGATGTTCTTGTTAGCTGCCTCAATAACGCCATCCATCTTCGGTCGGTAGGGAGAAGAGTTGTGATGTTGTATCTGGAATTGTTTACAAAGCTCGGTGATCATTGTGTTGTTGAGATTCGTACCATTGTCGGTAATAATTCTCTCTGGTACACCGTATCGACAAATCATATTATGCCGGATAAACCGCGCCACAGTGCTCTTGGTTAATGTGGCAAAAGAGGCTTCTTCAACCCACTTCGTGAAATAATCAATGGCCACTAAGATGAAGCGATGTCCATTGGAAGCGGTGGGCCTGATTTCGCCAATCATGTTAATGCCCCACATTGCAAAGGGCCACTGAGCTGTCAAAACATTTAAGGGGACTGAAGGCACATGCACCTTATCAGCGTAAATTTGGCATTTATGACAAGTTCGAGAGTGCTGATAACAATCGGCTTCCACGATGGACCAGTAATATCCTACCTGTAGGATCTTCTTAGCCATGGTATGTCCACTGGATTGGGTTCCGAAAGTGCCTTCATGTAGATCGGTCATGATCCTTTCTGCTTCGCTCTTGTCCATACACCATAGTAGTGTGGATTCATAGTTGCGCTTATAGAGGATTCCATTACTAAGGAAAAATTTTGCGGCGAACCTTCTCAGAAACTTCTTATCATTGACAGATGCCCCTTCGGGATACTCTTGAGCCTCGAGATACCTTTTGACTTCGTGAAACCAGGGTTTGTCTACCACTTCTTCGGTATCGATCTCGCAGCAGTGTGCTGGTTCATCTAACCGCTCAATGGTGATTCGGGGAGCTTCGTTGTCCCACCTAACTTTGAACATGGAATACATGGTAGCTAGTGCGTCCTCTAACTGATTCTCCTCTCGTGGGAAATGTTCAAAAGTTATCTCCTCAAAGTGCGGGAGCAATGTCAGTACGTGTTCTTTGTAAGGAATGAGATTCGGGTGCTTTGTATCCTACTTGACTTTGATCTGACTTATCACCAAAGAGGAATCCACGAATACACTCAAGAACTTGATCCTTAAGTCAATAGTAGATCGAAGGCCCATGATACATGCTTCATACTCCGCCATGTTGTTGGTGCAGTTGAAACATAAACGGGAAGTGAACGGAGTGTGACAACCCTCAGGAGATATGATCACAATGCCAATGTCATTACCCAGTGCGTTCGAGGCTCCATCAAAATACATAGACCATCGGGATCCTTCCTCAGGTCCTTCATCCGACCCAGGTTCTTTGCAGTCAGTTACTGACATGATATTCTTATCCGGGAACTCAAAATTCATGGACTGGTAGTTATCCACGGCCTGATGAGCCAAATGATCAGGCAATACACTCCCCTTTATTGCTTTCTGGGTCGTATATTGTATGTCATATTAAGTTAAAATCATTTTCCACCTTGCTATCCTTCCAGAGAGAGCGGGCTTCTCGAAAATGTACTTGATTGGATTCATCTTTGATATCAACAAGGTAGTGTGAGTCAACATATACTGTATTAGCCGGCGAGTGGCCCATGCCAAAGCGCAACAAGTTTTCTTGAGTAGTGAGTATCGTGTCTCACAGTTGGTAAACTTTTTGCTAAGGTAATAAATGGCGTTCTCTTTTCGACCAGACTCATCATGCTGCCCCAGCACACACCCCATTGAATTGTCTAGTACCGTCAAGTATAATATCAAAGGTCTTCCTTCAACTAGAGGCATCAAAATTGGTGGTTCTTGAAGGTATTCCTTGATTCTTTCAAAATCAACTTGGCATTCATCATTCTATTTTACCACTTGATCTTTCTTTAGAAGCTTGAAGATGGGCTCACAAGTAGTAGTCAGATGTGAAATGAACCTGGCGATATAATTCAGACATCCCAAGAAACCCCTAACTTCCTTCTCCGTGTGGGGATCCGGCATCTCTTGTATGGCCTTTACCTTTGCAGGGTCTACCTGAATACCTTTGTCACTAACGATGAAACCCAGAAGCTTACCAGACCTTACCCCGAAGGTGCACTTGTTCGGATTCAACCTTAGCTTGTATATCTTCAACCGGTCGAACAACTTTTGGAGATGATCAATGTGCTCTTCCTCAGTCTGAGACCTGGCTATCATGTCATCAACGTAGACTTCGATCTCGTGGTGAATCATATCATGGAACAAAGCGATCATGACTCGTTGATAGGTTGCCCCAGCATTATTTAACCCAAAAGGCATTACCTTATAACAGAAGGTCTCCTACTGTGTGACGAAGGTCATCTTCTCCATATCTTTTGGAGCCATCTTGATCTGGTTGTAGCCAAAGAAACCATCCATGAAGGAGAATATTTTGTGTTGCGCAGTGTTGTCAACTAGAACATCAATGTGGGGAAGTGGGAATTCGTCCTTGGGGCTTTCCCTATTCAGATCTCTATAATCCACACACATCCGTACCTTGCCGTCCTTCTTAGGTACTGGAACGACGTTAGCAACCCATTGCGGATAGGAGGTGACAACTAAGAACTCTGCGTCGAACTGCTTCATGACCTCTGCCTTAATCTTCTCTTACATTTCGGGACGCATAGGACGGACCTTCTATTTAATTGGAGGACAATCTTGTTTAGTTTGAAGGCGATGTACCACAATATCAGTGTCTAAACCAGGCATGTCTTCACAAGACCAGGCGAAGATCTCAACATAGTCGTGCAGTATCTGTATCAACCTCTGTTTGATGCTGAGCTCCAGATTTGGACCTATTCTAACCTCTTATCTATCCTCCTCAGTACCCAAATTCACTGTCTCAACCGAATTTTCATGAGGCTGTATAGCCCTCTCTTCCTGTTGTAGTAATCTAGCCAGTTCTCCAGGCACCTCACAATCGTCCTCACCTTCGTCCTCGGCTTGGTTGATCAGATTTTCGAAGTCATAATTGGCAATAGCAGAGCTGTTATCAATGGGATCCAGAATGGATATGGATCTGCAGTATGATACGTGAGTGTGTGTAATAGCATAGCTGTATTTGATAAAGTAAAGGCAGAAAAGAAAAAAAATAGAGAGCGTAAAATTTGTATGCAAAGAAAGTCCAATGCTTCATTGATGAAATATGAGATGACATATAATAACCCTCAGATATAGAACCATCGTGCCTCAGGTAAGAAACAAGGCCAAAAATTTTAAATTGTTCATTACAAACTCAGAAAACAAATAAGACAATTACTGTGGAATAAAAGAAACTGGAACAAAATCTCTAGTCGTCCAATTGTTTGGTCCACCATTGGTAGTCGAGTAGATCCAGCTGTCGATGTCAGGGTCTTCCTCACTGTCTTCAATAGCGTTAACCTCACGATTACTGATGCATAGGGGAAGTCCTCCAACTCAAGCGTGTCGAACAGCTCTTTGAGCCCCTGAAGTAAAGCCCAAGCCAAATTTGTCAGTTTTGTGAGTGAAATCAGGGAGTTGACCCCAATTGGCACACCCACCTTTTTCAACCACAACCCTGGCGTCTTTGAGAGAAGCCATCTTCAAAGGAGGTTTGTTGCTAGCAGTTTCAGTTGATGTCAAGATCTGAGGGACCTCTTCAAAATTCTGACAAGGAGTTTCGATAAATTCTCCATCCATCTCTATGTAGCGGAAGGAATTGAGATGACTCACCATATACTCCTCTTCATCCTGTACAGTTACAATCTTCCCTTTCACCGGATATTTCAACATTTGGTGGAGTGTGGAAGTAACTGCCCCAGCCTCATGGATCTAAGGACGACCCATCAAACAATAATATGATGGCCTGATATCCATCACATATAAAGTGGACTTGAAAGTCTGAGAGCCTATCTTTACAGGGAGGTCCACTTCCCCATAAACCATTCTTTTTGACCCGTCAAAAGATCTTACCACAATGTTACTAGACTTTAAAGTCAAACCCTCGCAATCCAACCGGTCCAACGCCTTCTTGGACAGAACATTCAGTGAAGACCCAATATCTACCAGCACATGAGCCATGGTAGTGCCACTGCATTCGATTGAGACATGCAGAGCATCATGTGTTTTCTCCCTTTCAGTGTCAAGTATGCATCTAAAAAACCCAGCCTATTGTCAGCGGTCAGGCTAGCCACGCAATCTTTAAATTGATCAGCTGAAGTCTCTTGCGGCACATGCGCAGTTTTGAGGAATGCAATGAAAGCCTTCACATGGGCCTCAGAGCACAACATCAGGGATAACATGGATATCTTTGAGGGGGTCTGCCCCAACTGTTCGACCACATTGTAGTCACTTTTTTTTAATTATTTTCAAAATTTCCTTTATTTCTTGCTTAGAGGTTTCCACAACAATCTCTCTAGGGGCCTCCGTCTGGGCAGGCTCACCTACAACTTCTTTGCCTCGAATCCCAGATGACTTATCGGCAGGGGTCACAGCTGGAGTAGGAACAGTAACTGAAGTACTAGTGGGAGCAGAAGATGAAATAACGACAGGCTTAGTGACGGTCTTCGGGGAGATCTCAGGAGAGAAAACCCTTCCACTTCTAGTAATCTTACTGGTCCCGATAATGTTATCGACATCAGGATCGACTTCTTCGGTATTCAAGCTTCGTTTAACGCCATGATAGTAAACATCGGTGCCATAATGCCAAGGGACAACTTTGTCCGAGGAGTATGGGATAGGACCAGGACATGTGATTATTAACAGAGTGATTCTCGTAGCGGATGTAATCCTAATAGGTTTTCTCGAGGAAACCTTGGAAGGACTGGCGGAAATGGTTATAATAGCAATATCTTCACACTGAACAGTTAAAATCAAAGTTTTTTCGATCAAAATTTCTCTGTTGTCCATCAGGCGTTGGACACATGTCTTCAGCAAATGGCACACATAAGGTAGAAATGAACACATGTGGCAACCTTCACCACAACCCGGAAATAAACCAGCCAACAACAAATTCTTCTTAACGGTCACAAGAGGAGTAGAAATTTCGTCAACTGAGGTCACAAACAGATTGGTGTCAATGACGTTAACTCCATGGTTGTACTTAGGCATGGGAGCAATTATGACACTGGGCTTCTCCAGAGCGTCGAACTCAATCTCCTTGGCTTCAATCAGATCTTGTACTCTACTTTTTAGAGCCCAACAGTCATTTGTATCGTGACCAGGACTCGGAGAATGGTAGGCACACCGAGCGTTCGGATTGTAACGAGGAGAGGAGGTATTAGGATTTTTGGGAGCCTCTCTTAAAGTTTCAAGGTTAGATATCAACAGACGGGGTAGCACTTCAGCTAATGTCATGTTGATGCGGGTAAACTGCCGTTGTGGTCTTTCCACCCTTTGTTGATTGTTGCATTGTGGAGCAACTGCAGGTCTAGGTATCATCACAATACTTACTGTCTGATGATGCTCAGCCCTATTTTGGCCCCTCGGGCTATAGATATCGTTGGCTTCCTTCTTACCAGCAAATGGATTCTTTACTGAGCTTGAAGAGACATCTTTTTGTATTTTACCACTTTGAATCCCAACTTATACCCTCTCTCCAGTTAATATCAACTCAGTAAAACCAACCGATGAGCTACCGATCAAATGGTTGAAGAATGGACCAGACAGCGTCCCAAGAAACATGTCGACCAACTCCCTATCAGACAAAGGGGGTTAGACTCTCCCAGCTAAATCTCCCCACTTCTGCGCGTAGTCCTTGAAGCCTTCCACTGCACCCATGGACATACTCTGGAGTTGAGTAGGAGTAGGGGCCAGGTCGACATTGTATTGGTGCTGCTTGCAAAAAGCGGAAGCCAAATCCTCCTAGTTTTGGACATTGATTCCCTCCAATTGGTAGAGCCATTCAAGCTGAGTCCCCGATAGACTGTCTTGAAAGAAGTGGACCCATAAGTTTCTATCAGCGGTGTGAGGCTGGATCTTCCTTACATAGGAACGGGGATGAAGCTTCGGGCAAGACACCCAATCATACTTTGGGAAAACCGGAGCCTTAAATTTCTGCGGGATGACCACTCCTGACACCAATCCCAGTTCTTCAAAATCCAACCCTGGTATTCTCTGGATCTACATGGAACTTAAACGATCCTCTAACTGTTTGTACCTATCCTAAGTGGGAGGATACTGCTCATCATTATAGTCGGTATCATTGTCATAAATTTCAGGACTGGGGTCTTCTCCCCTTGTTTGCCCTTCTTGATTTTCCCCCTCTTTGGATGAGGAAGTCACATCAACTGGTTGCTTTAGGGCCCCCCTGAATCTTCTGCCCATATTGAGGGCACCGGTGCGCTTCTTCTTCTTATTCTTCTTCTTCTTCTCTTTCTCTTTCAGGATGAGGGCCTTCAGATCCTCCTGCCCTTTTGCCAGAGTTACGAACATCTGTTGAAATTGGCCATTTTGTGCCTGAAGATCTTTGATGCTTTGTTCAGAAGACATATCTGATTGAAATAAACAGCGGAGGAGATGAGAAACCTATATCAGAACCTGTTTATGCAATGTCATAGATGGTATGCGTATGCAATGGTTTCAAGGAATTTAGAGATTTAAATTTGTTCAGACCAAAAAGGGAACACACGTCATATTAATAAATCCAAGTTTGAGTACATTATGCCTCTTTGGGCTTACAACAAACATACAACAAAACTCTTAAGACAAAAAGGTTGAACGCATCCTCTTTGGCGCAATGTAGGCATTTAGATTCCGTTCTTCACGAAGCTGCTTGGTGAGTTCCAGAACCTTCTTCTCACTGGCGTAAAATTGGGCTTCAAAGGTGTCCCATTCTTCCTTCAACTGAACCCAAGATTTTTACAATTCTTCGAGGGAGATGGGTATGTCAGGATGAAGGACAGTGCATGAGACATCTCCTTCAACAACAGGTTCTATGATAACAGGGAGGATAGAAGGGTAAGGCATTAAGAGACATTGAGCATGAGCCCGTACCCACATAAGGTAAGGCTACTGTCCACCTTGTTCACCATTCTCCAAGCTCGTGTAAACCTCTGGCGATAACCTTGGTCTTCCTTGTCGTAGTCGAACACCAGACCTTGAATGAGTATCTCATGAGGGCCGTCTCTTCGGGCATACCCAAACTATCGAAGAGCTAAGCAGGGATTTTAGGTGATACCTCCCCTAATACCAAGCAAAGGGACGTTAGAGAATTCCCCACAACGGTCAATGATAGAGACATCTTCCAAGGATCTCAAGCACCAATGGATATCAGAGTGGGCAAGGGACATCATCCTTTGAGACCATGTTAGTCTTCACTCGTTCTTCAATACAGATTGAGGTAGGTGTGAAGTGAACCACTTGGTGAGTAGGGGAATACAACACAAAAGAGTACCTCTCTTCTTCATGGTGCGAGTATGAAGACAATGCAAGATGTCTCCCAATAAGGTAGGTACATGATTGTGAGAGAGAAAGACTTTGATGGCGTTAACATCTATGAATTGGTCCGAGTTGGGGAACAGAACAAAACCATAAATGAGAAGAGCCAAGATGTCTTCAAAAGCTTGGAAATTGATGTCGTCCCAGAGTGAACGAGCCTTTTCCAATAGAAACTTGGCTAGGAAACCTTTAACCCCGCTTCTCGTCTCCCAATTGGCTATGACATCGAATCTCTTCATATGTAAAGCTTCGGCGAGGACTTCAGGTTTTGGAATCCCTTCTAGACCGGTGAATGGTATCTGATCAAGCACGAGAACCCTTAAGAGCAGAGAGAACTCTTCCAGTGTAGGTACCAACTGATAGTACAGGAAAGTGAAACAATGATGTATGGGATCAAAGAATTGGAACAGTACACACATCATTTCTTCTTGGAAACTGGATGTAGCCAAACTGAGGAGTCGACCATATTTCTTGGTAAAAGGAGAATCCTCGGGCACTCTTGAGGCTAACTCTTGAAGCTGAGGGTGTGCTTTTACAAAGCTGATTCAGATGGTGTTTCTTCGGACGGAATCTATGACGTACAAAACAAAAACAAAGATAAATTTCTAAATCCTTGAAATGGTTAGTGAGCATACGTATGATGCTCATGATGTTTATGATGTTATGTACAAGTAGATATATATACACATAAAGCAGTCAAGTCCCTATGTTTTAGGCTTGCATGAGGTTTTATAGGTAAGTACCCTGTTGAAATTTAGTTGGCTCAACCTGTCCTAGTAATAGTGACCGGGTTCTAAAGGATCTCAATATCACCGACCTTTCTCTTAGGCATTGTCTCAGCACAATCAATCTTTTCTTGCGGCCGAGATATCCCAAAAGTCCAGCCTCAATGAGTGTAGTATCGAGTATCAACAAATTTTCAGCTCTACACCGAAACCGATTATCTCATTATGTCCTAATGGACAAGTTTGTTCAATTAGGGTTCTAAAGTCAGTTAGTGCTTCATGACGCCACTCAGCGGCCCTGTATTCTCCTCGTTTCAACACAAGGGATACCGGTACCAACAAATGCGTCACACTAACGTAGCCATTGTTTCAACTATATCGGTCTATGTCATACAGTTTCCACAATCTATTGCTACTTACCTAAAAAGGTGCCCCAGATCCGGGTGGAGGATCAAAGCAAGCCCAAACAGAGAACCGAAATATAAAGCATACAAAGCAAACAATGAAAGCAAGTAAATGTGATCTAACCCTAAGGTAACCCCACTTTTAAGTATTTCCCCAGCAGAGTCGCCAGTTCTGTAATACGATGGGAGAACTGACTTGGGTGTTTTGCGTTTGTGTTTGCAAATGTTGGGGTTTAGCAAGAGTTGCCACCGACTTTTCTTTTATCCAAAAGGAAAGGTGAAAAAGCACAGGAAATACCTTTAGAGATGTTTTTGAGTTCAGGGGGTAGATTATGAAAAGGGAAGGTGTTATCACCCTTTTCATCCATGGTTTTCCATAGGCTCTTAGTTTCTTGCTAGATCACTTGCTTTTGTTTGAATGTGTGCTTGTGGTGTGAGTTTTGAAAGTATTTTTGAAAATGTCTTTGTAATGGTTCCTGTTTCTATAAGAACGCGTACAAAGTGTTATTTCAAAAATAACTCAAAGATGTGTTTGTGAGATGTATTTTTGAAAGTGATTTTGAAAAGGTGTATTCTTTGTAATGGTTCTCATTTCTATAAGAACGCATACAAAGTGTTTGTCTTTTGAAGATGTTTCAAAGTGAGAGTGTTGGTGTATGAAATGTTTTTTTGTTGCGAGTAACTGAGAGCAAACCTACTTACTCAAAAGGTCTTAGATGTGCTTTTCCTCCTCCGTTAGATTTTGTTATCTTACCATTGATTTAGTAATAAGCCCCATCATTGGATGTGAAGGGACGAAGATTGGGACGTTTTGTATAGTCATAGAAAGCAGTGTTGCAAGGTATCTTAGCATTTTTCTTTTAGGGACTAAGATCATTTGTAAGGCAACTTTGAATAGCATCATCAAGGGACTATGATCTTGTATGTCGATTGGTTTTGCTAAGACACCCTGCATGCGTAACATGACCACTTTTAGGCAACAAGTGGAGTTAACCTTAAGGGTGCTAGTGTGAAAGTGTGTTTGATTAAATGCATTTTAGTCTTGATTAGGGTGATCTATTTGTTGATTTTATCTTACCATACACACCCTAATTACTAGCATTTATATTCGAAAGCGATAAATTTCAGAAATGTAAAGTCCTACGCTATTACAATATTTGGGGGATGGGGGTACGTATTTACGAATGAGGATTGCAAATAAAATTAAATCCTAAATTATTATTACAACCATATCGAATGGATAAGAATGTACAAAAGATGTAAAATGGACTTATTTTATTTTAAGAAAATATTTTTGATCTTTTGTTTTAAGAAATAAAATAAAGCATGTAAAAAATAAAAAAAATGTTTTTGGTGTCTTTTTGATTAATGAAAAATAAAGTAATAGCAAAAATAGTGAGAAAAAGAAAAAATAGAATCAGAGTATTGCTGAGTATAGGAGGTCAGAAGTTCTGACTCTGGCCTGCTACAAAATAGATATCCTGTTAGTAAAAAAATGGGTGAAGTCAGAAGTTCTGGGTCCACTGGGAACAAGGTAGTTTTCAGAAGTTCTGATACCACCGACAACAAAGTAGATTTCAGAATTTTTGATACCACTGGCAGAATTTGGTCTCCCTCTCCATGCTAGTCAGAACATCTTCAACTTGGTCATTTCTCAACAAAACAAAAGACATGCTTATGACAGTTATAGTAGGTGTCATAGTGTTTCAGAAACAAGAAATATCAGAACTATAAATCAGAGGCAAGTATGAATTTTCTAATCCTAATTCTGAGTTCTAATTTCTTCAAGAAGTTCTAAACTGATGTATTCCCTATTTAGGTAGGCAGATGCATGAGATCTCAGAATATGTACAACATCAGAAACATGATATCTACATTGTATTTTTGAACATGAAAATCTGGTAATGCTTAAGTAATATGGTGAGAGTCAGCAGAATCTTACCTTGCAACTGGAAGAGATTCTGTGAATCGGAGTTAACCTCAACTCTGATGATGTTCTGAGCAGCTTCTTCACGTACTCAGCAGGCTGGAAGTTTTTAACTTCTGGAACAGCAAAGGGGTGATATTCTGATTTCTTTGAGGTGGAGGTGGATGGAGAGTGTATAGCAGTATGAACACAGAAGTTAGGATAACTTCTAATATGTGAATCAGTAACTGCATGGATGGTTTCAGTCGAGAAGCCCTTGAGGACAAATGAAGTTTCAATGCAAAGAATCAAAAGTTAACAGTTTTTTGTATGTTGTGTTTATAGTTTTTAGAACTCTTGGAATTTTGGCAGGTGTTCAAGGCTTTTCTTTTCTCAAATTTTCGACCCTTTCACAGTTGCAAATGTAGTTCAACTTATAGGCAAGGACTTAGTAGCTTAGAGAAATCAAAGGTACAGCCATCATATGCTAGGCAATGACTTGTTCTTGAAGAAATTTCAAACAAGTATGGTTCCAGGCACAAAGTAAGGTGGTTAGCAGCTTTTAGCCGCGCCTAAGCTGGATTTGTAAGCATGAATCAAGGAAAAGTACCCTCAGAAGCAAAAGCGAAGCATGGACCCAACATATACTTTATACAAAATCTACTTTTCAAGGACAACAAAGGTACTTTTACGCCACACGTGGGGAAATCCTTTGGATAAAGATTCAAAAGTTGGTTGTGAGCATTAAATGAGCATTAAATGATGATGAGATTTATCAAATCAGAAATCCTGCCATGTGAAACTATGCCACATTGTTTGATTTTGGGTCAGAAGTTCAGCTTCAACATCATTTAGAGTGAACATCCAACTTCTGATCTTTGTATCTTCTGGCTCCAACATGTTCTGAAGGAGCGTCATGTTCTGAACCGTGTTTGCAACTTCTGACTACACTTGCATAGATTCTGGCTCAGAAGTTCTGAAGTATCATATTCTCTAGACACTTAGAATTTTCTAAACGTTTAGAAAATTTGATTTTCAAAGTAACTCTTGACTTTTGATTTTTGATGAACAAATTTCACGCCTTAATGAAATATGATTCTTGGAACTCGATTTTTGATTCAAAAGTCATAGTTTGATTCCTTTGGTGTGCAAATGACCATTTTTCCCTTGTGAGTCATTTTCTTGAAAAGTTGTAATTCAAGACTTGGAACTTGATAGAAACAAACCTGAGAGTCCAGGATGATCTTTTGAGAAATGGGAGGGAGGGGGTAAATTTTGGGGTACAACAGACACAATAGAATCTCTAATGAAGAATTATCTGAAATTTTACAATGAATTTTCTTGTGTGTAATTAGTGTACCAATAGGACTTGGATGAAAGTTTTATGTTAGTTACTAATATAAACAAAAACCAAAGTTTAAAAAAAAACGTTTGTTGAGACTGCTCTATCAGATTCCTGCTCCTAAGTTCATAAGAAAAACTATAAAAAAGATTTGGTTAATGATCCAAAAATTGTGTTTTATGCCAACATAGAAAGAAAAAAAACGTGAAAGAAAGATGATGACATATTATATGGTTAGAAAAAAAATATGTAGATCGTTTAAAAAAATTAGCACCAAGTTAAACCAAAATAATATATATAAAAAAATAATGTTAGAGTTATTGTGTGTGCAAGTTAGTATTAAAATTGTGCGCATGACATGTTATTGTGGATACTATGAGAAAATATTGTAAGCGTGAACATGATGATAACAACACAAACCCTCAGAATATCAAGAAAGACAAAAAATGAAAAAGGGTGTCCTCATGTTAAATTAATTTAGACACATGTTTGTCTAACGATTAATTGTTAATCATCAGCCAAAATAACACCAAATGTTTTAAAAAGAAACTTTGAGAAAAAAGTGAGTGCAATTGTGAAATTCTTGATAAATTCGTACGTGAGAGACTAGGACAACAATAGTCCTATTTATAGAGTGAATTAGGTTAAAAAAAGTGACTTAGTGACTAAGTTTATCCAAAATCCCAAAAGAAAAGCCCAAAGTTTGATATCCAAAAAAGGTTTGAACTCGTGATCTCATATTTGCAACCTTCATTATTTACCAATTGTGATATATTACTCATTTTTAAATAAACTCAATTGAAAGTATATGAAAGATATGCAAATATTTATTATTTTAAAGATACAAATAATTTGAAATAAATCATTATATTTTTAAATAGGTTTGAAAGCGAATATTTATAAAAATAAAATCATATTATAAAAACAGTATTTAAAATATTTTTGACCGGACTTTAGAATGAACATCTATAAAAATCAAATAATATTATAAAATAATGTTTAAAATATTTTTGACTCGAGGAATAAAAGGTCGGGAAAATTTGGGGTATGACAATGAGGAATAGACATGGTAAATATGCACATAAGAAAGACATCACACATCGTCGTATCTTCATATTATACTCATAATTTCACATCTTCATCAATACACGTACACGTATCATCATACACAATGTATCATCAAGCATCACAGATAAATCATTATGCAATGTCACATAAAATTTAATGCAACATAATAGACTCATGCATGTGGTACCATAACTTCACTGATGACTAAGTCATCGTTATCTCTAAGGATCCCCACCATAGGATCGATTCCCGCTTGGAACTAGAGCACTTCACAAGTTTGCACTCATACCATACTATGAGATTGATGCCTTCACTATCCAATCGTCCTATCATCTTTGCTGTACCGAAGCCCTATTAACATCACTGGTCATCACACATCATGAATGTAATGATACACAACAACATATTTAATACGACCACAACTAGTCATCACACATTACCATTCATGATTCATCAAAACATCATCATATCATCATAGTAATCAAGATAATATCATAGCATCATCATAGTAATCAACATAACATCGTGGCATCATTATAGTAATCAACATAACATCATAGCATCATCATCATAAACAAAGCATCATCATAAGCAAAACATCATTTTGATTCAACACGGGGAACCTAATCTATTATAACTTAGGTCTCCAAGATATAATCCTTAATTCTCATATTTCTCCATATAATTAAAGTTCATTGTGTTAGCTATCCAACGCTTCGAGCGACACCTCAATCCGAGCTCTAGAACTAAAGTTATGATTATTTTAAGATTTCCAACTTTAATAACCAATTCTGCCTTCCGTCGCTTGGCCACACTTTGCCCGACGATGCTTGGAGCGGCGCATTACAGAAACTAGCTCCAATCTTCCTCCGTTCACTCCCACCTTTACATGGCAATGCATCTTCTCCCGACGACACTACCTTCGTCGTCTAACGACACAGCGCGAACAAGGTTTTCCTGTTGCAATTTTCTACATAAACCAGTCCAATTCTTTTGAGATTTTATCATGTTACAGGTCCTAAATCATCATCTAATCATAGGGTTTCATCATCTATCAACAACCTATAATTTTATACTCATTATACATCAATTATAAACCATTATTCATCACCAATTCATCAATTTCTAATCAAACAACAGCAAATCACCATCTACCAAAACCTAAGGAAATATACCAATCATCTAAGCCTTAAATCAAATATAATAACAAAGATAAAACTCCCCTTAACTTAAGATTACAATAGCAATTCAACTTCTCTTTGGTTCTCTACCGAAATCTCTTGCCTCTTTGTGCCCTAGCCTCCTTTCTCCACAACGTCAGTTTCTTTCTCCCAATTCTACGATCGTTCCACAATGACTTTCTTTTCCCCTAATTACTTGTATAACCTTTAGTCCCCTAATATAAACCTTCCCACCTTGTCCTTGGTTTTTCTCTACTAGTTACCATCTTGCCCTTATTTTCTCTACAATTCTATTATTCTATTTTTCTCAATTAAAATAATTCTAAATAATTATTCTAATTATTCCAAAATACTAACATTCCTCTTAATTAGTCTAATTCCTACTATACTACACATATCAACCCATCATACATCATAGTCATCCAAACATCATAATCAAACATCTTATTTGTCTCAATCATCATGGTATACTTCATATTCATCATAATATCACAAATCTCTATAAAGGCTTACATATAATCATCAAAACATCAAATAATTCACATAGACTCATATATTCATGCTAAATTAATCAGATAAATAATTAATCTAGAATTTGGGGTGTTACATACTATCGTTTCAATTTTTGCTTTGTAAGTAAGTCCTTTCTTTTACTTGTTTATTCTTAAAAGGTATATGATATATTTCATGAATGTTAACTTCCAAAAATTTAAATTAACAACCATTGATTGTTTTTAATTCATCTTATAGTGACTTCATGCTATTGATTATTTCACATTTGAAGTCATGTCACATGTTATGAAAGCATCTTTGTTTTTGGTTTTAGTGGTGGTGTATGTTATATTTTCACCAAGCTAGGCACATGCATGTGCAACATCGGGAGCACCAATATGAAGAGTTGTATAAACGTGACATTTTAAAAGTGACTCAAACTTTTGCGAGTGCATTATATCCATCACCTTTCAGGACTTTGTATTTGTTATTATTTTGATTTATGACAAAAATGTAATAATGTTGGTTGAATTGCCTGTTATTTAAGTTTAAGCATTACATCACTCCATGTATATGGGTATATGTGAGTGCACGTTTCTTCTTTGCAAAAATGCTTATGTGTGATATATTAGTATTTGAGTGATAGATGATACTTCTCAGTACTTGCTTTGTCTCTTTTTAGTGTTGTCAAAGGGGGGGGGGGGGGGGGGGGAGCATATGCAACACGAAGTTGTGATGCACATATTCAAGGGGAGTCTTCATGAAGACACGAAATGCATCATCGCAAGTTTTTCCATCATAAAAAATAGGGAGTATGTGAGTGCACTCACCCTTTAGATATTTTGAATGATGTAAAAACTAGGATAACTTTAGCATTTGTGTATATTGGACGGTATCTTTGAGTGATTATGTGCACCTTTGCATTAGGTTACTTAGAATGCATTTAAAACATGTTTGGGAAAGGTATCATGCATTAAAAATCACTTTCTGGATGAAAAACAGGTTTATGTGTCAACACATATGACACATGTGTCGACACATGTAGGTCAATATTAAATCCTATAGCCTTTGTAACTATGTGTCGATACACATAATGTTTTCAGGTCGACACATACTAAAAATTTTCTTCTATGTGTCGACACATACGATATTCAGGTCGACACATGTAACTCATTTTTAAAGCATGTAGCTTTTGTAACTATATGTCAACACATGACCTTGAACAGGTCAACACATGTTATAAAATGTGTTGCCACATGACTTATACGTGTCGATATATGCTGTATTTTTTATGAAAAATTGCATTCTTTTTCAAACTTCTAAGTTTCCCTTTTTCCTCCAACTTGCACACATATAAATACTTCACACATGCATCATTTTCAACTTGATGGAACTATAAAAATATACAGATATTTCTCATCATATTCAACCTCTAATCTATGCATACACACAAACAAACTACACATAATCATTTTTTGTTTGGGTGTCATCTACTTGTGTTGATAACATCCAATTTAGGTTGGTGTAACTGGTGTATTGGGTTGAGAATCTTTGGGGGTTTCATCTGGAAAAACCTTAGGGTTTGTCCTCCAAGATCATAGTATTGATTTGATGGCTTACACAAGATTTAACAAATATTATAATCGATCGAGTGAAAGCTTTGATGAATGGGGGTTCTTGCAAAGGAGTAGCGTGAGACGGTGAATAATTTGGAAATCTTAGGACACAATAATTGGAAATTGGATTCGATCGAGTGAAAGCTTTTAAGAACAAGGGTTCTTGCAAAGGATTAGCATGATATGATGAATTAATTGGTGTTAGTGGGATACTTGTTCGAGCTCAAGATCAAGGGAAGAGAAAGGGTTAGAATCAACATCAAACATAGGGTTTGTAGGGTTGCATTGCTACATTTATCTTGTAAACAACTTTTTTGCAAAGTAATATTGATTATCTCAATTCCAAACGGAATTGGAGGAAGACGTAGCCATGGAGAGGATGATTATTGACTTGCCTAAACAAATCACGGTGTCCTCTCTCTCTCTCTCATTTACTTTCTATAGCAAATTGTTAAATTCATTAATTGTGTAATCGATATGTATAGACAAATCCTTTGATTGTTAGACTAGAAATAGCTTTGTTGATTTTATTACAATCAATTATATTGTAAGTGGTATTTCATATCAACAAAGTCAAAAGGAAAATATAAAAAAATTGATTACACACCAAGTGTTTGATAATTTGCTAGTTTTTCGTTTGTATCAATAATTTCATTGGAAATAGGTTAACATTGTGATCATAGTAAAACAATTGCTTGAGAAATTATTGTATTAAGTTCTTATGACTGTATTGCATTCCATTTGGTATATTTCTCATATCCAAGTTTCCAATAATCGGTTTGGTTTAGACGACTTGTTTGATCTAGGATAAATCTTACGCTTTCCATAGTTTTTTTAATTCTTTTTTTAAAATAAAATTTTAAAAGGTAGGTTTTACTTTGGGGATCTATTCACCCCCCCCTCTAGATAAGTTGGTGTCGTATAATAATTCCTCCTTCTAAGTCATTTTTCATTTAGAGATTGATGCAACATAAGATTGCAAATAAGGACATTCTTATGACCAGGGGTTGTCACATGGCTTCTTGTGTAACCTCTGTAAGTAAAGCATTGAAAACCTCAAACATCTTTTCTTTGACTGTAGATTTGCTAGCAGATTATGGCACGGGATTTGCAAAAAAACCATAATTAATATTAGGCCCTCCCATCTAGATGATATTTGGGGCATTAGTTCTAGTGAGTCTCCTTAAGTTGTTATTTTCCTCATACAATCTTTTATATTTCTCATCAATGGTATGTGGTTAAGTTCCATTTAGATTAGATGCATTGTGAAAAATAGCATGAAGATTGTTCAAGCTTATTCTGGTGCAGAAAGGATACATGTGGAACACAATGTTCTAACATGTGTGCTGCAACATCTGGTCTCTTACAACATCAAAGTTATTATAGTTATGGTTTTGGGTTATTATATCCAAGATTAACTCTACAAATAAGATCTATAGATTCAAGCTAAAGATTTAATTTGGATTTACTTGTGCAACATGTTGAACACGATGCTTTAACATGTGTGCAGTGCAACATCTGGCCTTGGCAACAATTCATATGGGTGTTTCTTGGTGCACAATTCTTATTAGGATTTGATCAAATTTGTTGTAGTTATTTTAGCAATGTTTGGTTGATATGTTTGAGAGTTGGAAATGTTAAAATCATATTTAATTGAGATTTAAATTTGAATATGAATTAGAAACAAATCATATCATTTTGTATGGAGAAGATCATATTCAACTGAATCATCTATTTTATGGACTAAATCAAATCAAATATCCATGGAGAAAATCCTAAAAGACATTGATATAAGGAGGCTCAGTCTCAAAGTTGAGACATGAATTTTGTGTGCAAGGATTAATATCATTGTGTCAGGGTTTGAGTATTTGTAACTTGTATTCGATGCTAATACCATAATAAGGGTTATGATACAATTTTTGTGTACAACACTCTATGTTTAAGTACCTTGGAATAGTTGTTGGTTTTTCTTAGTTGCGATTCAACACTCAATAGGTTTGTTATTGAAGTTGATCACTTGAGATTAGTTATTAAAGGAAAGTGAGATGGGTTCTCATATTTAGAGGGAGACATAAATAAAAACTCACTAGGATTAGGAAGAGAAATTGAACATAATGGGATTGATGTTCATGGAAGACTTGTTAGAGCAAGAAAGCTTCTAAGCAGTTCTTTGTTTTGATGATAACAACCATATATTTTGTGAGTAACAATTTTAGTGATACTAATGGTTTTATTGAGTGTGCAAATCTAATAACAAGAAACATTTTACAAAAGAGCTTGCACAAATATAACTCAAAAAGCTGAAGATACAAGAATCATAAAGCTTCTACAACTGAAGTTGTCTCTCAAGATAAGCTGCTGCCTATACATCTGCAGACGTGATTTTCCATCAGAAAGATTCTAAGAGCTTTCACAAATATAACTCAGAAAGCTGAAGATACAAGAATTAGAAAGCTACTACAACTGAAGTTATCTTTCAGGTAAGCTGATGTCTAAAGCTCTAAAAACAAGACGTGTTCGTAAAATTAAATATAGTGTTTTTATGTGTGATAGGATGGGAGAACTGACTTGGTTGTTTTGTGTTTGATCAAAAATGTTACGGTTAGCAAGAGTCACCACCGACTTTTCTTTTATCCAAAAGGAAAGGTGAAAAAGCACAGGAAAGACCTTTGAGATGTTTTCTTGAGTTCGGGGGGTAGATTATGAAAAGGGAAGGTATTAGCACCATTTTCATCCATGGTTTGCCATGGGCTCTTAGTTACTTTCTAGATCAATTGCTTTTGTTTGAAAATGTGCTTTGTGTGGTTTTTGAAAGTATTTTGTAAAGATTCAATCGTTTAGGAAAACTTTGTAATGATTCTCATTCGTAAGAATGTATACAAAAGTGTTGATCTTTTGAAAATGTTTTCAAGTTTGAAAGGTGTTTTGAAAGTGTAGGTGTTTGTTTTAAAAGTAGCAAGGATGATTTTGTTTTGAAATGGAGCAAGTAACTAGGAACAATCTACTTACTCAAAAGTCTTTCATGTTCATTTCCTCTTTCCTTTGACATTGTTATCTTACCATTAATTTAGTAAGTAACCCTATCTTTGGATGTAAATGGGACAGGCGTGGGACGTTAGTATAGTCATAGAAGGCAACCTATGGGACGTTTTAGCAATGTTATTTTAGGGACTAGATCGTTTACCAAAAGCAACATCGAGGGTCGTCGAGGGACTACGATCTTTTATCAAGGGTCTTTGCTAAAACGCCCATGTTCGAGGGACATGACTATTTTCTCAAAGGAACAAGTGGAGTTAACCCTAAAGGTGCAAGTGTGTAAGGGTTTATTTTTCATGTATTGTTTTTTCTTTGATTAGGATTGTCTAATATTGATTTTTATCTTTCCATACACACCCTATTTACTAACATTTGTATTCGAAAGCGTTAAATTGCGGAAAATAAAGTCTGAAGCTATTACATCGGTTAGGGGATGGGGGTACAATTTACAAATTGGGATAAAATAGGAACTTAAATATTACAACCACATCGAAAAACAATGAAGGTAATGTAAAAACAATGTAAAAAGAAGGAAAAATTTCATTTTGAACTATTATGTGTCCACACAAGCTCCTATGCATCGACACATAACTCTCCTTGCCCCTGTATTGCCAAATCAACTCAGTATGAGTCGATACATAATGGTATGTGTCGACTCATACACTGCATTTGTCGATTCATACGTGCTTTGTGTCGACTCATACACTCTTTTTCCTTCTATTTCGGGCCTGTATAGCAGTATGTATCGACTCATAAGGCTATGTGTCGACTTATACTGTCATTTTTTTACTTCAATAATGTTTTGCTGCATACATGGGTTAGTTCTCAATACATAATGAAAAGAATGGAAGACAAACAAAAGGTTAGCTTCAAGGACAATGGTTACTACATTTTGTCTTCAAAAATGAATTATTAATGATGCTTGAAATGAAGAACTAAAGTCAAGAAACTTACCTTAGAGCTGGATCTTGTACTCAGAGCTTGAGTTGTTGTCTTGACTGTTCTTGAACTTGGAAAAGAAAACAGAGGTGTTGTATAAGTTTATTCTTGAGTTTGAACAATTTCTAGGTGATGCATGTGAGGTGCTTAGATGTTTGGACAGAGCTTGCAAGGTATGAGAGTTCCAAATATTTGGACTTTAAAACTCAAGAGTGAAAGCTTTTTTTTTGGACAGTTATAGCTTTTTTGAGAGTATGGGATCTTGATGGCTAGTTTACAGTAAAACTTCTGGCTTTTCTCTCTATATTTTCTAACCTCCTTCTCTTGCAAATGCTTCTTCTATTTATAGGCAAGGGGTTTGTGCATATGAGCTGATTAGGTTTTCAAAATAGCATGTTATGGTTTGGTTGGATTACAAAGATCAAACTAAGTCAAGTAATCCATAGTCCCAAGATGAAGTACCAAAGTTGTTGGTATAGAGGAGCTACTTCCCATGATTTATGGTGGAGTATAATCAGCAACCAGCAAGGTATGGGCTCAAGAAAAACTTTGTACAAATAGCAATGGTGCCTTTATGCCATAAATGGAAAGATCTTTTGGACAATGGTTTAAAAACATGGGTAATAGCTCAAGAGTAGGTGTAAGAATTAAGTTATGATGATATTTGCAAGCAAGGAAGCCTTCAACATAAGATTATGCAGCAAATCATAAGAGTTTTATTATGTGTTCCTCACTAAAATGACTTGCAATTCAAAAATGGATGCTCAACTTCATGCTCTTGAATCTCCTAGCTCAAATATGATAAATTCATGCTCTTGGATGTTTTGGAAAGCTTGAAACACCCTCTACAACTCTCATGTTCACAACTTTTGTTAAATCAAACTGGAACTTGATGAAAATTGGCCAAGAAGTTGGGATAAAAACCTGACCAAAACTGCTG
The DNA here is from genome assembly GCA_948472305.1 of Vicia faba. Taxonomy (NCBI): domain Eukaryota; kingdom Viridiplantae; phylum Streptophyta; class Magnoliopsida; order Fabales; family Fabaceae; genus Vicia; species Vicia faba. The sequence continues at coordinate 343,769,393 of OX451741.1, forward strand.
AAAACTTGTCTAAGTGTTTTATTCAAAAATGCCATGAATTCATGAATTTATAACTTGAGATCCAAGCATATTAAGGAGAAGTTGTGTAAAAAAATGTTGTATATATCATGGAGATCTACAACTTTCATGTTGAAAGTTTCTTTTGAATCATCTTGCATCATGATGAAAAATTTGCTCAAAGTTGTGAAATAAAACATGGAGTTTTTCAACACTTAGAAAAATTTCTAAATTTGAAAACTTTGACTTTTCAAAATGAAATATTGACTTTTTGATTTCTTGATGAATAAGTTTCATATTTTGACACGTTTGGATGAATTGTGATCTTTGAACTTGATTTTGACCAAAAAGTCAAAGTTTGACTTTTCAGTGTACAATTGACTTTTGATCAGTTGACTGAAAATTCACTATCAATCCAATTGATCTTGAGCAATGTTTTGGGTCATGCCATTAGGTTAAAATGATGCAATTTAAATCTTGAGATTATGCTTCAACCCAATTGACCATTTTCTAGGTCAAAAATAAAAAATTGCCCTTTATCAGTCAAAACCCTAATTTTGACCATTTTGCCCTTTTGATGATTTGATCAAATTTCTTGAGGAATTATGGTCCAAACTTGATCAAATGGTACACATGAGTTTATAATGTTGATTTGGGTAAAAAATTATGAAGTTTGACTGTAAATTGGCCATAGTTTACTTTTTACCAATACAATTGATTTTTTAGGTCAACTACTCAATTGACTAAGCAAAAATGTGATTCAAGGATTGAAACTTGACATGAGTAATCTTGGGGGTCCATAATAATCCATGAAAGTCATATGAGGAATTGAAAGTTCAATTATCCTTGTGCAGTCTAAACCCTAATTTGAGTCATTAGTGCTTTAAGGAGGTGTCTTGAGTTAATCAACCCTAGTGTAGTTTTGAACCAAATGAGATATTGTGTAAAAATATTTGATAAATGAGAGGGCAATTTTTTGGGGTACAACAACTGCCCCTGTTCAATCTTCTTAAACCTGAAGAGTTAGATTGGCAGATTTTCCATTCGTGACTTGAAGGTGGAAGAGGATTAGACACTAGAGTGCCCAGAAATTTGCACTCGAGGATATGATGGTTGATGGTGTAGGGAATGGGCTTAAAGATGCCATTTAGAGAGGTGATGGAAAGTCGTTGGAGATGGGCTTACAGATGCCATCCAAAAATGATTGTTGACAGGAACGGGAGCAGTGTCAGAATGAATCTCTAGTTAATTTAAACTGAAAAGCTAGAACTAAAATAGTATGAGAATGGCGTCTGTGTCTGGAGCGTATCTGAACTGTATCTGAAAGCTGAATGAGTATTAGAATGGCATCCGTGTCTGGAGCGTATCTAAACTGTATATGAAAGCTAAATGAGTATCAGAATGGCGTCCATATCTGGAGCGTATCTGAACTGTATCTGAAAGCTGAATGAGTATCAAAATAACGTCCGTGTATGGAGCGTATCTAAACTGTATCTGAAAGCTGAATCTGAATGAGTATCAGAATGGAATCCGTGTCTGGAGCGTATCTAAACTGTATCTGAAATCTGAATCTGAATGAGTATCAAAATGGCAACCATATCTGGAGCGTATCTAAATTGTATCTGAAAGCTGAATCTGAATGAGTATCAGAATGGCATCCATATCTGGAGCATATCTGAACTGTATCTGAAGGTTCAGCTATTCGTGTAAATAATTATCCTGACTTATTTCAGGTATCAATCTCTGACCTTTTACAAATTGTTGATGATATCCATCTGCTGACTAATCTTTCCTGAAGAGATGAAAGATTGGTTGTATGCAATGTCATGATGTATGAAATGCATTATACAATGATGTTCTAACAAATGAATGAAATTATGTTGTATGCATTCGTGTCATAGATGTTTATGACGTATGGATGTGATGTATGGGCATGTAGGCTAATCTGCTGTAATGCTGTTGGATTAGGGAAAATAAATCCCTGACTTCCGCTGGGGATGTGGAGTGTAAGTCTTCATGTTTTGAAGTGCTAATGAGTTGATGAGATTCTATTTGTTAGAGAAATAAACTCTGTTGTACGGGAAATGCCGTGTATTTCTTGTGAAATCCTGTTGAGGAATCTTGAGAAATTGGGCGACTTTTACTGGGGATTGATAACTAGAAGTTTTGTTCTGTCGGGGATATGAGAGAGCTTGATATCATTAAACTGCACACTGTGGGGAATTTTATGGAATAGTCTAAAGATATTATCCTATTTCTTAAATCCATTAGTGTCTGTCTTCTATTTTTTGCTTATTTGTAAACAGTGGTTACGTTCAAATGCATATGCTCAAAAATAAATCACTGGACGTTTTTGTAAACAAAACACAGAAATAAAGAAAAACAGATAATTTTGTACTTTCAAAGGAATATCTTTGTATTAATAATTATTTTGTACAATGAGACAAACATCCTAGTAAGAGAATGTCTTTGTAAAAAAAAAAAAGGGAAATTTGATACAAAGGAAATATAGCTATGTGCAATAATCCCATGGAGTTCCCATTTTGCTATAGCCTTCGTGTTTCTGAGCGTCTTGTCCACTTGCTTCCTTGTCCGAAGTTGATTGGATTAACAAGAACCGTTGAGTTGGTCAGTTGAAGCCAAAGGTTGTCTGCAAGGTGATCCAACAGGACATAGTCATACGCTTTAATTCCCTAACTTTTTCCTGGACCGCCCTTTCGGGTTTTCAGTCCATCGGGATACCATTTTTTGCCCAAGTTGCACTTTCGGGTTTTCAACTTGCCGAATGTACATATTTTTTTTGTTTTATCCCTAATTTTTTTCCCGAACCTTTTGGTTCACCGGGATTCCCTTGTTTTTCCTAGGTGCATCAACCTAGTGAGTCTGTTATGCGTAGTATCTTTTGACTATATCCGCATTCACAGGGTGCGGCAGGTCGTCGCCATCCATAGTGGTTAAGATCATTGCTCCACCAGAGAATATGATTTTGATCACAAACGGTCCTTTATATGTAGGAGTCCATTTTCCCCTGGGATCACCCAACAACAGTATGATGCGCTTGATCACCAGATCACCGACTTGATACACTTGGCATCTGACCTTTTTGTTGAAACCCTTGATCATCTGTTTATGATACATTTGACCATGACAGATAGAATTAATACTTTTCTCATCAATCAAGTTTAGCTGATCAAGTTGAGTTTGGATCCAGTCATCTTCATTCAAATCAGCATCCTTCATGATTCTCAGAGAAGGGATCTGGACCTCAATAGGCAAGATAGCTTCCATGCCGTATACCAGAGAGTAAGGTGTTGCCCTGGTTGATGTGCGCGCCGTGGTACGGTAACCGTGGAGAGCGAAAGGTAGCATCTCATGCCAGTCCTTGTAGGTTACTGTCATTTTTTTTGTGATCTTGTTGATGTTCTTATTTGCGGCTTCGATAGCGCCATTCATATTTGGCCGGTAAGAGTAAGAATTATGGTGATGGATCTTGAACTGCGCGCACAGTGTGGTGATCATAGTATTGTTGAGATTCGTACCATTGTCTGTGATGATCTTCTCTGGGATACCGTACCGAAAAATGAGATTCTATTTGATGAACTGGGCGATAACATTCTTGGTAACGGAAGCGAAAGAAGCTACCTCAACCCACTTCGTGAAATAATCAATGGCCACAAAGATGAAGCGGTGTCCGTTAGAGGCTATAGGTTTGATTTATCCAATCATATCGATGCCCCACGTTGCGAATGGCCAGGGAGCAGTCAGGACATTCAGAGGAACTGGAGGTACATGCACTTTGTCAGCATAGATCTGACACTTGTCGCAGGTTCGAGAGTGCTGATAGAAATCTGCTTCCATGGTAGACCAATAATACCCCTCCTTAGGATCTTCTTTGCCATCGTATTACCATTGAAATGGGTGCCAAAAGTGCCTTCATGTAGATCAGCCATGATCTTTTATGCCTCAACCTTGTCTATGCAATGAAGCAAAACAGAGTCATGGTTGCGCTTGTAGAGAATGCCATTACTGATGAAGAACTTAACATAGAATCTTCTCAAGAACTTACTATCATTAACACAAGCTCCTTCCGGATACTCTTGAGTCTCTAGGTACCTCTTGACTTCATGGAACCAAGGATGGTCCACTACTTCTTCAGTATTGATCTCGTGACTGTAAGCTGGTTCATCCATCCGTTCAACGGTGATCTGGGGAGCCTCGTTACCCCACTTGAGTTTAAACATGGATGACATTGTGGCTAGCGCGTCTGCTAGTTGATTTTCTTCTCGAGGGAAATGCTCGAAGGTAATCTCCTCAAAATGTGGGATTAATGTTAACACATGTTCTTTATAGGGGATAAGGTTAGAGTGCTTCGTGTCCCATTCTCCTTTGACCTGGTTGATGACCAAGGCCGAATCTCCAAACACACTTAAAGATTTGATTCCCAAATCAATGGCAGCTTTGAGACCAAAAATGCACGCTTCGTATTCTGCCATGTTATTTGTACAGTTGAAGCAGAGTCTTGCAGTAAAGGGAGTGTGACATCCTTCAGGGGATATGAGTACAACACCTATGCCATTGTCGAGTGTGTTGGACGCCCCATCAAAAACCAGGGTCCATCGGGATCCTTGTTCAGGTCCTTCATATGGTCTGAGTTCTTCGAAGTTGTTTACCATCATGATATCTTCATCTGGGAATTCGAACTTCATAGACTGGTAGTCATCCACAGCTTGATGAGCCAGGTGTTCGACTAGCACACTGCCCTTATTACTTTCTAGGTAGTGTACTGAATGTCATATTCTGTTAGGATCATCTGCCATCTCGCTATTCTCCCAGAGAGGGCAGGCTTCTCGAATATGTATTTTATTGGATCCATCTTGGATATCAATAAGGTAGTATGGGTCAGTATATATTGTCTTTGCCAGCGAGCAGCCCATGCTAGAGCGCAACAAGTTTTCTCGAGCAGTGAATATCTTGTTTCACAGTTGGTAAAATTTTTGCTCAGTTAGTAAATAACATGCTCTTTTTGGCCAGACTCGTCATGCTGCCCAGCACACAACCCATTGAATTTTCCAAAACAGTTAGATACATGATCAATGGTCTTCCATCGACTGGTGGCATCAAAACAGAAGGCTCTTGTAGGTACTCTTTGATCTTGTCGAAGGTAGTTTGGCACTCATCATTCCAATTGACTACTTGATCTTTCTTCAGTAATTTGAAGATTGATTCACAAGTAGCTGTTAAGTGAGAAATGAATCAGGAAATGTAGTTTAGCTGTCCTAAGAATCCTATGACTTCCTTCTCGGTGCGAGGAGCAGGCATTTCTTGTATTGCTTTCACCTTGGCAGGATCCACTTCGATACCTTTACCGCTGATGACAAAGCCTAGGAGTTTACCGGACCTCACCCCAAATGTGCATTTATTCGGGTTCAACCTCAGTCTGTATTTCTTTAGTCTCTCAAACAGTTTCTGCAAATGGTCAAGATGTTCTTCTTCAGTTTGAGATCTGGCTATCATATCTTCCACATAGACCTCTATTTCATGATGTATCATGTCGTGAAATAAAGCTACCACGGCACATTGATAGGTTTCCCCAGCATTCTTCAACCCGAATGGCATAACCTTTTAATAGAATGTGCCCCACTGTGTGACAAAGATTGTTTTCTCCATGTCCTCAGGTGCCATTTTGATTTGGTTGTAGCCTAAGAAACCATCCATGAAGGAAAACACCTTATGTTGTGCTGTATTGTCAACCAGAATATCGATATGGGGAAGTTGGAAATCATCCTTAGGGCTTTCCCTATTCAAATCTCTGTAGTCCATGCACATTCGTACTTTACTGTCATTTTTAGGCACTGAAACAACATTGGAGACCCACTGTGGATAGGAGGTAACGACTAAGAATCCGGTGTTGAATTGTTTCACGACTTCAACCTTGATCTTCTCTGACACGTCTGGTCGCATGCGACAGACTTTCTGTTTTACCGGAGGGAAATCTTCTTTTGCTGGTTGAAAATGTACCACGATGTCAGCATCAAGCCCTGGCATGTCTTCGTACGACCTGGAAAAGACCTCAACATAATCATGTAGCAACTAAGTCAGACGCTTCTTGACACTGGATTCCATATTGGCACCCACTCTGACTTCTTTCTTGTCCTCTTCGGTACCTAGGTTAACTGTGTCCACTGGTTCTTCGTGGGGCTGAATGGTCCTCTCTTCTTGTTGTAGTAACCTGGATAGGTCCCCTGGAACTTCATAATCTTCCTCGCCTTCGTCTTCGGCTTGGTAGATTAGATTTTCAGAGTCACAAAAGACCATAGCAGAATTGTTACCCATGGGATCCCAAATGGATGTAGATCTGCATTTTGAATTTGAGTGTGTGTAAGAGTATAGCTATCTTTGAAAGAAATAAAAATGTAAATAAGAAAGATAAAGAACACAAAGTTTGTATGTAAAAACGTCCATGGTTCATTGATGACATATGAAAATGAGGTAACAACCCTTACAAATTGACCGTTGTGCCTCGGGTAAGACACAAGGCTTTAAAAGTCTGAATTGTTTAATTATTACAGGTCCGACAAAATTTAAAGACAATTACTGTTGGATAAAAGTAATTGGGACAAAATCTTTAGCTTCCCAGTTGCTGAGTCTTCCATTGACAGTTGGGAAAATCCAATCCTCCAGGTCATAGCTATCTTCATCATCTTCCACTGCGTTGACTCCGTGGTTGCTGATCTTCAAGGGTGGTCCCCCGGAACGAGCACGGTGTACAACTTTCTGGGCTCTTGAAGTGAAATACAAACCAAATTTGTCAGATTTGTAAGGGATATCTGGGAGCTGGCCCCAAATAGTGCACCCACCTTCTTCAATCACTGCCTTGGCATCTTTCAGAGAAGACATCTTTAGCGCATGCCTTATAATCTTTGGGACTTAGGAAACAACCTTGGTTACCGCCACGGTTGGTGGGACTTCCTCGAAATTCTGAAACAGAGTTTCAATGAATTCACCATCCAATTCCATGTATCTGAAGAAGTTCAAGTGACTGACCATATATTCCTCTTCTCCATGGACAATAATTATTTTCCCCTTGGTTGGGCATTTCAGCATTTGATGTAATATAGAGGTGACATCACCAACATTGTGAATCCATGGTCGGCTTAATAAGAAGGAGTAGGAAGGGCGAATGTCCATCACGTAAAAAGTTGAATCAAAGGTTTGGGTTCCAACTTTTATGGGGATGTCCACCTCCCCATGCACCATTCTCTTTGAACTGTCGAAGGCCCTTGCCACTATGTTGCTGGGTTTTAAGGTAAAACCTTCATAGTCAAAGTCTATCAAGAGCCTTCTTAGGTAGCACATTCAAAGACGAACCAGTATCAACCAAGACATGGGCCAAAGTTGTGCCCCTGCATTCGATAGAGACATGCAATGCCTCGTTGTGCTTCCTCCCTCTGGGTGTCAGGTCAACATCAGAAAAGCCTAAACCATTCTAAGCGGTTAAGCTGGCCACGCAGTCTTGGAACTGATTAGCAGAGGTTTCTTGTGGTACATGGGAAGTTTTAAGAAATTTCACCAAGGCCTTCGCATGAGCCTCGGAGCACAACAATAAAGCCAACATGGAAATCTTTGACGGAGTCTGCCCTATGTGACACCCCAAATAATCCGATTATTAAATAATTAGAATTTTTAATTATTAATTTAATTGGAAATTTAATTATTGGTATTTTTGGATTATTGGAATTAATTTAATTAATTAAAGGAAAGAAGTATTGGTGGTGTGAAGAGTGATTAGAGGGTGTGAGGGGTAAAATACTCTACTCTTACTAATTACTAATTTAATTATTTTATTGGAATAATAAAAGGAGTATTAAAAGGAAAAAGAAGAGAAAGAGAGTTATTTTGGAATATTCATCATACGTGCATTTGAGAAGAGGAAAAAGAAGGAGAAAACCGGAAGCGTCAGAATTTGAAGAACCCACAAGGTAAGGGGTGATTTCGATTAGTTAATTCGTATTATCGGTTTAGATATTCAATAGTATGGATCATAGTATGTTAGGGAATCCCGATTTGGAATTCTAGGATTCCGTAGAATTGTCCCTATTGCGTCGAATTGTAGGTTGAAAACCATTAGGGTGTCAGATGATAAAAAGGAATGATGAAATAATGTTGTTTGATGTTATAATGGTGCAAAATGGATGTGTTTTGGTGTTTCTCATGTTGCAATTCGTATGGGTATGTTTGGAATTGGTTTAGAATGAATAAATGCTGTCAAAAGTGCAGAATTTGATTCTGCAGGTCGTGGGAACCGGTTTCCAGTGGGGAGGAACCGGGTTCCACTGTGTGAATTTATGAAAACTGGAAAAAATGCACGTAGGAACCGGTTCCTGTATAGGTAGGAACCGGGTTCCCATACATTTTTCCAGAAGCGTGATTTTTGAACTTCGTAGGAACCGGTTCCTGCATATGTAGGAACCGGGTTCTGCTGTAACTTTTGAAAAATATTAAACTTTGAAAATTCATAACTTTCAAACCGTAAGTCCGTTTTGAGTGCCGTTTTGGACGTTATTTCTTAAATTTAATGCTCTATTTTATAAAATGAAAATATTTCCTAAAACCTGAAATTATTTCGAAAATGACTCAAATCCCGGAATAAGTGATTATTGGCTAATGCACATGGGTGTGTATGTAGCAGTGAACCTGTGATGGATGGATGTATTAGTATTGTGTGAATGAAAGGCATTTTTATGTTGCTAATGATGGTGTGCATGATCGTTGAGATATCATGTTTTTGGTTTTGGTTCAGTTATGATAAATTGATGTATTTCATAGACTGATTTGGTGTTGCATGCTAGTGATGTGCGTGCATATGCATTGTTTTGGTGAAGTTAATTCCCATTGTGTGGAATTTGACTTGTATTTCCGTTAACCGATACCCGGGTGATGATGCGTGGTTAGGCTGGATTCGTGTCCGGGTGTTTATGGACGAATCGATGGTTGTTGTATCTGGTTGATGATGGATCAGTGTTGGGTGACTTGGTCACGTGTTGGTACCACATGCATTGTGTCTGCATTTGTGTTTGCATGGAATTGTAACATGTTAGGATGTCTTCCAGTGTTAAAATTCTTTGGTTGATTATTGATTTGTGCATAATGACTTGTATGATTGGAACTACGTGTTGAATCTGAATTTATGCTAAAAGGGTGAAATAATATGCTTGTGATATAATGTTGATTGAGAAGCTTATAATGCATGTTAATTATGAGAAATCTCACCCTTACTTTAACAATTTCAGATTAAAGTTAGAAGCTCAGGAGTTGGTGAGGATGGCTCTAGAGCTATGTTACTTTAAGTCCGCGTGTCAGTGTCGTGCTCTGATAGGTTGTAACACTGGGGAACGTTTAGTTGAGGAATTAGTTATTATTCAATTGTTTCTTTAAATTTCATTGGGAATAATTATGTTTTGGTTTATTCTGTTTTGGTTATGGTATTTTTCCGCTGTGTAAGACATGGTCTTAAGTTGATTGAATTATTTGAATAATGACCCTCAGTGTAGCATGACTACTGTTTTATTGGAAGTTTTATTTATTTCATAATTGTGACATCCCTTGTTCCATGTTAACTTTGATGGAATATGTCTTTAATCATTGATATAATTAATATTATTCGGGGTATTTTAGAAGGGGTGTTACAATAGTGGTATCAGAGCATAGTCGGTCTTGTCTTGTGTCGTTATCCCTTTTGTATGCGACTAGTGTAAGATGACAATGTCGATACTTGTGTGCTGATGAGGTTGTTTTGTAATGTTACAGAACAATGGCCGGAAGAGGTAACGGAAGAAACAACGATGCTATTGCTGAAGCATTGGGAATGTTGGCTGGAGTACTCGGAGGGAACCAACAGGGAGCTGTGATTGGTGCTGACCGACAATTGGGGAATTTTCAGAGGAATAATCCTTCGTTGTTCAAGGGTGCACATGATCCCGAAGGTGCTCAAAAGTGGTTGAAGGAGATCGAGAGGATCTTCAGAGTAATTGACTGTGCTGAAGGGCTGAAGGTGAGATACGGAACTCACATGTTAGCAGAGGAAGCTGATGACTGGTGGGTTGCTACCAGAAATGAAATGGAAGAAGATGGTATTGCATTGACTTGGGTTGTGTTCAGGAGGGCTTTTCTGAGGAGGTACTTACCTGAGGACATCAGAGGCAAGAAGGAGATTGAGTTTCTGGAACTCAAGCAGGGTAACAAGACTGTCAGTGAGTATGCTTCGAAGTTTACTGAGTTAGCGAAGTATTATGCTCATTATACTAACGATGCAGATGGAGAATTTTCCAAATGTATCAAGTTTGAGAATGGTCTTCATGATGAGATTAAGCAGGGTATTCGGTATCAGCATATTCGAAGATTTCCTGATCTGGTTGACTGTAGTAGGATTTTAGAGGAGGATCTTGCTAGCACTAAGTCGAATGCTCGAGGGTATGTTGATAGGAAGGGTAAGCAACAGATGGATCGTGGTAAGCCTTATGATATAAGTAATCAGAGACCCGGTGGTTGGAAGAAGTTTGGTGGAGGAGATTCTAGTTCTTCCACTAAGTGCTACAAGTGTGGTGAGACAAGACATCGTATGGTGGATTGCAAAAGTAATGATAAGAAGTGTTTCAAGTGTGGGAAACTCGGCCATGTGGCCAATGATTGTAGAGTAATAGTGGTGACTTGTTACAACTGTGGTGAAGAAGGTCATACTCGTCCTCAGTGTACAAAACCCAAGAAGGAGCAAGCTGGTGGTAAAGTGTTTGCATTGTCTGGGTCAGAGACTAAGCCAGATGATCGACTGATTAAAGGTACATGTTTTATTAATGACATACCTTTGATTGCGATTATTGATACCGGAGCTACGCATTCTTTTATTGCTTTGGATTGTGCTAAAAGATTGAATTTGGAAATTTCTAATATGGATGGAAGTATGGTTATTGATACTCCTGCGTCTGGTTCAGTGACTACTTCGTATGTTTGTAGGAATTGTCCTATTGTGATTTTTGGTAGGGGTTTCAGTATGGATTTAGTGTGCCTACTGTTAGAACAACTTGATAGCATCCTTGGAATGAACTGGTTGGAATTCAACCAGGTTCATATCAACTGTTTTGCGAAGACGGTTATTTTTCCTGAAGAGGTTGGTGTCGAAGATGTGACTATGTCGGTTAAACAGATGAACCTAGCTGTGAAAGATGGTGCTGTGGTATTTATGTTGTATTCTGCAATAGAAGCGGAGGGAAAAGCAAAGAGTGATGGATTGCCAGTGGTGAATGAATTTCCAGAGGTGTTTCCGGAAGACGTTAGTGAATTGCCACCTGAGAGGGAGGTAGAATTTACTATAGATTTGATTCCTGGAACTAGTCTGGTGTCGATGGCGCCTTACCGTATGTCGGCATCTGAATTAGCGGAGTTAAAGAAACAGTTGGAGGAGTTACTTGAGAAGAAGTTTATTCGTCCGAGTGTTTCACTGTGGGGTGCTCCGGTGTTGTTGGTTAAGAAGAAAGAAGGTTCAATGAGATTATGTGTTGATTACAGACAGTTGAATAAAGTTACAATCAAGAATCGGTATCCTTTGCCGAGGATCGATGATTTGATGGATCAACTAGTTGGAGCTTGTGTATTTAGTAAGATTGATCTGAGATCTGGATATCATCAGATTCGTGTGAAGTCGGAGGATATTCAGAAAACTGCATTTAGAACGAGGTATGGACATTACGAGTATTCTGTTATGCCGTTTGGAGTTACTAATGCACCTGGTGTTTTCATGGAGTATATGAACAAGATATTTCATCCGTATCTTGATAAGTTTGTGGTGGTGTTCATTGATGATATTCTAATTTATTCGAAGAGCGATAGAGAGCATGCAGAACATCTCAGAGTTGTGTTGGAATTGTTGAAAGAGAAGAAGCTTTATGCAAAGTTGTCCGAGTGTGAATTCTGGTTAAGTGAAGTAAGTTTTCTTGGCCATGTAATTTCCAAGAATGGAATTGCTGTGGATCCTACGAAGGTAGAAGCATTATCTCAGTGGGAAGCACCGAAGAATGCTTCTGAGATCCGTAGTTTTCTAGGTCTTGCAGGTTATTACAGGAAGTTTATAGAAGGATTTTCCAAATTAGCGTTACCGTTGACTAAGTTGACCAGGAAGGGTCAGATGTTTGTTTGGGATGTTGAATGTGAGAAAGGATTTCAAGAGCTGAAGATGAGGTTGACAAGTGCTCCGATCTTGATTTTTCCAAATCCGACTAAGTCTTTCATTGTGTATTGTGACGCATCATTAATGGGATTAGGTGGTGTGTTGATGCAAGATAAGCAGGTGGTGGCTTATGCTTCGAGACAATTGAAAGTACGTGAAAGGAATTATCCGACTCATGATTTGGAGTTGGCAGCTGTTGTGTTTGTTTTGAAGTTGTGGAGGCATTATTTATATGGTTCTCGGTTTGAGGTGTTCAGTGATCACAAAAGTCTGAGGTATCTCTTTGATCAGAAAGAGTTGAATATGAGGCAGAGGAGATGGTTAGAATTTCTAAAGGATTATGATTTCGGTTTGAATTACCATCCTGGTAAGGCAAACGTTGTTGCGGACGCCTTGAGTAGGAAGTCCTTGCATATGTCGATGTTAATGGTCCGTGAGTTAGATTTGGTTGAGCAGTTCAGAGATTTAAGTTTGGTATGTGAAACTACTCCGAATAGTGTGAAATTGGGTATGTTGAAACTGACTAGTGGTATTCTGGAAGAAATTCGGAATGGACAGAAGTCCGATGTTGGGTTAGTTGATAAATTGACATTGATCAACCAAGGTCAAGGAGGCAAGTTCCGGATTGATGAGAATGGTGTTATGAGATTTGGTAATAGGGTGTGTGTTCCAGATGTTGCAGAGATTAGGAAGAGTATTTTGGAAGAAGGACATCGTAGTGGATTGAGTATTCATCCTGATGCTACTAAAATGTACCATGATTTAAAGAAGTTGTTTTGGTGGCCGGGAATGAAAAAGGAAATTGCTGAGTTTGTGTATGCTTGTTTGGTTTGTCAAAAGTCGAAGATTGAGCATCAGAAACCGTCAGGATTGATGGAACCGTTGTTTGTTCCGAAATGGAAATGGGATGGAATCTCTATGGATTTTGTGTCTGGTTTGCCAAGGACATCGAAGAATTGTGATTCTATCTGGGTTATTGTTGATCGGTTGACGAAATCTGCTCACTTTATTCTGATAAGAATGGATTATCCGATGGAAAGGTTGGCAGAATTGTATGTTGAGAAGATTGTGAGTTTGCACGGTATTCCTTCTAGTATTGTGTCGGATCAAGATCCGAGGTTTACATCTAAATTATGGACGGGATTGCAAGAAGCTTTGGGTACTAAGTTGCATTTGAGTTCCGCTTATCATCCATAGACAGATGGTCAGACGGAGAGAACGATTCAGTCGTTGGAAGATTTGTTAAGAGCTTGTGTGTTGGAGAAATATGGAGCTTGGGATAGTTATCTACCATTGATTGAGTTTACCTACAACAATAGTTTTCATTCGAGCATTGGTATGGCTCCGTTTGAGGCATTGTATGGTAGGAGGTGTCGGACACCGTTGTGTTGGTATGAATCTGGAGAGAGTGTTGTGATTGGATCGGAAATTGTCCAACAAACTTCGGAAAAGATTAAGATGATTCAGGAGAAGATGAAGACTTCTCAGAGTCGTCAGAAAAGTTATCACGATAAGAGGAGGAAAGATCTTGAGTTTAGCGAAGGAGAACATGTTTTTATTCGAGTTACTCCGATGACTGGTATTGGTCGAGCTTTGAAGTCAAAGAAGTTGACTCCATGTTTTATTGGTCTGTTTCAGATTACCATGAGAGTTGGGAAAGTTGCTTATCAGATTGCTTTGCCGCCGTCACTTGCAAATTTGCATGATGTTTTTCATGTATCTCAGCTAAGGAAGTACATTGCTGATTCATCTCATGAGATTCGGGTAGACGATATACAGGTACGAGAGAATTTGACTGTGGAAGCGGTACCTGCGAGAATTGAGGATCAGAAGTTGAAACAGTTGCGAGGCAAGGAGATCGCGTTGGTAAGAGTGGCTTGGGAAGGACCAGCAGATGGAAATGTCACTTGGGAGCTGTAGAGTCAGATGAAGGACTCGTATCCCGAACTGTTCGTCTAAGGTATGTTTTCGAGGATGAAAACTCTTTTAGTTGGGGAGAGTTGTGACACCCCAAATAATCCGATTATTAAATAATTAGAATTTTTAATTATTAATTTAATTGGAAATTTAATTATTGGTATTTTTGGATTATTGGAATTAATTTAATTAATTAAAGGAAAGAAGTATTGGTGGTGTGAAGAGTGATTAGAGGGTGTGAGGGGTAAAATACTCTACTCTTACTAATTACTAATTTAATTATTTTATTGGAATAATAAAAGGAATATTAAAAGGAAAAAGAAGAGAAAGAGAGTTATTTTGGAATATTCATCATACGTGCATTTGAGAAGAGGAAAAAGAAGGAGAAAACCGGAAGCGTCAGAATTCGAAGAACCCACAAGGTAAGGGGTGATTTCGATTAGTTAATTCGTATTATCGGTTTAGATATTCAATAGTATGGATCATAGTATGTTAGGGAATCCCGGTTTGGAATTCTAGGGTTCCGTAGAATTGTCCCTATTGCGTCGGATTGTAGGTTGAAAACCATTAGGGTGTCAGATGATAAAAAGGAATGATGAAACAATGTTGTTTGATGTTATAATGGTGAAAAATGGATGTGTTTTGGTGTTTCTCATGTTACAATTCGTATGGGTATGTTTGGAATTGGTTTAGAATGAATAAATGCTGTCAAAAGTGCAGAATTTGATTCTGCAGGTCGTGGGAACCGGTTCCCAGTGGGGAGGAACCGGGTTCCACTGTGTGAATTTATGAAAACTGGCAAAAATGCATGTAGGAACTGGTTCCTGTATAGGTAGGAACCGGGTTCCCATACATTTTTCCAGAAGCGTGATTTTTGAACTACGCAGGAACCGGTTCCTGCATATGTAGGAACCGGGTTCTGCTGTAACTTTTGAAAAATATTAAACTTTGAAAATTCATAACTTTCAAACCGTAAGTCCGTTTTGAGTGCCGTTTTGGACGTTATTTCTTAAATTTAATGCTCTATTTTATAAAATGAAAAGATTTCCTAAAACCTGAAATTATTTTGAAAATGAGTCAAATCCTGGAATAAGTGATTATTGGCTAACGCACATGGGTGTGTATGTAGCAGTGAACCTGTGATGGATGGATGTATTAGTATTGTGTGAATGAAAGGCATGTTTATGTTGCTAATGATGGTGTGCATGATCGTTGAGATATCATGTTTTTGGTTTTGGTTCAGTTATGATAAATTGATGTATTTCATAGACTGATTTGATGTTGCATGCTAGTGATGTGCGTGCATATGCATTGTTTTGGTGAAGTTAATTCCCATTGTGTGGAATTTGACTTGTATTTCCGTTAACCGATACCCGGGTGATGATGGGTGGTTAGGCTGGATTCGTGTCCGGGTGTTTATGGACGAATCGATGGTTGCTGTATCCGGTTGATAATGGATCAGTGTTGGGTGACTTGGTCACGTGTTGGTACCACATGCATTGTGTCTGCATTTGTATTTGCATGGAATTGTAACATGTTAGGATGTCTTCCAGTGTTACAATTCTTTAGTTGATTATTGATTTGTGCATAATGACTTGTATGATTGGAACTACATGTTGAATCTGAATTTATGCTAAAATGGGTGAAATAATATGCTTGTGATATAATGTTGATTGAGAAGCTTATAATGCATGTTAATTATGAGAAATCTCACCCTTACTTTAACAATTTCAGATTAAAGTTAGCAGCTCAGGAGTTGGTGAGGATGGCTCTAGAGCTATGTTACTTTAAGTCTGCATGTCAGTGTCGTGCTCTGATAGGTTGTAACACTGGGGAACGTTTAGTTGAGGAATTAGTTATTATTCAATTGTTTCTTTGAATTTCATTGGGAATAATTATGTTTTGGTTAATTCCGTTTTGGTTATGGTATTTTTCCGCTGTGTAAGACATGGTCTTAAGTTGATTGAATTATTTGAATAATGACCCTCAGTGTAGCATGACTACTGTTTTATTGGAAGTTTTATTTATTTCATAATTGTGACATCCCTTGTTCCGTGTTAACTCTGATGGAATATATCTTTAATCATTGATATAATTAATATTATTCGGGGTATTTTAGAAGGGGTGTTACACCCTAGCTGTTCGACTACGTTGTAGTCGCTTCTCTTTATAATTTTCATAATTTCTTCCATCTCCTTTTGGGAGGCCTCAGGGATAGACACTATTTGCCCCTTTATCCGAACAGGCTCAACCAGAATGCCCTTTCCCCGAGTCTCAGTTGACACGGTGGTAGGAGTATCTGCAGGTATAACTATAGGGATTGTAGTAGTAGTAGTGTCAACAGGAAAAGAAACAGGGATGATCACAGGACTGATAACAGTCTTTGGAGGAGAAATCTCTGGGGAGAATACTCTGCCACTTCAGGTTATCTTGCTGGTTCCCACAATGTTGCTGAAGTCTGGGCTAGCCTTCTCAAAAATTGAGTCTTCAACAACTGGCCAATCCTGCTTGACACTGTGATAGTAGACGTTGCCCCCATAGTTCCATGGGACAATTTTATCTGATGAGTACGGGATTGGACCTGGCATAGTAATTATCAGTGGAGCTATTTTAGGAACTAATGTAATCCTAACGGGTCTTTTAGTGGAGACCTTGGAAGGATTAGCAAAAATGGTTACTATTGAAACATCTTTGTAAGAAACGGTTGAAACAGGAGTCTTTTCAAACAAAATCTCTTTGTCATCCATTAGGCGCTTAACACCTGCATTCAATAAATGACAACTAGTTGGTACGGATAAACAGAAGTGGCATCCTTCATCATAGCCCAGGAGTAAACCGGACTTCAATAGGTTCTTCTTGACGGTCAGGAGAGGAGTAATAAGTTTATCAACAGTAGTAACAAAAATATCATCTTCAACAACATTAACACCACGACCATGCTTGGGCATAGGAGCGGTGATAACATTTGGGATCTCAGGAGCATCAAACTCAATTTCTTTTGTTTCAAGAAGGTCTTGCACCTTATTTTTCAAAGCTCAATAGTTGTTTGTATCATGGCCTGGGCTTTCTGAATGGTAAGCACAACGAGCATTAGGATGGTAGTTAGGAGATGTTGTGTTAGGATTCTTCGGAGCTTCCTTCAAAGTTACCATATTAGATCTCAACAAATATGGCAGGACTTGAGATAGTGTCATATTAATCTGGGTAAATTGTCTTACTAGTCTTCTGTCCTAGGCTGATCGTTCCTTTGTTGAGTGGGTGCAGGCTTAGGGATCATGACAGCCCCTACCATTGGTCGGAGTTCAATTCTATCTTGATTTCTCTGAGGATACATAACACCAGCTTCCCATTCTCTAAGGATGCGTCTTTTTGGATCTTCCCATTCTTAATCCCAGCTTCCGCTCTTTCTCCGGTCAAGATTAATTCAGTGAAGCCTGCTGAGGAGCTTCCAATTAAATGATTAAAGAAAGGACCAGACAAGGTACCCAGAAACATGTCTACTAAATCTCTTTCAGAAAGGGGAGGCTGGACTCTTCCTGCTAAGTCCCTCCATTTATGAGCGTAGTCTTTGAAACCTTCACTTGAAACCACAACCATACTCTGGAGTTGAGTACGGGTAGGAGCAAGGTATGCGTTGTACTGATATTGTTTATATAAAGCAACGACAAGGTCTTCCAAATTATGGATATTGGCCCTTTCCAGTTGATAAAACCAATCAAGCTAAGTCCCAAATAGACTGTCTTGAAAGAAGTGGACCCGCAAATCTCTATCAGTAGTGTGAGGCTGTATCTTCTGTTAGAACAATGTTTGAATCTAGTACCCTATATTTAAGTTTTGATGATAACAAAGTGAAAAGATATAGTATTTATATGTTTCATGATTAAACTATATGCTGCCTAAAATTACTATGCTCTGACTTGCAGATATGCTGATTAAAATAAGCAAGATCACTTCTTCAGCATCAGAACTTGATTTGATACACCAGCATCAGAAGTTGCTGAATCAGAACGTGAAGATCAGATGATCAACTCACGTACACGCTGAAGCTTGATGAACAGAACTGCGCGTAAACACTCTGATACAGAAACAATAGTTCATCAGCAGCGAAGCAGAATCAGAATGAGCCAAGCCAGAACGTGCATTGAAGAAGCAACGGTACTGTGCATTGAACGCTAATTAATTCCAACGGCTTCATTCTAGACAAGATCTGCTCAAAAAAGGAAAGCTTGTTAATAGCATTGAATCAAGAATATTTGCATTCAACGATCATCTTCTCAAGTGCTATATAAACCAAGCTTGAAGATTATAATGGCTAATGCTTCCAAACTCTCTACACGCACAAAGCTGAACAATAATCTTCATCTACCAGTTTTGCTAAACCAACAAACTCTGATACTCCATTAGTGTTTAGCATTCTAAGTTTCTAAAGCTTAATCTGTGTATACATCACAGTTGTGATATAGTTTTGTAGAAAACATTCACACACATTTGTTTTATACCTTTGTAAGAAAGTGTTGCCTTGACAAACCGGATTGTGGTTTGAATCAAGAAGGCTTTAGCAGTTGTTAAAGCAGATTTGTATTCAGTTGAATATAGTGAATTAAGACCTCGTTGGAGAGAGGCGAAATCACCTTGACGGGTGGACTGGAGTAGTTTGAGATCAAACGAACCAGGATAAAAATACCTTGTCAATTGCTTTAAGATTCCAGTTTTACAATTCAACCCCCCCTTCTTGTGTTTTTCACCCCTTCATCTTCCTCACATAAGATCGGAGATGCATTTTGGGACACGAAACTCCTTCGTATTTAGCAAATACCGGTGCCTTGAATTTGGTGGAATAACAATCCCAGATAACAATCCCAGCTCTTCAAAGTCCATCCCGAGCACTTTCTAAATCTCCATTGCACTTAGTCGTTCTTCCAGATGTTTGTATTTGTCGTCGACCGAGGGATATTGTTCTTAAGAGTAATCTTCTTCTTCTTCCTCTTCAGATTCAAGCTGGACAACTGCTTCCTTGTCCTTCACTTCTTGATTATCCTTTTCACCAGATGATATTGCAAAGTCTAGGGTCCGTCTGGTTTGTCCTTGGAACCTTCTTCCCATATTCAGAACTCCAGTTATTTTCTTTACTTTCTTCTTCTTTTCTTCAACCAGCAAAGTTTTCAAATATTCTTGTCCTTTGGCTAGAGTCAAGAATAACTTTTGAAACTGAGCATTCTGTGCCTGAAGGTCTTTTACCATCTGCTCGAGATCCATCTTACTGAAATAAATAGTAGAAAGATGAGGATACTTGTTGTAAGAAACCTGCTTATGTTATGATGAATGGTAAATGCATATGCAATGATTTCAAGGAAATTAGAGATTTAAATTCTCTTTAGACCAAAAAGGAACACACGTTATATTAATAAATTAAAGCTTGAGTACATCATGCCTCTTTTGGGCTTACAAAAAATCTAAGATAAAAAGGTTATACGCATCCTCTTTGGTGCGATGTAGGCGTTC
Source organism: Vicia faba (assembly GCA_948472305.1). Taxonomy (NCBI): domain Eukaryota; kingdom Viridiplantae; phylum Streptophyta; class Magnoliopsida; order Fabales; family Fabaceae; genus Vicia; species Vicia faba. The sequence continues at coordinate 343,789,029 of OX451741.1, forward strand.
AGGCTCCACTCCTCATGAAGTTTCTTAGTGAGTTCCAAAACCTTCTTCTTGCTGGCGTAGAATTGGGCCTCGAAAGTGTCTCGTTCCCCCTTAAGCTGTATCCAATCCCTTTGTAAGTATTCAAGAGAGGTGGGCATATCAGGATGTAGGATAGTGTATGGAACATCTCCTTCCATAACTGGCTCTATGATTACTGGGAGAATGAAGGGGTAAGGCATTATAAGACTTTGAGCACGAGTTCGTACCCACTTGAGGTAAGGCTCAAGAGGGATGGAATTCTTATGCCCCAATGTCTTGCTATCTACCTTGTTCAACATCCTCCAAGCTTGGATAAATCTCTGGCGATGACCTTGATCGTCTTTCTCGTAGTCTAATACCAAACCTTGAATGAGCATCTCATGTGGGCCATCCCTTCAGGCATAACCAAACTGTCTTAAGGCTAAATAGGGGTTGTAGGTGATACCTCCTCTAATGCCAAGTAAAGGGACATTAGGGAATTCTCCACAACGATCGACAATAGTAACATTCTCTATAGATCGGGAACACCAACCAATGTCTGAATGTTTGAGCGTCATCAACCTATGTGACCACCTTGAACCTTGCTCATTCTTCAGTACAGATTGGGGAAGATACGAAATAAACCATCTTGCCAAGAGAGGACTACAACACATAAGGATACCTCTTTTCCTCATAGTACGAGTGTGAAAGGAATGTAGGATGTCCCCTAGCAAAGTAGGCACCGGGTTACGAGACATGAAGATTTTGACGGTGGTCACATCTATGAGTTGGTCAAGATTTGGAAACAAAACCATCCCATAGATGAGGAGAGACATAATTTCCATAAAAGATTGCAAATCCAAAGAGTTCCAACAGTTTTGGGCTTTCTCAAACAAGAACTTTGCTAGGAAACCCTTAACACCACTCCTTGTTTCCCAATTAGTTGTGATATCAGATGTTTGCAAGTGTAGAGTTTGAGAAATCTCTTCTGGCTTTGGATCTCTTTTCGTACCATTGAAAGGTAGTTAATTGAGAATGGGATTCCTCAAGAGTTGGGAGAATTCTTCTAAAGTTGTCACAAGTTGATAATCGGGAAATGTGAAGCAATGGTGTAAAGGATCAAAGAACTAAAAGAGCACCTTCATCATGTCTTCATCAGTGTTGGAGGTGACCAAGTTTAGTAGGCGACCATGCCTTTCGGTAAATGGAGAGTTTTCAGGAATCCTTGATGCTAGCTCCTTAAGTTGAGGAGGGATCCTTACAAGATTGACTTGAATGATTTTCCTGCGAATAGAATCCATGTCCTACAAAACAGAACAAAGATAAATCCCAAGATCCTTGAAATGGTTAGTGAATATGAGTATGATGTTATGATGTTTATGATGTTATGTAAAAGTAAATATATACAAACAAAGAAAACAAGTCCTTAGATTTAGGCTTGCATGGAGTATCATAGGTAAGTACCCTCTTGAAGTTTAGTTTACTCAAACCTGTCCTAGTAATAGCAACCGGATTCTAAGGAGCTCAATATCACCGGTTTGTTTCTTTGGGCCTTGTTTCAGCGTAAGCCTCTTTAATGGAGACCGAAATATCCCAAAAAACCAAACCTCAATGAGTGTAGTATCGAGTATCTACCAACTTCAGACTGCACCAAAGTCGGCCATCTCACTTTGTCCTAATGGCCAAGTTGGTCAAGTAAAGGTTCTAAAAGTTCATTAGTGCGTTATGACATCACTCAGCGGCCCCGTATTCTCCTTGACTACTCAAGGTCTACCGATACCCACAAATATGTCGCACTAACGTAGCTATTGCTTAGACCATGTCGGTATACCCCACATAGTTTCCACAACGTATTGCTATTTACCTATAAGGTATCCCAAACTCGGGTAGAGGATTCAAACTCAAAAGAACAACCATAATGTAAAGCATACAAGTCATACAAAGAAAGCAAGTAAATGTGATCTAACCCTAAGGTAACCCCACTTTTAGTATTCTCCCTAGCAGAGTCGCCAGTTCTGTGATATGGTGGGAGAACTAACTTGGTTGTTTTGCGTTTGATCGCAAATGTTGCGGTTATCAAGAGTCGCCACCGACTTTTCTTTTATCTAAAAGGAAAGGTGAAAAAGCACAGGAAAGACCTTTGAGATGTTTTCTTGAGTTCGGGGGGTAGATTATGAAAAGGGAAGGTAATAGCACCTTTTTCATCCATGGTTTTCCATGGGCTCTTAGTTACTTGCTAGATCACTTGCTTTTGTTTGAAAATATGCTTTGTGTGGTTTTTGAAAGTATTTTGTAAAGATGCTATCGTTTAGGCAAACTTTGTAATAATTCTCGTTCGTAAGAATGTATACAAAAGTGTTGACCTTTTGAAAATGTTTTCAAGTTTGAAAGGTGTTTTGAAAGTGTAGGTGTTTGTTTTGAAAGTAGCAAGGATGATTTTGTTTTGAATTGGAGCAAGTAACTAGGAACAATCTACTTACTAAAAAATCTTTCATGTTTATTTCCTCTTTCCTTTGACATTGTTATCTTACCATTGATTTGGTAAGTAACCCTATCTTTGGATGTAAATGGGATGGGCGTGGGACGTTTGTATAGTCATAGAAGGCAACCCATGGGACGTTTTAGCAACGTCGTTTTAGGGACTAGATCGTTTACCGAAAGAAACAATTAGGGTCATCGAGGGACTACAATCTTTTATCAAGAGTTTTTGCTAAAACGCCCATGTTCGAGGGACATGACTATTTTCTCAAAGTAACAAGTGGAGTTAACCTTAGAGGTGCAAGTGTGAAAGTGTTTATTTTTCATGTATTGTTTTGTCTTGGATTAGGATTGTCTAAGATTGATTTTTATCTTGCCATACACACCCTAGTTACTAACATTTGTATTTGAAAGCGTTAAATTGCGGAAAATAAAGTCTTATGCTATTACATCGTTTAGGGGGTGGGGGTACAATTTACAAATGGGGATAAAATATGAACTTAAATATTACAACCATATCGATTAACAATGAAGGTAATGTAAAAACAGTGTAAAAAGAAGGAAAAATTTCATTTTAAACTATTATGTGTCGACACAAGCTCCTATGCATCGATACATAACTTTCCTTGCCCCTGTATTTCCAAATCAACTCAGTATGACTCGTTACATAATGGTATGTGTCGACTCATACACTGCATGTGTCGACTCATACATGCTTTATGTCGACTCATACACTCTTTTTCCTTCTATTTTGGGCCTGTATAGAAGTATGTGTCGACTCATAAGGCTATGTGTCGACTTATACTGTCATTTTTTTACTTCAACATTATTTTGATGCATACATGGGTTAGTTCTCAACACATAATGAAAATAATAGAAGACAAACAAAAGGGTTAGCTTCAAGGATAATGATTACTACATTTTGTATTCAAAAATGAATTATTAATGATGCTTGAAATGAAGAACTAAAGTCAAGAAACTTACCTTGGAGCTGGATCTTATACTCTGAGCTTGAGTTATTGTCTTGACTATTCTTGAACTTGGAAAAGAAAACAGAGGTGTTGTAGAAGCTTGTTCTTGAGTTTGAATAATTTCTAGGTGATGTATGTGAGGTGCTTAGATGTTTGGACAGAGCTTGCAAGGTATGAGAGTTCCAAATATTTGGACTTTAAAACTCAAGAGTGGAAGCTTCTTTTTTTTTGACATTTATGGATTTTTTGAGAGTATGGGATCTTGATGGCTAGTTTACAACAAAACTTATGGTTTTTCTCTCTATTTTTTCTAACCTCCTTCTCTTGCAAATGCTTCTTCTATTTATAGGCAAGGGGTTTGTGCATATGAGCTGATTAGGTTTTCAAAACAACATGTTATGGTTTGGTTGGATTACAAAGATCAAACTACGTCAAGTACTCCATAGTCCCAAGATAAAGTACCAAAGTTGCTGGTATAGAGGAGCTACTTCCCATGATTTATGGTGGAGTATAATCAGCAACCATCAAGGTATGGGCTCAAGACAAACTTTGTACAAATAACAATGGTGCCTTTATGCCATAAATGGAAAGATCTTTTGGACAATAGTTTAAGAACTTGGGTAATATCTCAAGAGTGGGTGTAAGCATTAAATTATGATGAGATTTTCAAGCAAGGAAGCTGCATCATAAGATTTTTGTCATGTGTTCCTCACTAAAATGACTTGCAATTCAAAAATGGATGCTCAACTTAATGCTCTTGAAGCTCCTAGCTAAAATATGATAAATTCATGCTCTTGGATGTTTTGGAAAGCTTGAAGCACCCTCTACAACTTTCATGTTGACCAGTTTAGTTAAATAAAACTGGAACTTGATGAAAATTGGCCAAGAAGTTGGGATAAAAACCTGACCAAAACTGCTGAAAACTTCTCTAAGTGTTTTGTTCAAAAATGCCATGACTTCATGAATTTATAACTTGAGAGACAAGCATATTTACGAGAATTTGTGTAAAGCAACGTTGTAGATATCATGGAGATCTACAACTTTCATGTTGAAAGTTTCTTTTGAATCATCTTGCATCATGATGAAAAATTTGCTCAAAGTTGTGAAAAAAACATGGAGTTTTACAACACTTAGAAATCTAAGTTTGAAAACTTTGACTTTTCAAAATGAAATCTTGACCTTTTGATTTCTTGATGAATAAGTTTCATATTTTGACACGTTTGGATGAATTGTGATCTTTGACACTTGATTTTGACCAAAAAGTCAAAGTTTGACTTTTCAGTGTACAATTGACTTTTGATCAGTTGACTGAAAATTCACTATCAATCCAATTGATCTTGAGCAATGTTTTGGGTCATGCCATTAGGTAAAAATTATGAAATTGAACTCTTGAGATTATGCTTCAACCCAATTGACCATTTGCAAGGTCAAAAATAAAAAATTGCCCTTTCTCAATCAAAACCCTAATTTTGACCATTTTGCCCTTTTGATGATTTGATCAAATTTCTTGAGAAATTGTGGTCCAAACTTGATCAAATGATATACATGATTTTATAATGTTGATGAGGATAAAAAACTATGAAGTTTAACTGTAAATTGGCCATAGTTGACTTTTTCCCAATACAGTTGATTTTTTAGATCAACTGCTCAATTGACTGAGCAAAAATGTGATTCAAGGCTTGAAACTTGACACGAGTAATCTTGGGGGTACATAATGATCCATGAAAGTCATATGAGGCATTGAAAGTTCAATTATCCTTGTGCAGTCTCAAACCCTAATTTGAGTCATCAATGCTTTAAGGAGGTGTATTGAGTTGATCAACCCTAGTGTAGTCTTGAACCAAATGAGATCTTTTGAGAAAATATTTGATAAATGAGAGGGCAAATTTTTTGGGTTCAAAATTACGCTACATCAAATCAGTAGTTTCTGAACTACTCATCAGAAGAAGAAGACAAGCAATAAGTCTCAAGCTCAACATTTCAGAAACAGAATAACATATTCTAGAGAAATCAAGTTCTACAGAAACAAGTTAAATAAAGACTAGAAAAGTCCAGATACATCTCCAGTAGTGCTCTAATCAAAATTGACAAATGGTCACAGTTTTCGAGGAGAAGAATGATGGAAACTCTCAGCTATATCTTGGATAGATAAAAAGAATAAATCACACCTCCTATACATTAATCATTACAAAAGGTAGATTTGCATTGAAAATATATCAAACTGCAATATACATGTTACAATACATTATGTGCTCCAACGATATTATTCTCTCCAGACTATATAAAGCAACTTTGTTATACTTGAAAGTGTGTGTGGATGAACAACACCAATAATTTCACAAGCACAAAGTAATATCACTTTGAAATGCAATATTTACACTGAGTTGTTGCCCTATAGTGTAATATTTCATTAAGCATATTAAAGTGATAAGAACTTACTAAGAAGCAACATGTTTATCACAACTTATTTCCAAAATGGTTGTCAATCTTACAAGAAAAATATCACAAGAACAGAAAGAATGAAGGATCAACAAGCAATAAGAAACATGAGTCAATACTCGTGTCTTGATCATTGAAGAAAAGAAGCTGAAGATCTCAACAAGATGTCATTCAAAATATTAATCAAAACGCATCTCAAGAGAAACCAGAAAAGAAGAAAGAAGTTATTTTGTTCATCTTGATTAACAAAGAGGATGAAGATAAGAAGACTATAAAATGTTTCTCACTTAATCTCCACAACATTCAACCTTGTAGAAACATGCAAAACACAAGAGTTGTTGCTTTGATTGTGTTATCTCTTAGAAACCTTCATGTAAATTGTTTTAGACAGTGAAGTTGTTGCTCAAAAGTTTGTCAAAATAATATGTACTCTAAGTAGGAGAACTCTGCTTGATAAGAAGCACTCATGTAAATCTCCAGAAAAACAATTCTTTCTAGAATTGGTGTTTCCTCAAGTGAATTTCTAGTCTCTATACTTGAGAGGGCTAAGAGGCATTTCTAGACACTTAGAGGTTGTTGTAATCTTTCAAGGTTAGTTGATTAAGTCCTTTTTTAAGAAAAATCACCCGAGGAGGGTGGACAAGATGTAGCCTTAGTTGAGATGGTGAACTTGTATAAAAATGAATGTGCCCTTTACTACTATTAATTTCTACTTTCTAAAATGATTATGCAAAATCTTTAGAAAGGGAGAAAGTTCTATCAACACAATTTAAACCCTCCTTACTTGTATTTTTCTCCACCTTCATATGGTATCAGAGCTAGGCTCTGTTATTGATTCTTGAATCAAACACTTAACTGTGTAGAGAGATCCAGTTATCGAAAACCACAAACATCTTAAGAAAATAAATTATCTGAAGTAAGCATCAAAAGCTCTTCATACTTGAATTAGCTATGTTCGGGAGAAAATATAATTCTCTATAAGAAGGCAGTTCCAGAAAATTCTAGAAGGGTTCTCAAGGAAGCCAAATCCTTCGCTATAACATAGTCGAGTGTATCTGAAGATAGAAAAAGTAAGAAGTCAACTTTTTGAAATTGTCCAGATAATTAAGAACCTCTGAAAGGCCTCTCTGAAGAAAGCATAAGACAAAAGAAGTTGTTTAGAAGCTGGTTCTAAGAGAAAGCTAAAGTTAAATACAAATGGAAAATATTCAAAGACATGAAAAGCTGATCAGAATTTGTATCAAGGACAAGCTAAAGTCAAAACCAGAATGGAGAGCACTCAGATGAAAGAATCACTTTAAAGATTTCAGAATCTTCAAGGTATGTTTTCTTTTATATATAAATTATTAGAACTTATGATAAAAATACCTCTACAAGTTAGAAGATGTTTTTTAAACAGAAGAATTACAAATGTTAGTGCAACTCCAAGTTGTGAGTTTTCTGGTTAAGTGAAAATTTCATGATTTGGAACATTCTCTCTTCCAAGAGAAAGATATTTTAATCAATTCTCTAGACAATATGAACGCAAGTTCTCTTAAGGATGAGACGAATATTTTACGAATGATGTATGTGATGATAACTTCTCATTCAAGCAACTATGTTCATGTTTTTCTATTTCTGTTCTGGTCTGTCACCTCCAAATGCTAATTCACTCAAAGTCCTTATTTAGAACCTGTATGATACTCTATGTTTATAAAGACTGATTCACTCCATTCCTTTTCATTGAAATTCTTGTCACATGTCAGTGATCTATGTCATTCGTGCAAATTATTACAACCTCTTTCACCCTCTTATATATATATATATATATATATATATATATATATATATATATATATATATATATATATATATATCTCAAGAGTGATTTAATATTTATCTTATCCTCTCATAAACTAATTCCTATCAAGCTTTTTCCTCTCATCTGATTCATCATGCCTCAACCAAACTTTCTTGGAAATGAAGATCTTCTTGAAATCACCATCGAAAAACAAATTGAAATTTCCTCTCTTGAAAGTAACATTGCTTCCAGCATCTCATATGTGTTTTATTCTCAGTAATGGACAAGATACTTCAGTATACTAAAGAAACCTGTTTACGTGAATCTTGTTTAAGAATTATGGAAGCATGCCTATCTTGAATATGAAAATGGTTCCATTCACTCCTATATATTTGAAATTCCCATCACCATTACTCCCTTCTTAATCAATCTTGCCACTGGATGTGAGAATGTAGGTGTATGAGTTGACTGTGTCAAGTATAGGTTTGTGACGTATGATAAATTTGATTCTCTTCATGACATCTCATCAGGATATGAGCCTATCAATCCTGAAAATCTACTACCTATTCCTAAATCTTGGTCAAAGCTTGTGTTGTCCAACTTTATTTCCAGAAGGGATAATGTTGCAACTGGTTTTAAATCAGAGTTGCCACCCTTAATTTTTATCCTAAGGAAGGGAATATAAAGGATAACCCTAATAAGTTTAGAGATTCTAGATTGTTGGACTCAGTTCTAGACGAAGGGAAGGTGTTGGGTGATAAGTGAAAATTGTAGTTATTTTTGTATATACTTTTTGTTGCACTTATCAACTTTTTCTTATTAACATCATTGAATAAACCCGACTTTTGTTTAAATACATTTAGTTTGTGTTTAATTTTATTTTTATATACATAGTGTATTGTTTGATGTTATTCCATTCATTTTATAGGTATTTGTTGCATTTTGGAGCATTGAGGAATTAGGTGTCGAAGGCACAACTCCAGATGCGTGTTTTCAGAATAAAAGACAAGTTTTGGGACATTCTTCCAGGAGAGCCCGCTTAGCGCGCAGAGGCCACTAAGCGCGAGTACCACTTAAAGCATTTTGTAGCGCGCTGCTTGCATTTGATAATTTGGCTGAACCAATATTTTGAAGCCTGCTTAGCACGGATAGCGTGCTTAGCACGGTTTAGGTCAGTTTGATGTGTAAAATAAGCAAGTCGCGCTTAGCATGCCAGGCCTTCTTAGCACGGTCTGCTGAGATTTGTTTTATAACTTTCATTTCAACTCATTTTTAGGGATGGTTTTGGGGAAGTTTTTGCTCCCAACTCCATCAACCTGTAAATTTTGTTAGGATTAACTTAGATAACAACTACGGAGCTTGCATATGGATGATCTGGGGTGGATTGCTCTTCGATCGGCACTGAAAAACTGGTAGATCTGTGGTTCATTTCTCTTCCTCTTTGTGTGTTCTATACTAGTTGGGTTTGTATGTATATTTTCTTTGAACTGATGTATATTTGTAGCCCTTGGATTTATATAAAACTTTCTTTATGAATCTTTGTGGATTGTTGTCCTGGATTTTTACTCTGTGTTAGGAATTTGAGTTGTTATAGACATATATTGCTTAGATTCTTATATGGGGTGATTATTTGTTAGTTTCTGAACTCTACAGATAGATTTAGAAGTGAAAACTGCTTATGTATCAAACTTAATGCCTCTGTGTTGTTTATGTCACTATGAGAGATCGTCGATACAAGCAAACACGGTTGACTTCTGTATTATTGAGGTGGTTGAGTGATCGCTACCGAGGCGATGCAGTCGGTCTCTCAATTTGGGTTAGAAATGACTTAGGTTGTGAGTGATACATAGTGACATTGATGAATATTGTAGGTTGAGTATAACAGGTCGATAGGTTTATGTCTGTGAGAAGTAGTATATATGCATGCTTGATAAGTTATTCCTTTTTCCTTTTTATACATTTATTTTTTGTTAATACATTTTCTTTCAACCCATTTATCCTCAAACTCATTAACAATAAATTTTTCGAATGGTGAATCAATAAACAGTCTCTGTGGACACGATACGATATAACCTAAATATTAGTCGGTAAAAATAATACTTTACTTTTTGCTTGCCTCTCTACAGTAGTAACAAAATGGTGCTGCTGCCGAGAATTGGTGTTATTGTTTTTGCATTGCGATAATTCTTTTATTTTTGAGTTTTATAATTAATGTATATGTTGTATAGAAATTCTACATTAAATTGTATATCATACTTGTGCATATATATATATATATATATATATATATATATATATATATATATATATATATATATATATATATATATATATATATATATATATATATATATATATATATATATATATATATATATATATATATATATATATATATATATATATATATATATATATGTGTTTTTTCTTTGTTTTCACGTATTTTTGTGAATTGTCTCATTTTCGTAACCTTTGTTGTATGGATGTTAGGACACTTTCTTTAGGTTTGCACGGTGTGACAATTCCATGGCATGATGAGAGGAGGTTACTAACTCGCACAATAAAGGCGTCGAGCTTACGATGTAAAACAAGCATGTTTTATTTGTATTCGTTTTTTTATGTGTTGACTTGTGTTTTAAACAAGTTGAAATAGGACTTATTTTAAATTCTCAAATTTTCACTTTTTAACTTGTTTAATTCATTTTCACCCTTTAGTTTCGTTATGCCAATTTGTGTTTTTCCGCAAGCTTGTCATGTTTAGCTTGAGGAAGTTTGTATGTTGTGAATATTCTGTACATTGAGGTTGTGTAGGTGATTGTGGAGCTTGCATAGCAGCTGCACCAGTTGCTGTCCTATTTTTCTTCAACTGGTGTAGTGCGCTAAGCATGGTCTGTGCCGCTTAGCTTGCTTTGCTGTGTAGAACCAGTCAATTCTTTTAATTATTTGCTTTGTTTTTCTTTTTCAAACTTTCACCTAGGCTTTAAATAGTAAATAATATTAGTATAATTAATTCTTTTTTTGTTGTTTAGACTCAAATTTTGCCTAGATAGCTTGAAGTTGCATTTGTTGATTTTCCAATTTTGAGTGTTTCAACTTGCGAATGCATGGTAATAATTTTGTTAAAAGTTTTGTACAAGTCTGTGATATGTGTTTATTGCTTTATATACTTTATCATATTCATGATACTTAGACTTTTTACAATTTTTATGCCATTCATTCTTTTGTATACTTGTTCATTTTTGAATCACTTTAGTACCTACCCTTTTTGTGAGGTAGCTTTCTATTGTTCACGTATGCTAGAAACCACAAATCTTGTTTTAGCTGGATTTTATTATGCTTAATCTTTTGTTTGTGTTGGTTGTATGAAAGCATGAAAATGATCAAGGCATTTTTGGTTCCATTTTAAGCACAACTACCTTGGCCAAACAGTCAATTCACCTTGTCAGTGTGTGTCATTAGTAACCCCTTTGAGCTTTTTATCGATATCCATGTTGTATTTGATAAATGCTTGTCTATGAGTGTTTATTTTCCATTTTTGCATGGATGTTTTCTCGTTGTTTTCTTGAACCCTCAACCATTATTTTGGATTGAACTTTTACCTTGCCTTAGAAAGTAGGGAGTATTCACTTTAATGTATGGTTGAATTCAAGTAGGGGAGAAAAATGATTGTGTATTTATTGGTTGATTGCTATGAGGCTGAGAAAGAAAGAAAAAAGAAGGAAAAAAAGGGAAAAGAAAGAAAATAAAAAGAAAGAAAAAAATTGAAAAAAGCTTTGAAAAAGAAAAACAAAAAGAGTTTGAAATAATTTTGTGTTAATAAGTGATGTGTGTTAAATGTAACACTTGGGATGAAGAAGAAGTTTGATTGAAATTCTTGTGTTTGAAACTTTGGTGAATTGATCACTCCTTTAGGTTAAAGCAAGTTTTTGTTTCGATTAGCTTTAGGACTTATCCCTTGTTTGTTAACCAAGCCACGCTACAACCTTGAAAAGCCCTTGAGATTCTTTCTTTTATATTTTCAATGTAAATTTTTTAGATGAATGCATAATTTAGTCTATTGTTTGCAAGATTGTTGGATGAATGAAAATACCCCATTTTTGTGTGTTTTTCATCTACCGATGATTGTGTTTTCTAGGTGTGATTCATTTGTGAACTAGTATTGTTTTATAATGTTTGGAAAAAAATTTGTATTTAGCATTTGTTACATGTTTATGTTATCGTCGTAGTTTAGTGGTAAGTATGTTTCTTCGTGTGTACCGCTTTTCAATTAATCCATTTCATTTGTTTTCATTTTTAAAACTTGTTGATTCATGATTCTTTGGTTTATTACTTTTGGTTCTTTGAGTTGTTTGGCCTTGTTTGAGTACAAACAAGTTCAAGTTAGGGAGAGTTTGATAAGTGCAAATTGTAGTTATTTTTTTATATACTTTTTGTTGCACTTATCAAATTTTTGTTGTTAATATCTTTGAATAAACCCGAATTTTGTGTAAAAATGTTTAGTTTGTGTTTATTTGTGTTTTTATATACATAGTGTATTGTTTGATGTTTTTCCATTCATTTTGTAGGTATTTGTTTCATTTTGGAGCATTGAAGAATAAGGTTTCAAAGGAACAACTCTAAATGTGTGTTCTCAGAATAAAAGACTAGTTTTTGAACATTCTATCCAGGAGAGCCCGCTTAACGCGTAGAGGCTGCTAAGCGCAAGTACCACTCAACGCGTTTTATAGCGCGCTACTTGCATTTGACAATTTGGCAGAACCAATGTTTTGAATCCCTCTTAGCGCGTATAGCGTACTTAGCGCGGTTTTGGTCGATTTGATGTGTAAAATAAGCAAGTTGCGCTTAGCGCACCAGGCCCGCTTAGCGCGCTCAGCTGAGGTTTGTTTTATAACTTTCATTTCAGCTCATTTTTAGCGATGGTTTTGGGGAAGTTTTTGCTCCTAACTCCATTAACCTGTAAATTTTGTTAGAATTAGCTTGGATAACAACTATGGAGCTTGCACACGGATGATCCGGGGTGGATTGCTCTTCGATTGGCGCTGACAAACTGATTGATATGTGGCTCATTTCTCTTCCTCTTTGTGTATTCTCTATTGGTTGGGTTTGTATGTATATTTTCTTTGAACTGATGTATATTTGCCGCCCTTGGCGTTATATAAAACTTGATTTACGAATCTTTGTAGATGGTTGTCCTGGATTTTTACTCTATGTTAGAGATTTGAGTTGTTATAGACATATACTGTTTAGATTCTTATCTAAGATGATTATTTGTTAGTTTCTGAACTCTAGAGATTGATTTAGAGATGACATCTTCTTGGGTATCAGAACTTAACGCCTCTGTGTTGTTTGTGTCGCTCTAAGAGATCGTCGATACAGGTGAGTACAGTTGACTTCTGTTTTGTTGAGGTGGTTGAGTGATTGCTACCGAGTTGATGCAGTCGGCCTCTCAATTTGGGTTAGAAATGACTTAGGTTGTGAGTGACACATAGTAACATTGATGAATATTGTAGGTTGAGTATCACAGGTCGATAAGTTTAAGTCTGTAAGAAGTAGTATATATGCATGCTTGATAAGTTATTCCTTTTTCCTTTTAATACATTTATTTTCTGTTAATACATTTTCTTTCAACCCAGTTATCCCCAAACTCATTAAAAATAAATCTGTCGAACAACGAATCAATAATCAATCTCTGTGAACACGATACAATATAACCTAAATATCACCCGGTAAAAATATCACTTTACTTTTTGCTTTCCGCTCTACAGCAGCAACATTAGGCACCCTTATCTACCTTGTTCACAAGGATACTAGGGTTTAAAGCGCGATCTTTAAGAAATAGGGTTTTAATATTTTATTAGGGGAACTCACCACGATTTTATTCGTATGCCTAAGTATCCTCTTATGAGGAATGAGAGTCCAAATTTGTAGTTCACGGATTGGTTTGTGTTTTTTATGGATTACGAAAAATATTTGAACTTCTCACGTGCTTAGCCTAGGTGTGTGGATGGCGAAGATTTTAGACGAAGCGCGTAGTCGATTTAAATATTATCGTAAACCTTTTCTAAAAATTAATTATTGAATTAATTTATTATGAAAAATAATTTGATGTTTGTTAAATATATTGTTTTAAAGGTCTTAATTATTAGAAAAATCTTTACTTAATGCATGATTAAGAAAAATAATAATTTAATGCAATAAATAGAAAATATTTTAATGAATTGGAAAATAATATGTTGTGATATAATAATAATAAATATAATATTAAATATATAAAAATATAAAGTGAAAAAACAAAAAAAAACGCAGGGGGTATGTTTTATGTTAAAGTGGTAAAAAAGGGATGTTAAAAGCATGGGCCTGAATTCAGATATTTAATTCAGGCCCAAAAGGTAGGGGTGCATAATTTCACTAAGTAGTAAAATCCGGGGGTATGTAGAGCAAGGGTCTAAGTCCAGATTTTTGGACTTGGCCCGTTAAGCAGGGAGGTGCATTTTTTCTAAGAGTTTGTAAAAACAAAAAAAAAGGTAGGGTGTGGTTAGATAATGGGCCAAGCCCAACGGGGTTTAAGAGTCCGTTTGGACTCCATGTAGGAAAGCATACAATAATTGTTGTGGGTGCGCATGCTAGGAACATGTGATGATGATCACACGATGATAGTTGGGGGAACATGGTAATGGTTACAGGGGTGGCACACGTAGGATTATAATTCTTAATATATTCTCTTTTTTACAAAATAGAAATTTCATTTTCTGTTTTGTTTTTACTTCTCAATTTCTTCTCTCTCTCGACCCTCCTAATTTTATCTTCTCTCACCAGACAACATCAATCGCAAAAACCCTAGACCATCGAACCTTAAGAGGGAGAAGCCATCTTCAATCGTCCCCTTTTCCCCCAAATTAAACCCTAAACCAAAACAATCAAACAATGTTTAAGATGAGTATTCATTACCTCTGACTGTAATTTCCTTTGAAACTCTGAGTTCTCGATCGCTAATCTCACCCTTCTTTTATTTGCAGGGGACGAAGGACACCGTGGTGTAACAACAACAATTTGAAGGGATCTTAGGGTTTCAGATGTTGAAACCCTAGATCTAGGATGAGACGGCAGCGAACAAATTCCCTCCTCTGTCTAATTTTTTCTCTTTGTAATGATCATTTTCTTTTGTCAATTCCCTTTCCTCTGTAATCATTTTTTCTTTCGTTCCCCGCTCTCTCTATTTTACTGTTAGGTTTTTTATAGTGATTTATAGTTAGACGATTTAGGAAATAGATTAATGTTGGTCGTTTGTTTTTATTAGATTAGGGAATTGTTTTGATTTGTTTCTGCCTTCGTAGGGATTTGTATTTTGATTTGTAACAAGGTTTGATTCGTATTAATTGGTTATGAAACATTTTGATTTATTTCTGTTTCTATTTGATTATGTTTTTAAGAATTTGTTTCACACAATTTTAATAGGTTTCAATTAGTTTATGCTTTCTACTGGATTTTGTTCCCGTAATGAATTGCTCTGTAAAGACCTTTGAATAAGGAAACAAAAATGAATTGATTCCGTTTCTGTTTTTTTGATTCAAACAATACTCGTTTGTTTGTTTTGGGCCATGCGGTATCACTCATTTTGGGCTTGGATTGAATTTGGGCTGTACCAACAAAAATGCCTCATTCGCTTAACACGTAAGTAACAAAATAGAAGTCAAATTTAATTAAGTTTTAATATAATATTATAACTATAATCAACATTAGTATCAGTAATAATAATTAATAATTATAAGATAATAATAATGTTATAACAGAAACAATCCTTTCAAATCCAAAAACCAAATGGGCCACACTGTTGTAATCCATTAGACCTTAAACAATAAAACATATTGTTTCACACATTATTCCAAGCCTATTCAAAAACCTAAATGGGCTTTTTAAAAAAAATAATATTTGTTCACACCTTCTTTAAAATAATACACCTCCCTTAACTTGAAATGGACTTTTATTAAGGCCTAATGGGCCATCAGATATTGATGGTCCAGTTTGGATCGATACACCTCTCTCTGATTTTAAACACCCCTATAGAAGTGAAAACTATATAATATAAATTATTTAACTAGAAATCTAAATATAATATAAGGGTAGGGCAAATTTGGGGTATGACAGATAATCAAGACCTTCTGAGGTAAGATGACCAAGCACCCATCTATCTTCTGATGAATAATAATCGTGTAACCTTGCCACAGTCAATCTTCATCTATCTTTGGAAATCTATTTCTGAGTCCAGGAATCACATAAAGTCTTATATTCCTTATGGACGAGTTTTGTCTGAAATTATTTTCCAATAGGGAATAATGGGTATGTTCAAAGAAATGATAGCAGAAATTGGTCCACAAAACTGTCTTGGAGATTACTTGTTAAAATCTAAGTGCGAGATTTTCATTAGCTAGGATAATATGACTTGTCTCTTCAAAAGTATGATCGTTTTTATTGCTTGATCATGTCATCTGATTAGTTCTTCACTTTTAAACTTGTATCTGTTGAATTGTCTTAAATTAATGCAGCCTTTATATTATGATAAATTGTTATTTGTTAATTTTGCACTATCATGAAATGACAATTATTTAGGTATTATAAATTTATTAAAGTCTGAAATGAAACAGTCACACATGCATCTCCAGGTCATAAATTAGGTCTTAGATCTTAATGTTTGTCACTTACTTTATTCACATTTTAGAAAATAGCCTTTTTAAGCTATGAACATTTTGATATGCCCTCATAAATGAAATCAACTATTCTCTTTCCCTTCCCCATACATCTATATATACTAGTCTACTCTATACTCACAACCTGACTCAAAGATAACAATTATCACTCGTCTCTCTCTCTCTCTCTCTCTCTCTCTCTCTCTGAAACAAATCTTAGGAATTATTGCTGCCCTCATAACCTTCCTCAGTCATTTATTATCGAGTCTCCCAAAATTGATTACCTTAGGTAAGGAAAATCATTTCTCTTCTCAAGTCACATCTTCTCGTGTCTTTTTATACACCATGTATGACATCTACCTCTCCTAACAAATAATATCTAACAATTGATAACAACTGCCTTCTACTTCTCTATTTCTCTTTTCATCATGACTTCAACAAGTTCTCATGAAAATGATGATCTCTTGGAAGATATCATTGAAAGAAATCCAAGACTTTTTGGTGCGAGTACGGAATTCCATCCTCTTTCAAAAGTGGAATCACTATCTTTCCTTAATAAGATGACCTGTTTATCCAAATTTTATGAAGACTTTCTAGAAAAATTTCTCTGTCAATTTCGGTGGTTCCTCAATCTCCTCAAACATCTATGGCTGAGATGTTTTCTTCACTACTGATTGTATTGTTGAGATAATAAATTTTGCAGACGTAGGTATCGTGACTGGTCGTGTCTCTCTTGATAGCATTCCTGATGGTAACATCATTTCCATCTTTGAAGCATCCTCTGAGTTCAACTCTACTAACCCTGAGAGTCTTAAGCCCATTGTTAAAGATTGGTATCGCTTTATTCTGACAAATCTTTGTCCATGTGAAACAAACAAAAATGTCTTAACCATTAATGATATGACTCTAATTTTTTTCTCGATCAAACAAATTACGATCAATCTTCCTCAAGTCATTCTAAATCATCTCAAAAGGTCCATCACTTCCTCCAAAAATTTAAACAAAACATTCATTCCCTATGGAAGAATCCTTTCATAACCGTGTGTTCAAAATGAGATTGTAAGAATCCTTCAAAGGATTCCTGATAGTCCTAGTGATGCTCTGCATCAAGATAAGTGTAAGACGTTTGATGATATGTGGTTCCCATAGGATTTTATTTTGTAATTTGGTTAATTCTATCATCAATGCAACTATTTCTGATTAGCACTTGATGTTTCTTCTTTTAACTTTTAATGTTTTTCATGAATAATTAACTATTTGATGATGTCAAAAAGGGGGAGAAGTATAATGATTTTGATAAACCTAAATGGAATCCAAAACTCATCATAATAATAGAATGATATAAAATGTGAATTTACCACTGACGTGTGTTTGTCTATTTGATAATTAACTGAGGAACTCTGAACAAGTTCACTGGGCATTCTAAGACAGGTTAAAATGAAAGAAATTTGTTTAATCTCTTAAAGACTGATTGTTCATATATTCAAATATGTCTTCTAAAAGAATAGAGAAAACCAGAAGCTAAAAACTCTGAAATTCCTGAAGTTAATACTCTCAAGATCTTGATATCTGACCTATTGGAACCAGGGGAAGTTTTACTCAAATGGTTTAGAATCATGATATTCGATCTTCATCAAGTCATTGACTCAGGGAGCTATCCAACTCTGGGGCAGCTCAGGGAAAGTTAACTCTAAATCTGTTTATACTTTTATGCCAGTAAAATTGTTTCAGCAAAATACATGGTTTGTTTGTCATCATCAAAAAGGGGGAGATTTTTAGAGCAAGAAAGCTTATAAGGAATTCTTTGTTTTGATGATAACAACCACATATTTTGTGAGTAACAATTTTAGTGATACTAATGGTTTTATTGAGTGTGCAAATATAATAATAAGAAACATTCCGTAAAAGAGCTTGCGCAAATATAACTCAGAAAGCTGAAGATACAAGAATCAAAAAGCTTTTACAACAGAAGTTGTCTCTCAAGATAAGCTGCTTCCTATACATATGAAGACGTGATCATCCATAACAAAGATTCTAAGAGCTTATGCAAATATAACTCAGAAATATGAAGATACAAGAATCATAAAGCCTCTACAACTAAAGTTGTCTTTTAGATAAATTGATGCATAAAGCTCTAAAAACAAGACGTGTTCCTAAAATTAAATCTTGTGTTTCTACACTACATCAAATCATTAGTTTCTGAACTACTCCTAAGAAGAACAAGAATATCAATAAGTCTCAATCTCAACACTTCAGAAACAAAAATAACATCTTTCGGAGAAATCAAGTTTTACATAAACAAGTTAAACAAAGACCAAAAAAGTCCAGAAAAATCTTCAGTAGTGCTCTAATAAAAAATTATAAATGATCACAGCTTTCTAGGAGAACAATGATGACAATTCTCAGATATATCTTGGATAGATAAAAAGAAGAAATCACGCCTCCTACATAGTAATCATTATAAAAGGTAGATTTGCATTAAAAACATATCAAACTGCAATATAAACGTTATGATACATTATATGCTCCAATGGTATTATTCTCTCAAGCCTATATAAAGCAACTTTGTTATACTTGAAAGTGTGTGTGGATGAACAACACCAATACTTTCACAAACACAAAGTAGTATCACTTTGAAATGTAATATTTACACTAAGTTGTTACTCTATAATGTAATCTTTCATTAAGCATATTATAGTGTTAAAAACTTACTAAGAAGCAACCTGTTCATCATAATTTAGTTCCAAATAGGTTGTCAATGTTATAATAAAAACATCACAACAACATAAAGAATGAAGGATCAACAAGAAATAAGAAACATGAGTCAATACTCGTGTCTTGATCATTTAAGAAAAGAAGCTGAAGATCTCAACAAGATGTCATTCAAAATATAAATCAAAACGCATCTCAATAGAAACCAGAAAAGAAGAAAGAAGTTATTTTGTTCATCTTGATTAACAAAGAATATGAAGATAATAAGACTACAAGATGTTTTATACTTAATCTCCATAACATTCAACCTTGTAGAAACATGCAAAACACAAGAGTTATTGCTATGATTGTGTTATCTCTTAGAAACCTTCATATAAATTGTTTTAGACAATGAAATTGTTGCTCAAAAGTTTGTCAAAACAATATGTACTCTAAGTAGGAGAAATATGCTTGATAAGAAGCACTCATGTAAATCTCCAGAAAAACAATTCTTTCTAGAATTGGTGTTTCCTCAAGTGACTTTCTAGTCTGTATACTTAATAGGGCTAAGAGGTCTTTCTAGACTCTTAGAGGTTGTTGTAATCTTTCAAGATTAATGGATTAAGTCCTTTTTAAAGGAAAAATCACTTGAGGAGGGTGGACAAGATGTAACCTTGGGTGAGAAGTTGAACTTGTATAAAAATGAATGTGTTCTTTACTGATATTAATTTCTACTTGCTTAAAGGATTCTGCGAACTCTTTAGAAAGGGAAAAAGTTCTATCAACACAATTCAACCCCCCCCCCCCCCCCCCCTTTCTTGTGTTTTTCTCCACCTTCAATTGGTATTAGAGCTAAGGTCTATTATTGATTCTTGAATCAAACACTTAAATGTCTAGAGAGATCCAGTTAGAGAAAACCACAAACATCTTTGAGAAAAGAAGTTATCTTAAGTAAGCATCAGAAGCTTTGCATACTTGAGCTAACTATGTTTTGGAGAAAAGAGAATTCTCTATAAGAAGGAAGTTCTAGAAAATTCATTGGAAAATAAAGTAACTATGACAAAATAGTCAAGTCTATATGGACGACATGATCATCAAGTCCACCGGAGAGCTCGACCATGCCGCCCACTTAGAAAAAGTGTTCGAGCAAGCGCGAAAGTGTTGGATGCGATTCAACCCAGAAAAATGCACCTTCAGTGTACGGGCAGGAAAATTCCTCGGGTTGTACCTAATAGAACGAGGCATATAGGCAAACCCTGACAAATGTCGCACATTTTTTAATTTTCGACGCCCACCTCGAAAAAGTCAATTCAGATCTTGAATGAAATGCTCACTTCTCTCTCTCTCTCTCTCTCTCTCTCTCTCTCTCTCTCTCTCTCTCTCTCTCTCTCTATTCATGGTAGTCCGCCCATCACGCGCTTCCCCTATTCAAGCTCTTGCACAAGGAAGCCACCTTCGAGTGGATGCCCGAATTTGACCAAGCCCTTGCTTCCGAGGAGCTCCTTGATGTTTATAAGGCCCGGCTCGTATACAGACTCCATGTTTTTGTCCAACACAGGCCCACCTCCCCGGCCAACTCGCTGGACGCGAGGCATTCGAGCCACAAATATGGTCAGGACAACTAAGCTCTCTAGATCCTTGTCTCCAAGCTCCCCTTATCTCCATACATAGGAGCCCAATTCGCTATCAAAATGCTTCCTCATCCATTGGAATGGGAACTTGTAAAGAAGCTTTACGACAGACTCTCCTAGCTCGTTCATCCGGGGAGTACCATCCTCGTTTAGCAAAGGCACGATCCTAAAGACGTTTAACATCTCCTTGATCGAGAAGGGATGTGGCGGATATATTCCTAATAGGATTTAAATAACTTCCCATTACCTTGCTTTAGGGAAACCCATCCCCACTTTCCGTCGACCTTGCTCCTCTAAAGGTGGAAGCAGTAGAAGAACAAGGGAATGGCAGCCCCTATCTTCAAATGATCGCAAACTATCTCGAACGCTCGCATGAACGCGATGCCGTTCGGATGAAGTTGGGAGGGATCCACATGCAAGTGCCTAAATACGGCCACCTCAAAGTCAAAAAAGGGAAGACGAAAACCCATCTTTTGAAATACAATATCATACTTATAGTTGAGACAATCCGCACGTACAAGACACACGCCTGGGGAAATCTAGGATCGTCATCATTACACCTTATACCTAGGTCATCATTGCGCTGCTTCACTAGAACGCTTCCCAAAACACGCTAACTCTCCAAATTCAAAGGTCCTAGCGACCAACTAATCGTCTCCCCGCAAGCAAGGCGTAACAGGAAACACTCATTTCCCCGTAAGACACGCCCCGTCCCGCGAACTGATGTTAAAGTCGCCACTCCTGCACCCAGAGGAAATGAATTAGGGGGCTACTGTTCTGGACTGGTTCGTTAGTTAGAATGGGCCCAATCTAAGACATTTCCTTCAGCACGGCTTGCATGACCATGACCCGGATTTCCCGTTACCTGTCGGGCAATGTCAGCCATTTGCCCTCCCGAACTAACACTGACCCAGGGCGATCGAAGAGCATCCTCTCAGCCTTCCCGACATCAATGTCGTGAAGGACAACATGAATTGACCAGAGAGATTCCCGTAACTAACCCCCTCCTCGAGGCCAATGGCTAGTTACAAGCATATCTGCCCAATTTGACCAAGTTCTAGCAGTTACCTGATTTCACGAACCCGCATATCCAGGCGTGAAATCAGGAACCAATGGCTACGTGCCAGGGGCATTATATATACCCTCACACCTATGAGGGTCATGTATCAAATATTCACTATTCACCACCTAATACTTTGCTTGTATCTCCTTGTTCCCACTCTTACTTGATCGCCGAAGTGCCTTGCAGGTACAACCCCATTTTTCTCCTCGACATCACAACCAACTACATATCATCTTCCGTCCACTTCTCAGGTTCGGATCAACCGGTAAGATCAGATTGTTGTACCCCAATTTTTGCACCTAAGATCCCCTCATCATACCATGTTGATTCCATCACAACATGATCACATTAGGATTCTTGGTTCTCCTCGCTATCTTTAGCTTTGCTCTTTGAGGAATCACAAAGCATATTGACTTGTTTTCTTTTGTGGTCATGTATATTTTGGTCTTGATTTCTTCTTTTAATTAATAAAATGCAATGTTGGTTTGTCTTGCTTGTTACTAATGTAGGTAAAGGAAATAAGATTTAGCAAGTTGCTCCATGGGTTCATGAGTTTATTTCCATGCCCTAGTCAATAAAGCTTGAGAATTTCAAACCTCACCATTGGATTTGTTTTGGAAGAAATGGCATGGCAAGGTTATTTTGGTTCACCACATTTCGAGGATTATCAAATTTGATACAAAAAGTACAAGGGGTTGATTAAAGAAGTTGTCATGCTTGGACAATGTCTTGTTCCCATTGGTCACAAGATTATATTTCTATCAATTCTCAAGATATAGAAGTGGTTTTGGTTGCTATGAGTTCTCTTTTTCATCTTCAACAACTTCTATTTACAAGGCATTTGTATTGGTACATGAAGTTTGTTCAAAATTGTCAAAGTTCCTCAAAGATTTCTCTTGATCTAGGATCTAGGGTTTTGAACTCCAAAGAAGCATATCTTGCTCATCTTTTGGTATTTTTTAGTGATTTAAAAAGCATCTTTATTTTCAAATGGTTATCAACAAATCACTTCAAAAGTTTCAAGGAGTTTTCATGTGGAAGAAGCTTGATGATGAAGAAAGATTACAAGTCCTCCAGATGAACCCCCAATTTCTCATGTGTGACTTCAAATGATCATAACTTGGCCAATTTTTATCACCTTGAGCCCATTAGTTTTCCACAATGATCTTAAGGAGATTAACTTTATGCTTTCTTTTATGTGCAACGTGAGAAAATGGATGGAAGATGCCCTAAGGATACAAAAGATTATAGGTCATTTCATGATATTTTGCCAACTTCAACAATTCATAACTCTCTCAATTTTTGGATATTTTGAATGGTTCAAGTTTCAAAATGTCATTAAAAATATCGACTTTATGCCATCTTTTTTGGTAAAGAACAAATTCCAAGTGGAAGGCCATGTTTGGATGCAAAATATTATAGGTCACTTTTGAAGAACATTTTGAAATATTTATAAGTATGGAAAGTCAACCTTTTTTTTTCCAACTTTGTGTTTTGATATTTTTTTTATAAATTTTCACTTTATTTAATTTGTTTTAAATGTTTAGAAATACTTTTATGCATTTTCTTAATTCTGAAAAATTATGGAATGATCCAATGATATTGCGACAAATATTGGTAACCTCACTTATTTTTTATTTCTGACTTTGGTATTTTTTTTATCATTTTTGGTTTATTCTACTCATTTCTTTTAATTTTAAAAATAGTTTCTGACTTTATAAAATTACCAAAAATTTTATAAAAATATTTGAGTTCATTTCTGAATTTTCTATGGTCCTACTTATTTTTTCTTGATTAATTTGAATATAGTTGATATTTTTCTTTCTTATTTCTATTTTAAAAAATTTTAAAAAATGTTTTTATTGTATATATTAAATGCAATATTATTTTGTGATTATTTTCTGGATGATCTTGGGTTGAATTTTCGATCATGAACTTTATTAACATCATTGGATCCATGGTGTTGAGTCTAACTCCACAAAAATGGATGAATGATTTTAATAATAGTTTGATTAAATTTTAATTCAAATGTGGTTTATATTCTTTCCCACCCCTCTTCATCTTGTCACTTTCTCATTGCATTAAGTGTTATTGGAGCATGATCTCTATAGCATGTCTCAAAACAAATAGTGCATAGATTGCTATTGACCGACCTCAAAATAGGCGCGACTTCTACATAAGTCCACTTATGATCGCTTAACATAGCGCTAAATTTTGTCCCGATTCGAATAAATGATCATTCGTGGCCCAAACCTATGTTTGCAAGCCCAAGTATGTTAATTTGATCTCTTTGATCCAATAACCTTGAGATTCATTGTGTGGAGGCTTTGATTCTACCAATCCTCTAATGGATTTACAACACTTTTGGTCAACGCGGATCACTTAAACATCGTTGATCATTAAATGATACTTTTGAGGATTCCAAATGGATGATATACTTGACAAAAAGCAAATGCAACTTGTTGTGTGGAGGCTTTGTTTCTACCAATCCTCTAAAGAGTTCCAAATGCAAGTTTCAAGATGGTCATCCAACTAACCACTAATTATTAAATATTTTTTACTTTATGCCCTTTTTATTTTTTATGCTTTATGTACCATTTACTTTAAGCATTACATTTCATGTCATTTATATTTTTGCTCACTTGAGCCTTTTATTTTCTCTTCTAAGACACCTAATAATCAATATGAACCATAAAAAACATTAAAGATACTTGGACTATTTGATTACTATCCTTGGCATCATGGAGTATTGGACTTTTTGGACTTAGTGTTAGAGACCTTGGCCTATGTTGGAAACCTTGTGGACTTAATTGATATTTTGTCTGGAGTTCTTGAGGTTTACCTCAAGACATTGGGTTGTTTTTTTTTTGTGTTCAGGTTATTGTGATTACATACTTTGTTTGTAGTCTGGAATTCACCCGTATACAACCGTTACTCTGCCCAATTTTTGTGAAGACTTAATACACTTGAAGTTTGGTTCCCTCAAGAGGTCTAATATCTTTGCTTACTTGGTTTTAATCCAAAGAATGAGAATTCTATCTTGACTCATAATGTCAAGAATTGGCTTCTTGTTGGTTAGATGGTTCCTATCCCTAGCTTTTATCTTATGTTTTAGGATTGTCTCTTATTCTCCTCCCATCTTCTTTAATTTCAAAAATCTTCTCTCTCATTTTAAAAACTCTACTTGTTTTTTTAACTTGAACTACGTTCATAATAAACTTGGACTTAGGTCCATGAATTTTCCAAAGCTTTTCATAAATAAACTTCAATCAACTTAATAATACCTTGACTTTTTTTTTGTGAGAAGACTAAAAATCAATCAATCTCATTAAAACCATTTTGCCTCCTAGCTTTCATCTTAAACTTTTCTCAAATGATTCGACTCTTGTCAATCCTTGTAGTGATGCAAACAATTATACTTCTATGATATGTAGTGAAGTGAGATATCCTCCACTTTGAGATAATACAAATTATCCTTTCTCATGATTGTGGGTAGTAAATATGTTTTCCATACGGACATTGACGATGATGTCTTATCCCATAAAATTAACCAACACACATGTGTTTTAAAATTTTTATAGTGGAACTACGTGTACCTTGATCCCCTATTGCACGAAAGGTGGTAGGTAGGCACTAAAGGTTCACAACCGCGGCGGGTGCAAAAATCATAAAAAAACATTTCTTTTCATTTTTATAGCCAAAATATACATATTTTTACAAAGAGGTTCCTGCGGAGTACCGTAGATGTTTAGGGTGCTAATACCTTCCCTTTGCATAACCATCCCCCTTACCTAGAATCTTTCCCCCTCTCTTGGGTTATTCGCTCTTTTCCCATTCCTTTGGAAATAATAAAGTGTGGTGGCGATTTTTATTTTGACTTGTGAAAGTCTAGTCAATCCAATGGCTTAGTCTTAAACATTTCTACCGCTATAGAAAAAATGGCGACTTCACTGGGGAAAGATTGACCTCTTGCTGGTCCATCCCTAAGTAGGTTGAACCTATATTTGTCTATATCTGTATATGTGTTATTATTTTTTATGTGTTATATTATTTGTTGTATATATGTTTGTCTGGATTTTCCTGGTTTTCAAGGTGCTTGGTGATTACTTATAAGTCCTATACCCGGACTTGGGAAAACATTAAGATAGGACGGGCAGTATAGTCATGTTAACTTTGAGGGAGTAATCCCAAAAAAGGAGGCATGAGATTCCCCACTCAGTGGAGGCCCCTTTGACTATAGTGACGTTTACCGAGTAATCGGGAAGACGCACTGCTTTTGACCTGGGAGCCTGCTGAAACTGAGGACCGTAGAATACCAAACCCATCTTGGCCTTTTAGGTGTAGTGCGGAAGCTATGACGAAGTAATCCGGAAATAGTTGTCACACGATACTACGCTCAGACGAGTTTTTCTTGAGAATATTACTAATTACCGAGTTAATTGGGAAGTTGGTAATATCCGAAGGAAGAACGTAGACTCTGGGAACCTCTAGAACCTTGTTTTGCAGGTAATAACTTTTAGACCAACACCTTATGGGTAGTACCTTCGACCTCATGCTCGTGACGTTGAACCTATGAACCCTATATGTGTGACCTTGTGTGTGATTGTTGCATGATGCATACATGCACTCATAAGAATCTTTTGAAGAAATCTTATTTCAAGGGACTTAAAAGTTGACCATTTGTGAATATCTCAGGTACTTTTTAACCATGGATTCTGGAAAAAGAAATACCGGGAAGTACAGTTTCAAGGATCCTAAGATAGATGAGTTGATTAGTCTAATTCGTGAGATCGAGTGTTCTGCAGATTTTCAAAAGAAGTATGGATCCATCATTCCTCTTATAAAGGTTAGGATGAAGGAGGGTATTCTCTCAACCTTGGTCCAGTTCTATGATCCGATGTATCATTGCTTTACTTTTCCCGACTATCAGTTGATGCCTACACTGGAGGAGTATTCCTATCTGTTGGATTTACTTGTTACCAATCATGTTCCTTTTACTGGTTTGGAGGGTGAGCCAAAAGCACATGAGATTGCTGCTTTGATTCATCTGGGAAAGTCTGAGGTGGAAAACCATATGACTATTAAAGGAGGGATTATAGGATTATCGGCCCAGTTCTTATTGGAGAAAGCTCGTTACTTTGCAAGGATGAAGAGTACAGCCACTTTTGAAGCCATCTTTGCTCTACTTGCTTACGGGTTATTCTTATTTCCTAATATGTACAAGTTTTTTGACGTTAAGGCTATCAGGATATTCATGATTGGAAACCTAGTTCCTACGTTGTTGGGTGATTCTTATTACTCTATTCATCTTCAGAATTCTTATCATGGAGGGATGATTATCTGTTGCACGCCTTTGTTATACCAGTGGTTTATCTCTCACATGCCTCAGTCTGATGCTTTCTGGGATGTCGGGAAGGAACCCTGTTGGGCTCCTAAGATCATGGAACTTACTCACTCGGACATTGATTGGTATCATCGAGCTTACCAGGATATAGAGATTGTTGACAGTTGTGGTAGTTTCCCCAATGTACCTCTTCTCGGTACAAAGGGAGGAATTAACTATAACCCTGTTCTTGCATGACAATAGCTTGGTTATCCGATGAGGGATAAACCAAATAGTATTCATTTGAGTAGTTTCTTTCTGAAGGAGGGAGGAGACCATAAGGAAGCTAGGGAGTAGATTGCGAAGGCCTGGCGTCACATCCATAAGAAGAGTAGGAAAGACTTGGGACCTAGGGGTGTTGTTTCTTTGGAGCCATATCTTCAGTGGGTTCAAGCGAGAGCTATTCAGTTAAAGATGTTGCATTCCCAGGAAACACCTATGCCTGATTTGTTTGTGAAAACCACTCCTCCATTATTGGATGATCTAGAAGAGCTGCAGCTTGCTTTGGTCAGGATGCAACAAGAAAAGGATGCTTGGAAGAATACGTGCCAAACTTTAGAGATTTCCTTTATAGAAGACTTAAAGGAGAAAGATGACTTGATTTAGATCCTTGAGAGTAGAGCGGTAAAGACTATGGAGAGGCAAGGAGATTTATTTTCTCCTAAGCCTCAATCAGATGCTGATTACTCACTTTTTGATTTAGGTGATTGGAAGGAGGTTGCCACCAGGTATGCGGAAGAAAACCATAGGTTGAAGGCTCAGATTTCCAGGTTTACGGGGAAGCGCCAGTGTATAGAGTGATCTCCAACAGCTTTACTTCTCAGGGTTTTAGACTTTATTTTCATCTTGTACTTTGGATTGTCGAGACTTGTAACCTATTATGAAGTTATTATAATAAAATATTTTAGTATTTCAAATGTGTTATTACTTTGATATTTGCAATGTGTCTCTAAAACTTTAAATCCGTTGAAATATTAAATAACGAAATAAAATCATGTGCATTGCACATCATGCATCATATTGCACATATTTCTTGCATTTGTTATGCATATCCAGGTGTCTTACCAAGCTTCTTTACTTTGTTCAGCAAGCTGATTCACCACTACAATACTCGGGCTAATTTCAGAAGAAAGATGGACAACATAGAACAAGAGAATCGCGAGCTGCACGAGGAAGTTTCTGCTTTGAAGGCCGACATGGCCAATCTTACTGCTCTGATGGAATCTCTGGTGGCTTCTCAGAATCAGCCACCGAGTGTTCAACCTCAACCAACAAGGGCTATTGCTGAAGCTCCGACTGTTCCTGTGTCTGCTACTCCAGTTATTGTTCAGAATCGCATGCCTTAAGGTTATCCATGGGGAATTCCAGAGAACTTTGCGCCTGAAGGTTTCAATCATGGTCCTCAAGATACTCCAGTTGTTCAGACTAATTTTTCCCCTGCACCTCCTGTGGTGCATTCTGCTCCTGCTACACTTCCTTCGGTGAATATGGTTCCATTTGTTAACGATGATGTGTGTCGTCCTTTTCCTCCACCAAGTGAAGACTTGGGTCCTTATGACAGATTGGATGATTTTCAAGATCAGTTTGACAAGATGCAGAGGGAGATGAAGGCCCTCAGGGGAAAAGAGTTATTTGGGCAGAATGTGAATGAATTATGCTTGGTCCCAAATGTTAAGATACCTGCAAAGTTTAAGGTCCCGGAGTTTGATAAGTACAAGGGAAACACCTATCCTCGTGCTCATCTTGTGATGTATGTATGGAGATTGTTTACCCATACTGATGATCAGCGTTTGCTGTTTCACTTTTTTCAAGATAGTTTGAATGATGTTGCGCTGAAGTGGTATACGAGTTTGGACAATGTCAATATCCATACTTTCAAAGACTTGGGAGAAGCATTTATCAGACAATAAAAATATAACATGGACATGGCGCCTGACCGTGATCAACTCAGGGCCATGGTTCAGAAAGACAAGGAATCATTCAAAGAATATGCACAGAGATGGCGTGAGGTAGCCGCCCAAGTGATTCCTCCCATGGAAGAGAAGGAGATGACTAAGATTTTCTTGGAGACTCTGGGTGCTTTCTACTATGAAAGTATGGTAGAAAGTGCGCCAAGTGATTTTACTGAAATGGTAGGCATGGGTATCCGTCTAGAAGAGGCTGTAAAAGAGGGTCGTTTAACAAAGAGTGAAGGATTTGGAGGTGCAAAGAAGCCATCTTATGGGTTTACCAAGAAGCAGGAAGGAGATACAAATGCTGTTATGCAAGAGAGAAGGGCCAATCCTCCTAGAAGAAATTATCAGCGTCATCAGCAAGTCGCCTCAGTTACTCTAGTTGTTGGTGTAGCTCCAACCACCATTGCTTATCAGAGACCATCCCAGTAGGGGAATCAAGGGTATAATCAGAGAAAAGAGAGTTATGACCTTATTCCTATGAGTTATACGGAGTTACTACCGGTATTGATTCAGAAGAAGTTGGTTCATACCCGACCACCTCCCGCTGTACCATCACCATTGCCTTGGTATTACAAAGAAGACCAAACATGTGCTTTTCATCAGGGAGCACCAGGGAATAATGTTGAGAATTGTTATCCTTTGAAGACTGAGGTGAAAAAATTGGTGAAGTCTGGTATTCTATCTTTCAAGGATGTGGGCCCTAATGTGAAAGACAATCCTCTACCCAAGCATGGAGGAGCGAATGCTGTGAACATGGTGGCTGGTTGTCCAGGAGACTTGCAGATTTTTGATATTAATCTGGTTAGAGGAGATTTGATGAAAATGCATGCAGACCTCTATGAGTTTAGCTACTATACGCATGACCATTTCGGTTGTGCTATTTGCAGTACAGACATACAAGGTTGCGATAAGATAAAGGCTGATTTGCAGGAGATGATGGATGGGGGCCTCATCCACATAATCAGGCCTAAGTTAGAGTATGAAGAGGAAGTGAACATGGTTTCTAGATATCTTGGAGTGTTCATAATTTTTGATGTGGAGTATATGAATGAAGACCTTGTGCAATTGCATGCTACTTTCTGTCACATGACTGGTCAGGCGGAACATCAGTATGGATCTTTCCAAACTTGCTGTCGAGATTCCTGAGGATGTTCAATCATAAAGAAAGGTGTTTAGTTGTTGTTTGATAATGGAACTATCAAGGTTACAGGTCAAAGGGATGATTACTATGAAGTTGATATGATTGAGGTTTGTTTGGCTGAAGAAGAGTCGGATGATGAGTATGCCTCTGCAGATGAGTACGCCTCTGTAGATAAGTATTTCTCCTTAGATAAGGATTTGTTTTCCAGAGATGACTCAATAATGGCTGATTGTGTTAATGAAGGGGTAAACATCATTGTGGCGTGCTTTGGTGCACCCTCCCATTTTGAAGTTGAGTATTATAGCAAGCCAGCTGTTACCCTATTGGTGATTAGTTTGCCGGGTCCTGTCCCTTACAAATCAGATAAGGTTGTACCCTACAAATGTAACGCTACAATATTGGAGGATGGTGTGGAAGTTCCCATCCAGCCAATACCTGATGTTGGAAATATTGTTGAGACTAGCAGAGTGACCCGCAGCGGTTGTGTATTTGCACCACTTGTTCGAGGAGATGTTAGCATTGGAAAGAAACTAGCTGAGAATGTTGAACCCAAGAAGGTTACGGGTGAGACTAGTGGGTCTATGTTAGAGAAAGAAGTGGATGATATTTTGAAGATAATCAAGATGAGGGACTACAAAATTGTATATCAGCTATTGCAGGCTCCTTCAAAAATATCTATCTTGGCTTTATTGATGTACTCCTCTGCTCCCAGAGAATCTTTGATGAGGTTATTGGACCAAGCTTTTATGGAAAGTGACATGCCTGTAGACCAGTTCAGCAGCGTAGTAGGGAACATGGCATCATGTAATAACTTGAGTTTCTGCGACGATGAATTGCTGGATGAAGGAAGGAATCACAACCTGGCCATCCACATCTCTATGAATTATAAGAATAATTCACTATCCAATGTGCTGATTGATAATGGATCTTCATTGACCGTTATACCAAGGAGTACGCTTATGAAGTTGAAATATCAAGGATTGCCCATGCACCCAAGTGGCATTATTGTGAAAGAGTTTGATGGATCAAGGAAATCTGTTATTGGTGAAGTGGACTTGCCTATTCATATAGGCCCACATTTGTTTCAGATTACTTTCTAGGTCATGGATATTGTACTTGCTTATAGTTTCTTGCTAGGAAGGCCGTGGATACATGAGGCAGGGGCTGTCACTTCAACTTTACATCTGAAACTGAAGTTTGTACGTGAAGGGAAAGTTGTGATCATAAATGGAGAACAAGCATTATTGATATCTCATTTGTCCTCTTTCAACATTGTGGAGGCGGATAAAGCTGCTGTTGGAACCCAGTTCCAAGCTTTGTCCATTGACAACATAAGAGGAAATGAGAACTCTATGGTTTCACTCAGAGATGCGCAGCAGGTTGTGCGTAATGGCCATAGTGAAGTTTGGGGACGAATTATGGACCCACCTGCAAACAAGAATAAAGTTGGCTTGGGGTTCTCTTTGAAGAATGACAAAGGTAAGAGCATGAAGCCAAAGTCAGCTGCAGGCAAGTATCAAAAAATCTTCCATAATGGGGGTTGTCTTCATCCGACTGTTTCCGAGATTAATGCCATTGTGGAAGATGAAGCAGAGCAGGAAATGCCAAATTACGTGACGCAAGGAGTTAGGGTTCAGAACTGGATCACCATTGATGTTCCCTCTTGCATACATGTTTCAAAGTAATTTGATTTGTTAATCCTTTTGAAAAGCTTTCACTCTGCCCAAGGTGGAAGTATTAATATTGTAGGGCTTATCTGTTTACTGTGACTTTTAAAATCAATAATAAAAGTTGTCTTTGTTTCCCAAATTATGTCTTTATTTTCTGCTTTTTCTTGGAAAATGGTAATAAGAAAACACATTTAAAAATAAATAATAACTGAAATACAATCTGCATTATCACTTGTTATATGTGTCAGTTTCTAAATGCAATCATAAATCATATATGCAGATTAATTAAAAAACCCGTTGAATACAATGACCCTGCACCCTCTCCCAATTTTGAATGTCCTGTGTATCGGGCCGAAGAAGAAGACTATGATGAGATTCTAGAAGAGGTCTCACGGTTGTTTGAGCATGAGTAAAATGCCATTCAACCATATAAAGAGCCATCGGAAGTGATCAATTTGGGTTCAGAAGAAGATCCGAAAGAAATCAAGATTGGAGCATTGCTGCATCCTGATGTGAGGAGGAGGTTGATTGAGATGTTGAAACAATATGTGGATATTTTTGCTTGGTCTTATCAAGAAATGCCTGGTCTAGATACAGATATTGTAGAGCACCATTTGCCATTAAAGCCAGAGTGCCCGCCAATCAAACAAAAGTTAAGAAGAACTCACCCAGATATGGCAGTGAAGATTAAAGAAGAGGTCCTAAAGCAAATTAATGCCGGTTTTCTTATGACGTCAGTATATCCTCAGTGGATTACCAATATTGTCCCAGTACCAAAAAAAGACGGAAAAGTTCGCATGTGCGTAGATTACAGAGATCTAAATAAAGCTAGTCCAAAAGATGATTTTCCATTTCCACACATTGACATGTTAGTGGATAGCACAACAAAGTTCAAAGTATTCTCATTCATGGACGGATTTACCGGGTATAATCAAATAATAATGGCTCCAGAGGACATGGAAAAAATAACGTTTATCACACCCTGGGGAACATTCTGTTACAGAGTGATGCCCTTCGGGTTGAAGAAAGCTGGTGCAACGTACCCGAGGGCTATGAAAACCCTATTCCATGATTTGATACACAAGGAAATTGAGGCGTATGTTAATGATATGATTGCTAAATCTCAGACTAAAGAAGGGCATGTAGAAGATTTGTTGAAGTTGTTTCAGCGTTTGACAAAGTATCGTCTCTGCTTGAATCCAAATAAATGTATCTTCGGTGTTCGATCGAGGAAATTGTTGGGTTTCATTGTTATCCACAAAGGAATTGAAGTTAACCCTGACAAAGTCAAAGAAATTCAAGAGATGCCAGCGCCAAGAACTGAAAATCAAGTCAGAGGATTCCTCGGGCGTTTGAATTATATTTCTAGATTCATTTCCCACATGACTGTAACATGTGAACCAATCTTTAAGTTGTTAAAGAAACATCAAGGTTGTGTGTGGAAGGATGACTGCCAAAGGCCATTTGAGAGTATTAAAGAATATCTACTTTAACCTCCTATCTTGCTCCCTCCTGTCGAAGGAAGACCGTTGATTATGTATCTGACAGTGTTAGATAATTCCATGGGTTGTCTTCTGGGACAACAAGACTAAATGGGAAAGAAAGAGTATGCCATTTATTATCTCAGTAAAAAGTTTACTGATTGTGTGTCACGGTATTCCATGCTGGAAAAGACATGTTGCGCTCTGGCCTGGTCGGCCAAACATTTGCGGAAATATATGTTGAATCACACCACTTGGTTGATCTCCAAAATGGATCCAATCAAGTTCATTTTTGAAAAGCCTGCTCTTACTAGAAGGATTTCCCGTTGGAAGATGCTGTTATCTGAGAATGACATCGAATACCACACTCAAAAATCTATTAAAAGAAGCGTGTTTCCAGATTATCTTGCTTACCAACCAGTTGATGATCATCAATTTGTGAAGTATGACTTTCCCGATGAGGATGTGATGTTTTTGAAAGTTAAAGATTGTGATGAACCATTGCCTGAGGAAGGTCCTGATCCTGAATCTCGTTGGAGTATGATATTTTATGGAGTTGTGAATTCTTATGGTAAAGGAATTGGTGCGTGATTGTCACTCCACATGGATCGCACATTCCTTTCACTACAAGGTTGAAATTTGATTGTACTAATAATATGGCAGAATACGAGGCTTGCATCATGGGTCTCGAGGAAGCTATTGATCTCAGAATTAAAATTCTAGATGTGTATGGTGATTCAGCTTTGTTAATAAACTAGATTAAAGGAGAATGAGATACTCGTCACCCAGGCTTGATCCCTTACAAAGATTATGCTAGAAGGTTGTTACCCTTCTTTAATAAAGTTGAATTTCATCACATTCCTAGAGATGAAAATCAAATGGCGAACACTCTGACAACTCTGGCTTCTGTGTATTAGGTGAATAATTGGAATGATATACCTCGAATTGTAGTTCGGTGACTGGATAGACCCACTCATGTGTTTACAACAGAAGAGGTAGCAGATGAAAAACCTTGGATTATGATATCAAGAATTTCCTTCAGACTCAGGAATACCCGATTGGTGATTCAAATATAGATAGAAAGACATTGAGAAGATTGGCTGGCAGTTTCTTCCTCAGTGAAAATGTGTTGTACAAGAGAAATTATGACATGATCTTGCTCAGATGCGTGGATAGACACGAAGCAGACATGTTGATGCATGAGGTTCATGAAGGTTCATTTGGCACTCATGCCAATGGACCTTCGATGGCTAAAAGGATGCTAAGGGAAAGTTACCATTGGCTGACAATGGAATCTGATTGTTACAAATTTGCAAAGAAGTATCATAAATGCCAGATTTATGCAGACAAGGTTCATGTGCCTCCGACACTTCTTAATGTGATATCTTCCCCATGGCCTTTCTCTATGTGGGGTATTGACATGATTGGAATGATAGAACCCAAAGCTTCGAATGGACATCGCTTTATCTTGGTAGCAATTGATTACTTCACCAATTGGGTGGAGGCTGCTTCATATGCTAATGTTACCAAGCAGGTGGTTGTGCGCTTCATTAAGAATAATGTTATATGTCGGTATGGTGTGCCGAGAAGAATTATCACTGAAAATGGCTCGAATCTGAACAACAAAATGATGGCAGTACTTTGTGAGGAATTCAAGATTGTTCATCACAATTCATCTTCGTACAAGCCAAAGATGAATGGGGCTGTTGAAGCCGCTAATAAGAATATCAAGAAAATTATCCAGAAAATGGTTGTTACTTATAAGGATTGGCATGAAATGCTCCCTTTTGCATTTCATGTATATCGAACATTTGTCCACACATCAGCAGGAGCAACCCCGTTCTCCCTTGTGTATGGAATGGAAGCGGTACTCCCAATCGAGGTTGAGATTCCCTCTTTGCGTGTGATAATGGAAACCAAGTTGTCAGAGGCTGAATGGGTCCATAACCGGTTTGACCAATTGAATTTTATCAAAGAGAATAGAATGACAGCTTTGTGTCATGGATAGTTATATCAGAAAAGGATGAAGAAAGCTTTTTATAAGAAGGTCAAACCTCATGAATTCAGAGAAGGCGACCTCATACTCAAGAATATCATGTCCTTTAACGCTAATTCTAGGGGAAAGTGGACTCCCAATTTTGAAGGCCCATATGTTGTCAAGAAAGCCTTCTCTGGCGGTGCATTAATTCTTGAAACTATGGATGGCGAGGAGTTCCCACGTCCCATGAATGCTGATGCAGTCAAGAAATACTTCACCTAAAGATGTAAAAGAACAGGTCTCTAAGTTGAAAACCCGAAAGGGCGGCTTAGGCAAAAAAGAGCGTCTCGGTAGGCCGAAAAACCGAAAGGGAGATCTAGGAAAAAATTAGAGACATAAATAGAATAAATTTCTCGCTAAGTTGAAAACCTGCAAGGGCAGCTTAGGAAAAAGTTAGGGACTTTCTTGGCAAGTAACTACATCAGACAAGACTTGATCATTGGAGCAACAATCTTCTCAGATCCTCACCATACTTCAACAGAAGTTGCTGCTCAGGATTTCAAAAGTTGTTAGCGGGATAGTGGTCATTGTATCTCAATGTATTTTTTCCATTATATATTGCCATTTTCCGAACTTTGTAATTATCTATGGAGTCTCGCCATTCACAGACTACCATTTTATTAATGAAATTTGAGCTTTTACCAAAGTATTTGTATTTCTTATTTTTATTTAGCTTGCAAAGACTCCATTTATTATTGATAATAACTTTCAAAGCGAAAAGATTGAATAATAAAATTGATTTTCAAAAAGAATTTACAATTTGTTTTTACTTTAAAATTTGTGATGCAAGAGAAACAACAAAAGTGGTGATCCCAGGAATGTACGAACTCCAGTTGCTTTTAAGAAGTCTTGTTTCCCGGAGAAGTTTTGCTCAAGATGTGTCGTCGTATGGGGTTTGTCACTCCAGTATCCCCGGTCAAGTTTTGGCTCATTTCTCCTCTTTTCCGAGTTTTCATGATTTGAAAATTCAATCCAAGATTTCTCCAGTGAAGATTTCATTTGTTTTATAGAAGTTCTTTATTCCCAGAGAAGTTGGTACAATGATTACTCTCGAAGAACACAGGCCTCTGTTTTCCCCCAATAAAGAATGTATATTGGTTTTCCCTTTGTAAAGGTGGTGTTGACCTCCCCAATGAAGTCGGCACGAATTCCCCAGTGAATGTTTTGATGATTTGATGACCGTCTGTTCTACTTGAAATTTATTTTTAAAAATCCCCAGTAGAAGCCTTACTTTTGAAAATATTTGATTTCCTGTTGAAGTCTGAGTGCTATTCCCAGGTAAAGCCTGGGAGAGGATGTTGTATCTTTGTATCTGTACTGTTTGGTGTTAGAACAAGATTAGTTCTGATCACATCTCAAAGTTGTGATGATAACAAGAAAATATATTTTATATAATTGATACTCTGATGAGCATATTTATTTGTTTCAGATAATGTTCTGACTGAAGTATTTTCCTATATGAAAATCATTTTGACGTGCTGAGCTGAAAATAAACGAAGAAGTTCTTTGATGAAAGAACTATTTGTTTTAGCGCAAGTTTTGATGCTGACTCTGATAAGAAACTATTTTATGCATCTTCTAAAGTTTAGCAAGTTTCCATGTAAACTATGTTCAAAAGTACTTTGAAAGCAAGCGCTGATAAGAAGCTATTGGCAAACATATTCTGAAGCAAGACGTGAAGCTAGTTCTGAAAGAATAAAAAAGCTAACAAGTCTTGTCAAGTTTCAGGAAACATGCTCTGACAAGTGTCGTTTGCTCATTTAATGCAAAGACGGATACATGCACTCAAGTGTCTACGCTAGTTCATTGGAAAATGCAATACTGCAAGCAAACACGCAAACATTAATTGCTCTCCACTTTTGAAGGAAGCAACAGTCGTTTTCTTTATGCTATATATAGAAGATCACTTTGCAAGCCAACAAAAATGACGTGAAAATTTCTGTTGTTCATAAATTATTTTACAAACACTTTGTGCAAAACTAATCTTAGTGAAAAATCACAGTTTGTGATATAGCTTTTTAAGAAGCTATTTGTTTCACTATCTGTAAAGATTTAATTCTTGTAATTGTTCCTTGAGAGACCAAGTTTGGTCAGATTTCTCAAGAAGGCTAGGACTAGTTTGAGTTTTAGTGGTGTTAGTCACTTGTAAGTTTACTTGTGCTTTGAATTGTTAGTCAAAACAGTTTGGCTGTGTGATTGTAATCAGTTTGATTATAGTGAATTAAGTCCTTGTTGAGAAAGGCGAAATCACCTTGGCATGTGGACTGGAGTAGTTTGAGTTCACACGAACCAGGATAAAAATAACTGTGTCTTTCCATTATTGTCGAGCCTTTAAGAAAAAGAAAAAGAGAAACTTATTCACCCCCCCCCCCCCCCCTTCTAAGTTTTTTCTCATCTTTAATTGGTATCAGAGCTTGACTCTAAGCGCTAACACTTAACCGTGTCAAGAAAAGATCCAGAAGGAAAACACAAATGGCAACTGAACAAAACAACAATAACTACAACAAACCTCCAGTGTTTGATGGAGAAGATTTTGAATATTGGAAAGATAGACTAGAAAGTTTCTTTCTAGGTCATGATAGTGATTTATGGGATATAGTCTTGGATGGTTACACACATCCTATAGACTCAGAAGGAAACAAGATTGATAGAAAAAATATGGATAGACAACAAAAAGCTGATTTCAAAAATCACCACAGAGCTAGAAATATTTATCTAAATGCTATCTCTAAAATGGAATATGAGAAGATCACAAATAGAGATACAACACATGATATGTTTGAGTCTCTCAAAATGACTCATGAAGGAAACACTCAAGTGAAGGAGTCTAAAGCTCTGGCTCTCATCCAGAAGTATGAAGCCTTCAAAGTAGAAGAAAGTGAATCTATAAAAGCTATGTTCTCAAGGTTCCAAACTCTAATCACTGGCCTGAGAGTTCTGAACAAGGGATACACTAAATCAGACCATGTTAAGAAGATCATCAGAAGTTTACCCAAAAGATGGGCACCTATGGTCACTACTTTTAAAGTATCAAAATATCTGAACAACGTGTCTCTTGAAGAACTCATCAGCGCTTTAAAAAGTCATGAGATAGAGTTAAAAGATGATGAGCCTCAGAAGCAATGTAAGTCTCTCACTCTGAAATCTAACAAATATGAAACCAAAATTTTGCAGGCAGAAGCAAAAGTAGAAAATCTGGAGAATCCTCTTCAGAAGAAAACGAACTGTTCTTTCTATCCAGAAGAATCAATCAGCTGTGGAAGCACAAGCAGAAGAATTTTAGAATCTCCATAAGAACAGGAAATGACTCTGAACAATCCTCTGGATACAGAATATCAAGTAACAAAATCATTACCTGCTATGAATGCAATAAACAAGGCCACTACAAAAGTGATTGTCCAAGGCTTCAGAAGGAGAAACATAAAGGGAAGTTCGTTAAGGAGAAGAAGAAAAGTCTTATGGCAACATGGGATGACTCTGAATCTTCTGAAGACAGAACAGAATCAGAAGATGAACAAGCCAATATAGCTCAAACGGACAACTTATTAGATGTCTCCGAATCTTCGGAATCATAATCAGGGTCAGAATCAGAATCAGACGCTGAAGAGGTATTCCTTGATTTCACTGTTAATTTTACTAAAGTTGAACTAGGAGAAAGCCTGAGTGAAATTCTGGAAAGATATCAGCAGCTTCGAGTCAAATTCAGGAACCTGAAAAAGGATCTTGCTTCTGACTCTGAAGAAACTGAGAGTCTGAGATCAGAAAACTCTGAGTTAAAAGAAAAGATTTCAAAACTAGAAAATAATTTACAAAACTCTCAGAAGGAAATAATCTCAGAGGATCCCAGTAATGATGATAAGATCATAAAGGAATAAGATCAAAGCTTTCAGAAGTTTCTGGCTAAAATTATAGATAGAAGCAAAATGGCTTCAATGATCTATGGAGTTAGAAGGAACGAAAAAATAGGTATAGGATACAAAGGCAAAGTATCCCAGCCTAAGAAAGTTAAGGATCTGGTTATCAAACGCACTCCTCTCTATTATCACTTCACCACTGGGCACACACATGATATTAAATATACATCTCACTCTGAAAACTCTTATGCTAATCCAAAGTTTAAACAGAACTTTAAATACTCTAACCCAAGAGGACCCAAAAAGATATGGGTACCAAAAGACAAAATCATCTATGTTGCAGATATTTTTAACAGCAAGGTTGAAACTCCAATATTAACACCTGGACTCAGGATGCTCTCTACACATGAAGGAAAGAAAGCATATGTTCCAAAGCCTGGAATTTAAAGGATTCACTTATTTCAGAGGCAATCAGAAACAAAAGCTATTGGCTCTGAATCTATTAGAAACAAGAATGGAAATACAACATCAGAAGCTCTGTGCGAAGCATGTCAAAAAGGAAAATTTTCAAAACCTTCTTTTAAATCAAAAATGTTGTTTCTTCCTCTAGGCCATTAGAACTATTTCATATTTCCATCCTTTTGGATGTACTTGTTTTTTTCTGAACACTAAAGATAATCTGAACAAGTTTGATTCTAAAGCACAAAAGTGTTTTCTGCTTGGATATTTTGAACACTCAAAAGGCTATAGAGTATACAACATAGAAACTCTAATTGTTAAAGAATCAATCAAAGTCAGGTTTGATGATAAGCTTGGCCAGCAACAGCCAAAGCAAATTGATATTTCTGTAGGTACAAAAGATTATCTCTCAAACTCTGAAAAGTCATAAGCAAAGGAAGACTCAGAAGCAAAGGAAGACTCAAAAGCAAAGGAAGACTCAGAAGATCCTCCTCTTGACAATGCTCTTGATAATCTCAGAATCTCTGAACAACCCACTCAGAAAAGGTTTCCTAGAATCTCTTCAGCTCATAAAGAAGACGTGATTATTAGAAGAAAAGAAGATCCCATCAGAACAAGATCCTCTCTCAGAATCAATGAAGAATCATTGTTTGGATTGGTATCTCTGATTTCTCCAACCTCTATTGATGAAGCTCTAGAAGACAATGATTGGATCCTAGAAATGCAAGATGAACTCAATCAATTTTCCAGAAACGATGTATGGGATCTAGTTCCAAGACCTAAAGGATTCAACATTATAGGAACTAAATGGGTTTTAAGAAAAAAACTAAATGAGCTAGGAGAGGTGGTCAGAAACCAAGCACGACTGGTTGCACAGGGTTACAGTCAACAAGAAGGAATTGATTATAATGAAACTTTTCCCCCAGTCGCTAGGTTAGAATCTATTAGATTATTAATTTCTTTTGCTGTTCAAAATAACATTTCATTATATCAAATGGATGTTAAAAGTGCATTTTTAAATGGCTATATAGAAGAAGAAGTTTATGTCCATCAACCTCCTGGCTTTAATGACTCAACGTATCCAGAACATGTTTTTAAATTTTAAAAAAGTCTTTATACGGTTTAAAACAAGCTCCCAGAGCTTGGTATGAACGTTTGAGTAATTTTCTTTTAGAAAAAGATTTTACCAGCAGGAAAGTGGACACAACTTTATTCAGAAATACATTTAAAAATGACATTTTAATTTGTCAAATTTATATTGATGATATTATTTTTGGAACCTCTAATATATCCCTTGGAAAAGAATTTGCTGAGACCATGCAGACAGAATTTGAGATGAGCATGATGGAAGAATTAAAGTTCTTTCTGGGAATACAAATTAACCAGACTCCAGAAGGTACTTACATACATCAGACGAAGTATGTTATAGAACTTCTGAAGAAATTTCAGATGTCAGAAAGCAAAGATGCTAAGACACCAATGCATCCAACATGCATTCTGGGAAAATATGAGGTAAGTATGAAGGTAGATCAAAAGCTCTATAGAGGTATGATTGGATCCCTTCTCTATCTGACTGCATCTAGACCTGATATATTATTCAACATATGTTTATATGCTAGATTCCAATCAGATCCTAGAGAATCTCACTTAACCGTTGTTAAGAGAATTCTGAGGTATCTGAAAGGTGCTACTAATCTGGGTCTGTGTTACAGAAGATCAAAAGATTTCAGACTAGTAGGTTATTGTGATGCTGACTTTGCTGGAGATATAATTGAAAGAAAGAGCATCTATGGAAGCTACTAGTTTGTGGGTGACAATCTTATCTCGTGGTGCAGCAAGAAGCAAGCAACAATTGCACTTTCAACAACAAAAGCTGAGTATATATCTGCTGCTGGATGTAGTTCTCAGATGATCTGGATGAAAAGTCAGCTAGAAAATTTCAATCTTTATGAAAGTAAGATTCCTATCTTCTGTGACAATACCTCTGCAATTTGTCTTTCTAAAAATCCCATTTTGCATTCTAAAGCAAAACACATAGAAATTAAATATCATTTTATAAGGGACTACATTCAGAAAGGAATTTTAAATTTAAACTTTGTAAAAACAGGCCATCAATGGGCTGATATTTTTACCAAACCCCTTTCAGAAGATAGATTTAAATTCATTTTTAAAAATATTTGTATGGAATTATGTCCTGAATAAAATTGTATTTATCTTCTGTGTTTGCCTTCAGAATGTTTTGAAATGAATGTTCTGATTAACAACTCTTCAGAAGTTAGAAGAGAAGTTACATCAGAAGCTATATATAAAGTTCTGAAATGCTCTAACGTTTCATTACAAGTATAGTTCAGCAGTTCATTATATCAAACAACTGTCCCATGCAACCTTCAGGAGATGAACACGTGGTGTGTTTCTGAAAGGTAACGCGTGCAAAGCTATTGACGCTGTTCCTAGGTAACTGTTATGATTTGCTCAAATCTCATGCTTTCCCCTCAATTTTCATTATCATTAAATTCTAGTAATGATTAGATTCTTTTTAATTAATTTTAAAAAAAAAACTCTTTTTACATTTTTATTTTTTAAAAACCTTTTTCTTCTCTCAACCTAAGTGCTCAAATGGCTTCCTCCTCTACTCATTATGGAAACACCCAATCTGAATAGTACATCATTCCAGAGCGAACCACTCTCATTCCAGTGGATAGTCTAGAAGTTATAAGTTCAAGCTTGGTTGGACCTGCTGAAGGAAGACTACAACAAAAATGTAAACCCAGCAGCAACAGATCTTCTGTGGGAAACGTTCAGAAGAACCTTAGATACTGATTCACTGAAGTTGCAATACTTACGCCATTCTCAGGTGCTTGAGAACTTCTCCAAACATCTGCACGCTTTCCAGTCAGAAGCTGCTGATATTTGGGACAAGAAGTCTTCTCTGATGATTGCAAATGCTCTTGCTGATCTTATGGATATTTCAGAAGATGAGTCTGAAGATGCCTCTGAAGATTCAAATCCTCTAGAAATAATTCTGTGTAATCAACCATCTTCTAAAGCTGCACCTGAACCTGTGCCAACTCTTATGGTTGATCCGGGCACTCCTCTTTCAAATTTTGTTCATTCTGACTCAGTTGCATCTACTCCAAAGGCTATATCTGCTGAAACTTCTCCATCCTCTGCTCCTACTTCACTTGTTATGGCTACTCTGAATGAACTTAAGAAGGAAAATGAAGCTATTCATGAGCGCTTGGACAAACAAGATTA
Organism: Vicia faba; assembly: GCA_948472305.1. Classification (NCBI taxonomy): domain Eukaryota; kingdom Viridiplantae; phylum Streptophyta; class Magnoliopsida; order Fabales; family Fabaceae; genus Vicia; species Vicia faba. The sequence goes on from OX451741.1 coordinate 343,831,999, forward strand.
GACTAACAAAGAAATCAGAACTGGATGATGAAACAAGAGGAATCTGCATCTGAGATCAAGAATCTTCTTATGGCTCTTGTTTCTAAAAAACCTTAGTGTCATTCTATTTCTTGTTTTTGTTTGTTGTTTTGTACCTTTGAATTTTTTTAAAACCTTTACGCTCTTCAATATTTTTATATACTTTTTGATTATGCCAAAAAGGGGGAGAAAATGAGTATTTTGATCTAATCTCTGATTAACAGTTATGGGACTAAGTCTCAAACATTCTAACAAAATACAAAGATTTCTTTCTATTTTTAAATGAATTTTGCAGGTATCACTAAACTATGGAAGTTTAAATAAAATGAACATTATCTTCAAAAGACTTACTGAAGAAATCCTAGAAGAAAATTTCAAAGCTCTGATGAAAATTCTCAGGAAGTTTTTCTTATATAAATATTTATTTAAGGGGAAGATACTTATCTCTTGTTCAATTTTATTTCTAAATTTGAATATTTTTGTCATCATCAAAAAGGGGGAGATTATTAGAACAAGATTGGTTCTGATCATATCACAGAGTTTTGATGATAACAAGAAAATTTATTTTATATAATTGATACTCTGATGAGCATATTTATTTGTTTCAGATAATGTTCTAACTGAAGTATTTTCCTAGATGAAAATCATTTTGACGTGCTGAGCTGAAAATAAATGAAGAAGTTCTTTGATGAAAGAACTATTTGTTTTAGCGCAAGTTCTGATGCCGACTCCGATAAGAAACTATTTTATGCATCTTCTAAAGCTTAGCAAGTTTCCATATAAACTATGTTCAAAAGTACTTTGAAAGCAAGCGCTGATAAGAAGTTATTGGCAAGCATATTCTGAAGCAAGTCGTGAAGCTAGTTCTGAAAGAATAAAGAAGCTAACAAGTCTTGTCGAGTTTCAGGAAACATGCTCTGACAAGTGCCGTTTGTTCATTTAATGCAAAGACGGATACATGCACTCAAGTGTCTATGCTAGTTCATTGGAAAATGCAATAATGCAAGAAAACACGCAAACATTAATTTCTCTCCACTTTTGAAGGCAGTAACAGTCGTTTTCTTCATGCTATACATAGAAGATCATTTTGCAAGCCAACAAAAATGACGTGAAAATTCCTACTGCTCATAAATTATTTTAAAAACACTTTGTGCAAAACTAATCTTAGTGAAAAATCATAGTTTGTGATATAGCTTTTTAAGAAGCAATTTGTTTCACTATCTGTAAAGATTTAATTCTTATAATTGTTCCTTGAGAGACCAAGTTTGGTCAGATTTCTCAAGAAGGCTAGGACTAGTTTGAGTCTTAGTGGTGTTAGTCACTTGTAAGTTTACTTGTGCTTTGAATTGTTAGTCACAATAGTTTGGTTGTGTGATTGTAATCAGTTTGATTATAGTGAATTAAGTCCTTGTTGAGAAAGGCGAAATCACCTTGGTGGGTGGACTGGAGTAGTTTGAGTTCAAACGAACCAGGATAAAAATAACTTTGTCTTTCCATTATTGTTGAGCCTTTAAGAAAAAGAAAAAGAGGAAATTATTCAACCCCCCCGCCTTCTAAGTGTTTTCTCACCTTCATTTGGTCGCTATGTTTTGTTTACTTCCGATTTAGGTTTCTCCCCAATAAAGTTAAACCAGGTAGTAGGTTTTGTTTCCTCAGTTGACGCTTACTTTTTCTTGGATTGTTCATCTTGGGTGTAATTTGGCCGAGTGTTGATTGTGCCCGAGTTGGTTTTGCCTGTTTACTCCCAGTGTTATATATCTGTTTTGTAAGCAATAAACATTCATACATACATCATGCATAGCTAAAATTGGCAAATCATGGCTCATTCACAATCGTTAATATTTTGTTGACATATTACCCTATTTTGAAGATGTTATGTTGTCCTCTCTCCAATAGAGTGTTGGTCTTAAGCAGAAAGCATATATTCTTTCAATTTCCCCACTGAGTCATCCCCCGTGGAAGATTTTTGCCTCGACCTTCTTGTACAACTCTTTATCTGGATGATTTGGGTCTCCCCCTTGAGTTTATTTCTCAATGGAAGTGTTTCGGACGACTGTCTCATTCCAGTTTATTTCTAGTTTGAATTTTGATCCTCGACAATATTATTACTTTGGATTTACTCAAGCTTCGAGCATTGGTTTGAAAATGTGCATTTATTTTGCACGAGGAGACCTTTATCTCCTCAAGCAGGAATATATTGGCATTTCCCCAGGAAGTCATATTTCTTTCCCCAAAAAGTCATTTTTACAATCCTCCATAACAACAAGTGGCATGTCTCTTTACTTAAGCAACCTGTACTTCCCAGTAAAAGTCGACGTAACTGTTTTTTTTTTGCTATCTTCTCTATGAGTGGATAGTTTCCAGTCCGTTGCCAAATTACTCCAGTGGATGGAAAGACTTTCAATATCGAGAAGACAATTCATTGTGAAATATTTACAAGTGATAGTCTATTCATTTGAGACAGCTTATATGTCACCCTTTCCAGGCAGAATGCTTTGGTTAAAGAAGAAGTTGAGACCCGTTCTAGGGGAAACACCCGAATTTTAGGGAAAAACTTGTTATCTTTTTACTACCGTCAATGAACATTGGTAGTTCGTCATCAGTGAATGACAGTGCTATGATATTTTCTCTTTCTACCTTCAGTGAAAGTTGGTAGGTCACCTTTAGTGAAAGTTGGTATTGTTATCTTTTTGCTACCCTCAGGGGACGTTGGTAGTTCATCGTCAGTGAACGGTGATGTCATGATATTTTATCTTTCTACCTTCAGTGAAAGTTGGTAGGTCACCTTTAGTAAAAGTTGGTGATTGTTATCTTTTTTCTACCCTCAGTGAATGTTGGTAGTTCATCGTCAATGAACGACGATGTCATGATATATTTTGTTTCTACCATCATTGAAAGTTGGTAGGTCACCTTCAGTAAAAGTTGGTGATTATTATATTTTTTCTACCCTCAGTGAACGTTGGTAGTTTATCGTCAGTAAACGGAGGTGCTTTGATATATCTCTTTCTACCATCAGTGAAAGTTGGTAGGTTACCTTCAGTGAAAGTTGGTTATTGTTATCTTTTTGCTACTCTCAGTGAACGTTGGTAGTTCATCGTTAGTGAACAACGGTGCTATGATATATTCTCTTTCTACCATCAGTGAAAGTTGGTAGGTCACCTTCAATGAAAGTTGGTGATTGTTATCTTTTTGCTACCCTTAGTGAAGTTGGTAGTTCATCATCAGTGAACGGCGATGCTATGATATTTCTTTTCCTTCAACCTTCAGTGAACGTCGGTGTTGTTATTTACTTCCTCTTTCTACCTTCAGTGAACATTGGTAGTTTTGCCTTTAGTAGGAGTTGGTGTATCCTTTGACTTTTTATGACCCTTTATAAGTCAGGTCTTTTGATCCACCAGTGGTTTATTTTCCTGGCCGGGTTTCTGTTTTGTTTATGTATTTCCTTTGCTACATCCCCAGTGGTGTTTTGCGTCTCTTTGGTTTTGTTAATATGAATTCATGCTCATAAGCATTTCATGGCATCTTAGGGCCAAAAATAGGGTTTCTTTTATATTTAAGTATCTTCGATCACGTCGACGTGAAGATTTTCAACCTTCGTATCTCTGGATAGAAGAAACTTAAATAAGGGAAATTGTTGTACCCCAATGTTTGCCCCTAAGATCCCCTCATCATACCATGTTGATTCCATCACAACAAGATCACATTAGGATTCTTGGTTCCCCTTATTATCTTTAGATTTGCTCTTTGAGGAATCACCAAGCACCTTGACTTGTTTTATTTTGTGGTCATGAATATTTTGGTCTTAATTTATTATTTTAATTAATAAAATGCAATGTTGGTTTGTCTTGTTTGTTACTAATGTAGGTAAAGGCATCAAGATTTAGCAAGTTGCTCCATGGGTTCATGAGTTTATTTCCATGCGCTAGTCAATAAAGCTTGAGAAGTTCAAACCTCACCATTGGATTTGTTTTAGAAGAAATGGCATGACAAGGTTATTTTGCTTCACCATATTTCAAGGCTTATCAAATTTGATTCAAAAAGTAGAAGGGGTTGATTGAAGAAGTTGTCATGCTTGGACAAGGTCTTGTTCTAATTGGTCACAAGTGCACATTTCTATCAATTCTAAAGATATAGAAGTGGTTTTGGTTGCTATGAGTTCTCTTTTTCATCCTCAACAAATTCTATTTACAAGGCATTTGTGTTGGTACAAGCAGTTTGTCCAAAATTATCAAAGTTCCTCAAAGCATTCTCTTGATCTAGGATCTAGGGTTTTGAACTTCAAAGAAGCATATCTTGCTCATCTTTTGGTATTTTTGAGTGATTCCAAAAGAATCCTTCTCTTAAAAGTGTTATCAATAAATCACTTCAAAAGTTTCGAGGATTTTTCATGTGGAAGAGGCTTGATGATGAAGAAAGATTAAAAGTCCTCCAGATGAACCCCCAATTTCTCATGTGTGACTTCAAATGATCATAACTTGGCCAATTTTTATCAACTTGATCCCATTATTTTTCCATAATGATCTTAAGGAGGTGAACTTTATGCCATCTTTTATGTGAAAAGTGAGAAAATGGATGGAAGATACCCTAAGGATACAAAAGATTATAGGTCATTTAATGATTTTTTGCCAAATTCAACAATTCATAACTCTCTCAATTTTTGGAGATTTTGAATGGTTCAAGTTTCAAAATGTCATTCAAGATATCTACTTCATGCCATATTTCTTTTGTCAATAACAAATTCCAAGTGGAAGGCCATGTTTGGATGCAAAATATTATAGGTCAGTTTTTGAAGAAAATTTTGAAATATTTCTAAGTATGGAAAGTCAACCTTTTTTTTCCAACTTTGACTCCATGCAACTTTCAGCTTAAGCATCCATTTGATTCCATTATTTTTCCATTGCAAAGCTTGTAACCTCATTTTTCTAAAGCATCAAGAATCATGCCATAAGACCCATTGAGGTGAGAATGCCATTGATTTGAACTTGGTAACTTGGAATTGAAGTTTCTTTAAAAGTCAGAATTTGAAATCATTAGTTTGGCTTCTAAACACTTTGATTATGCGCTTTTTTGCTTAAAACATGTTTAGTGAACTTCTAAAAGTGATTATCATAGCAAAATACGCATTTTGGATGAGTTTTGATCAAAGTAGAGGTCACACTTTTCTTGTTTGCAACTTCACACGATTTCCCTCCAAACATCATCATTTCACACGCTTGAACATTCCATTTGATTCCCTATAAATAGAGGGTCATTCCCCATTCATTTCCTCAAGCTTGGATAGCCAGAATCACCCTGCCAAACTTGTTCCATAACTCAAAATTCTTCTACTTCGAAATCTACTTTCAAGCCTTTTTCAATCCAATTTTTCCATCAATTCACCTTCCTTGATCTTCCCTGAAGCTAACCATATAATTACATTCAAGAATCTTGCCCTATATTTCTCCATAGAAGTCCAGTTTCAGAGCTATGGAACTTAACTTCAATAGGTAGATTCCTTCATCAATTCTTCAAAACTTTGATATCATTGTGATGCTCTCATTGCCCTGGTTCTAGTCGCAACACTTACTTTCATCTAGAAACTTGTTTTAACCCTGAAATTTCAAATCCTTTTTCAAAACTTTCCTTCCAAATTGCTTGAGCTACAGTTTATATAAATTTGTCACGAAGGTGTGGTTGTCTTTGTCTTGAAGAGACAAAGCGAATGGCATAGGTCTGAGCTTCTGATTTTACATTTTGAGAGACCTGCAATTCACGTTGGCTGGAGGTTGAAGATGATCAATGTGTCATCTTCCAACCAATGAGAGCATGCCACTTGTTTTTTTTAATCTGATTTAATTAATGATCCAATGCATTATTCACTAAAGTCCATAACATGCACAATGCACCAGGTCCACTTGATCTGTTTACTAACGCGTTTTGACATTGATCAGATGACCCATATTTGTTTGTTTTTTATTTTCTTTACTGATTTTTATATTTAATTGTTTTAAATTAAAAAAATCATAGAAAATTCATTTTTAGTCAAAAAATTCTAAAAAATATTTTTGATTTTTCTCTTTCTACTTTTTATTTTTTCAGAATTTTATTTTGTGTTTTGATATTTTTTATAAATTTTCACTTTATTTGATTTGTTTTAAATGTTTAAAAATACTTTTATGCATTTTCTTAATTCTGAAAAATTATGGAATTATCCAATGATATTGTGATAAATATTGGTGACCTCACTTATTTTTTATTTCTGACTTTGGTATTTTTTTTAATCATTTTTGGTTTATTCTACTCATTTCTTTTAATTTTAAAAATACTTTCTGACTTTAAAAAATTACCAAAAATTTTATAAAAATATCTGAGTTCATTTCTGATTTTTCTATGGTCCTACTTATTTTTTCTTGATTAATTTGAATATAGTTGATATTTTTATTTCTTATTTATATTTTAAAACATTTTAAAAAATCATTTTTAATGTATATATTAAATGCAATATTATTTTATGATTATTTTCTGGCTGATCTTGGGTTGAATTTTTGATCATGAACTTTATTAACATCATTGGATCCATGGTGTTGAGTCTAACTCCAAAAAAATGGATGAATGATTTTAATAATAGTTTGATTAAATTTTAATTCAAATATGGTTTATATTCTTTCTCACCCCTCTTCATCTTGTCCCTTTCTCACTGCACTAAGTGTTATTGGAGCATGATCTCTATATCATGTCTCAAAACAAATAGTGCATAGATTGCTATTGACCGGCCTCAAAATAAGTGCGGCTTCTACATAAGTCCACTTACGATTGCTTAACACATCGCTAAATTTTGTCCCGATTCGAATAAATGATTATTCGTGGACCAAACCTATGTTTGCAAGCCTAAGTATGTTAATTTGATCTCTTTGATCCAATAACCTTGAAATTCATTGTATGGAGGCTTTGGTTCTACCAATCCTCTAATAGATCTATAACACTTTTGGTCAACGCGAATCACTTAAACATCGTTGATCATTAAATGATACTTTTGAGGATTCCAAATGGATGATATACTTGATAAAAAGCAAATGCAACTTGTTGTGTGGAGGCTTTGGTTCTACCAATCCTCTAATGAGTTCCAAATGCAAGTTTCAAGATAGTCATCCAACTAACCACTAATTATTAAATTGTTTTTACTTTATGCCCTTTTTATTTTTTATGCTTTATGTACCATTTACTTTAAGCATTACATTTCATGTAATTTTTATTTTTTCTCACTTGAGCCTTTTATTTTATCTTCTAAGACACCTAATAATCAATATGAACCATAAAAAACTTTAATGATACTTGCACTATTTGATTACTATCCTTGGCATCATGGAGTATTGGACTTTTTGGACTTAGTGTTAGAGACCTTGGCCTATGTTGGAAACCTTGTGACCTTAATTGATATTTTGTCTGGAATTCTTGAGGTTTACCTCAAGATATTGGGTTGTTTGTTTGCTTTGTGTGCAGGTTATTGTGATTAAATACTTTGTTTGTAGTCTGGAGTTCACCCGTATACAGCCGTTACTCTGTGCAATTTTTGTGAAGACTTAATACATTTGAAGTTTGGTTCTCTCAAGAGGTCTAGTATCTTTGCTTACTTGGTTTCAATCCAAAGAATGGGAATTCTATCTTGACTCATAATGTCAAGAATTGACTTCTTTTTGGTTAGATGGTTCCTATCCCTAGCTTTTATATTATGCTTTAAGATAGTCTCTTCTTCTCCTCCCATCTTCTTTAATTTCAAAAATCTTCTCTGTCCTTTTGAAAAATCTTCTTGTTTTTTTTTAAACTTGAACTTAGGTTCATGCATTTTCAAAACCTTTTCATAAATAAACTTCAATCAACTTAATAATACCTTGACATTTTTTTTTGTGAGAAGACTAAAAATTAATCAATCTCATTCAAACCATTTTGCCATCATGGCTTTCATCTTAAACTTTTCTTAAAAGATTCGACTCTTGTCAATATTTATAGTGATGCAAACAACTATACTTCTACAATATGTAGTGAAGTGAGATATTTTCCACTTGGGTGTTGAGTGAGGCATTGTTGATTTTAAAATCCAAGCCATATCCTCCACTTTGAGATGATGTAAATTCTCCTTTCTCATGATTGTGGGTAGTAAGTATGTTTTCCACACGGATAATGACGATGATGTCTTATCCCATTAAATTAACCAACACACATGTGTTTTAAAATTTTTAAATAGGAACTACATGTACCCTGATCCCCTATTGCACGAAAAGTGGTATGTAGGCACTAAAGGTTCGCAGTCGCGGTGGGTGCAAAAATCATAAAAAATATTTCTTTTCTCACCTCCACCATCTATTTCTATACAACATTTTTATAGCCAAAATATACATATTTTTACAAAGAGGTTCCTACAGAGTACCGTAGATGTTTAGGGTGCTAATACCTTCCATTTTCATAACCAACCCCCTTACCTAGAATCTTTCCCCCTCTCTTGGGTTATTCGCTCTTTTCCCATTCCTTTGGAAACAATAAAGCACGGTGGCGATTTTTATTTTGACTTGTACAAGTCTAGTCAATCCAATGGCTTAGTCTTAAACATTTCTACCGCTACACTGATACTATAACATGCTTGGTGTATTAATATCTTGATTATTTGATCTATTTAAGTTTTGATTTGGTAATTCTTTTGTAGTTACAAAATAATGCATAGTTTGTTAACTTGTTGACCTAGTTAGGTGCTTACTTCCCTTGTATAATTTTTCATGCTTTGATAAGTGTTGAAGTAACTTCTTTCTTAAGATGTTAACATGTTTGGATGACTTTTTCCTTGATGTTTAGGTCTAATTTGAGTCATATGCTCAGTGAATCATAGTGTTTGGTTCATAGGTTGATAGTTGGATACTTTTGACCTAATGTGGGTACCTAGTTTGCCTTAATGATTAAATTTCTTGTAATATTTGTTTAATATAAATACTTGTCGAGTCAAATTCGCCTCATCTCAATTCGACTCGTTAAGAATTAGCCGAGTTTGAGTTTGAGTTCGTGTTTAGCACGAACTTTTTTTCTAACTCAAACTCGACTTGTTAGAACAATCTTATTTAAAGAATCTTATTTATCTTTATTGTATTCACAAGAATTATAGACAATATTTATAGCTTTCATATAATATAAATTTCATCTTAAAATAATATTTGTAATTCAAGATATTATCATCAAATGTAGGTAATATGAGCTAATAATAAAATGTTATAACTTAAGTTTGTAACATATATTTTACTATGTTGAATTTGGATTTTTTTTTAATCAATAGAATTGTAAATTATTTTATCATCTTTCAAATGATATAAATAAATATGAAAACTAAGTATTGATGCTTCATGAAACTTATATGACGAGCCAGTTTAAGAACCAAACGAATCGAACTATACATAGCTCAAGTTCAACTAATTTATTTTACGAACTTAATTTTGATCTCAAGTTCGACTCATTTGGTTCATGAACCAAGTCGAACAAATTAATTACCGAATTGAATCTCGACCTATTTACGAGTTGGTTCAGTTTATTGGTAGCCATACTTGTGAGTATGTTTTTGTCTTGTAAGGTTTTTTACCTTGTGTAGCTTTAAAATTATTTGCATGTTAAGCTTTGGTTACATTATGATGCTTGAAAGCATGTTTCTTCTTGTACTTATTGAAAATGCTTAATGTAGGTTTAAAAACCATGACGCGTCACCCTTAGGCTTGAACGTTAGGTTGTGTTTACACCTTTTATATTGATGTATCTCTTCTTACATGTGTGGATACCATGGTATGAAATAATCTAATTGTTTTCTTTAGAAGTTGAAACTTGAAGCATGTTTGTGTTCAACCTTTTGGTGTGTAAACTTAGTGTTTGTAAACACTTTTTCCTTTATGATTAGGTAGATACCTTTGAATCTTAATCTATGTTTAGATAACATGTTTAGGTTGAGTTTGTTAACTTTTGAGCCCTTTTTACATGATACTTGTTATTGGATGCAATAATTTTCTTGCATGTCTTACCTTTGTTGAGGTATTAGGAGCATGCTTAGGTTGTAACCTTGATGCTTAAACTTGGTTGTATGTCTTAATGTTATGAATGATGTGCTTTCTGACTTGTAGAGGCTTCCATATTGCCTAAGTCCTTTTACCTTTTCTTGCTAAGCATTGGTGTTGTCTTGACACTTTAAACCTCGGGTGCTTGTGTGATTGTTGATTGCTTTTGACATGGTTTGTAATGCCTTAGGGTAGAACCATTTGAGCATGACCATTAGGGGACCTTAGTGTTGTGTTTGACACATTCATGCTAATTTATTGTTGACTTGAAGTATGCATTAGAGCTTAGACTCTGGTTTGATGATACTTGATTGTTGATGTTGGACATTTACACTTAGGTATTTGGTGGGCTCTTAAGCCATTTTATTTTGTTGCTTTATCCTTGTTATGTCTTTGTATGTTCCCTTAGGTTCACTTGGTTCATATTTTAATCAAGGTAGACATTAGGATTTTAAACCATACATGCTAACATTAGGTAGCTTTCCCTTTGTTAAATCCTAACTTTAAGGCCACCATTGCATGACAACATTAGGAAGTAAGATTCCATTAGATTTTTCATTTCCCTTTTGCATCTTTAAAACTAAAGCTTCTTTTTATTAATCAAAAATCTAAAAAATATTTAATCATAAAGAGGCGAACCATGCTTCATGAGCCTTAAGTATTGAGAGAAGTATGAGGCAGTACAGTCAGAACCTAGTGCTTCCTTTCAATCATAGTCTTTAATATTGTTCAAATCTCAAATTCTTTTGCAAAATAAGCAGAGAAGTAGTAAGTGTCCCTTTAGGGGGATCCATTTGCTATTATCCCGACAAAAGACTAAACCAATTCAAACTTTTTTCCATCGGGCTATCTTCGGGCTTTTCTTTTAAGAAAACCTTTTCATAAAAAGGATGTGTTATTTCCATTCTGCATAAACGAAACATAAGTTCCTAAAGGCCGGGTACAAAATTTCTAATGCTAGAGTGCTAATATAACACTATCTGCCTAAAAAACACAAAATAAACAAAAACTTTTGAGCCGAACTATGGCGCTCTGATTCCTTTAAAGGGATATGTAGGCATTTGGTTGTAGGGCCTATGCAAGCACAACTATTTGAAACCTTGGTTTTCTCTGTATTTTTCTTTTGCATTCGTGCATCCCTTTATCTTGTAAGTTTAGATAGACACACCATTTGATTATAACAACAAGAGTGGATCCCGTGGAGTACCACAGATGTGATGGGTGCCCATACCTTCCCCTTTCTTAGCTAACTCCCGTACCCATTCTCTTGGTCGCAAGACCTTGTTTTCTCTCAGGTTTTCTTCTATGTTTTCCTTTCCCTTCCTCGGGATAAATAACATTCGATGGCGAATTCATTGCTTATTATTTTCCTAGTTACTTCATTTGCTAATTGATTAAATCTATTCAAAACAATTTTTCTAGATTTTTGAATATTCCCGTCACTTTCTAAGCTAATTCTATATATTCCTTCAAAGCATTTTCTTTTCAAAAGCATTTTATAAAAACGTTTTAAGTGTGTGTGTGTGTGTGTGTGTGTGTGTGTGTGTACGCGCGCGCTTATAGTACCTCTATAAAGAAATAACTTTTACTTAAAAAAATTTCACTCACTTTCTAAATTAGGGTAACTTCTATAAGCTCGTGTATGATGTATTCATTGTGTTGACACTCTTTCTTGATAGCTTCTCCTAAGGCTTGTGATGTAATGTATTTGTTTTCCTTTGTCAGAAGCTTTGTTCTGTTCTGAAACTTTTTCAGTTCTTTAACTGAGACATTCAACTGAGACTTTGTCAATCCTCTATGAAACCTATGGCTTACATCTTTGATTTCTTGATTACATTGGTTTACCTTTTAAATGGGTGCATATTTTATTATTCTGAATGTTTTCTTATTTGCTCTTTTACATTATTCATCATGATGCATCTTTATCATATTGATTGTCTGTTATGTTCTTCTCAGTTGTCAACAAATTACATATGTTTACTTTGTCATCATGTTGTACATCTGTTATAGTTGTTATGATCTTTATACAGTTGTCATCATAAAAACAACATTTATTAACTACAAAACAAGGTTCCACATATGAAACACATCATGAAGATTATCAAGCAGCGGCGACAAAGCAATCTGATAGGCCACTTATCCTATCCTCTGTAAGATCTGGTACGGACCAACAAAATGTGGCGTGAACTTTCGAGACTTCAAATCTTAACCAACACCAATTATTGAAGTAACTCGCAAGAACACATGATTCCCCTCTTAGAACTGAAGTGCTTTACTCCTGTTGTGATGATAACTCTTTCGGAGAATCTATGAAGCTTTCATCTTTTCTTGGATCATCTTGATTTTCTTAGAGGTCTGTCGAACAATCTCAGGTCTAAGCACAACACTCTCACCCGATTCATACCAACATAAAGGATTTCAACACCTACTACCATACAATGCCTCAAACGGTGCCCTTCTGATACTTGAGTGGAAATTGTTATTGTAGGTGAACTCAATCAATGAGAAATAGTTAACCCAAGCACCTCCCTGCTCTAGCACACAAGCCCTAAATAAGTCTTCCATAGATTGGATAGTCCTTTCTATTTGACCGTCCGTATATGAATGATAAGCAGAACTCAACCACAACTTAGTACCTAAAGCTTCCTGCAAACTCTGCCAAAACCTCGATGTGAATCTCATATCTCTATTTGACACAATACTTAGAGGAATATCGTGCAAACTAACAACATTTTGAATATACAACTCTGCAAACCTCTACAATGGATAACTTATCTTCACGGGAATAAAGTGAGTCGATTTAGTCAGCCTATCAACAATAACCTAGATAGAATAAAACCCCTTCGTCGTCTTCAGAAAACCCGTCACAAAATCCATGGAAGTGATGTCCCATTTCCACTCAGGAATTCTCAACGATTGCATCATACCCAACGACTTCTGATGTTCAATATTTGACTTCTGACAAGTTAGACATGCATAAACAAACTCAACTACTTATTTCTTCATCCCTAGCCACTAAAACATCTTATTCAAGTCTTGATACATCTTAGTAGCACCAGAATGAATACTCATACCACTTCTATGATCTTCCTCAAGAATATTCTTCTTAATCTCGGGTACATCTGACACACAAACTCTATCTCTGAATCTCATCACACCATTCTTGTCGATTCGGAAATCACCACCTTTACCTATGTTGATTAATATAAGTTGGCTAACCAATCCCAAATCAATCTTCTGACTTTCTCTGATCTCTTTGAGAATACTGCTGATCAACTTCCACATACCCTACCTCACACTATTAGAAATCCTTTCATATACAAAACTAAGATATCTAAACTGTTCAATCAATTCTAATTCTTGAACCATCAACATCAACATATTTAAAGAATTCCCACATAAAGCATCAAATACAACATTTGATTTACCCGAATAGTAACTCAATCCAAAATCATATTCCTTCAAGAATTCAAGCCACCTCCTCTGCCTCATATTTAGTTCCTTCTAATAGATTAGGTGCTTCAAACTCTTGTGGTAAATAAACACTTCAAATCTGGAGCCGAACAAATAATGTTTCTAAACCTCAAGAACAAAAACAACAACTGCCAACTCTAGATCATACGTAGGATAATTCCTTTCATGAACCTTCAACTGTCTAGAAGTGTAAGCCACAACCTGACCATTTAGCATCAACACACTTCCTAGTCCCATCTTTAAAGCATCACAATATATAATAAAAGACTCACTCGAATTCGGAAAAATCAATATTGGAGCAGACGTTAACTTCTGCTTAAGTTCTTGAAAAGTCATTTCACACGTCACGTCCCAAACATAAGCTTGACCCTTTCGAGTCAACCGATTAAAAGGAAATGCTAACTTCGAAAAACCTTTGATGAAGCTCCTATAATAACTTACGCATCCGCAAGTGCATGTAAATATCGAAGTAATATAAATATTTTCGAACCCACAGAGAGAAATGTCAACCTACTGTAATCTATTGTCGCTTTGAAAAGCTAAGGATAATGGATAATAGATTTATGGGAAACTAAGAGCTAAAACTGAAGTAAAATAAGATTAAAGAAATATGAATGAAAAGAGATAATTGAATGTGTATTCTGCGTATCTCTGGGACTCTGTAACTCGTTAGCATATATTGATGTTAAAAATGTGTTTAGTAGAAAATATCAATTTAAAGACTGAACCCCATACTCTCGTGGTTTTGAATAAATCCACATTCCTTATCCATTAGATTTTTCTCTCGCTCACCCATTTTAATTAAGGAATATGTTTTGAAAACTGAACAAGTTCTAATTAATTCTAAAGTGCTCTCGCTGTGTTTAGATTTAATGCATAGTTTCTACTATTCGGTTCGACTCCCACGCTCTCGTAGTGCCGGCTCGAACCTTAGTTAATTACACAATCTTGTGGAAAATCGTGTTAAGTAACCTCTCACTCTCTTGACAAATCTATTTAAATTAAGTTTAAAAAAAGACAAAAACTGAATTTTCAAATAGATATTAAGCCAACTTATTACCCAGTCTCTTCGGAAACGATGATCCTCACATACCAAATTCAAGACAAATTATCTAAATATGAAATTAAGCGTAAACAAAATAAACACAAAGATCGTAATTAATAACAATATAGTAATTAAATTAAACAAATGGAACAATAGAAATGAGAAATGCGATAAAAAAGAAACCTGTAAAAGCATAAATAAAAGAAATTGGAATTAACTTATGAAATTATCTTCGTGTAAAATAACACGAACTGAATTCATAATATGTTGGCACGCTTGAAAATCAAGTACAAAATTAAAATAACAATAATAATAACAACAACACCTAAAACTAATGGTGTGGTAGTTCCTCTATGTGAGAAACTACCACTTTTTCAAGTATACTTTTCTGCTTAAAACATCTAAGAACAAAACTCTGGATTCAAATGGAAAAATGGTTGACCCCCTTTTAAAATTGTCAAGAACTCCATTTTATAACTCTCTTCTAAATTCTCATAATTTCCTTGGAAACAATTCAGGAACTCGTGACTTCATGGCCAAAATATCTTGAAGAATCTGTACGCTGGAGAAAAATCAGGGGGGTTTGTTTTGTTACGTGGATAAAACCATGCAACAAAACAAACAACGTGACAAGCTGACAGAGTGTGGTGTGGGCCACACATGCGTGGCGAGGGCCACACCCTTCTTACTTGCATGGAGAGGGCCATGGTTGTGTGGCAAGGGCCACATGCCCAACTTTGTATATTTTTCATTCTTTTCTTCACTTCTTCTCTGTTTCTTTCCCTTCTTCACATTTATACTCTTTGCTAGCATACACTTGAAATATAATAGAAATACCACCATAATAGGACAAAAATAAATAAAAATGGTAACAAAACTCATGCAAGTCGAGTAGAATATGTAATGTAATTTCGTGTTATCAAAATCCCCTACATTTGAACCTTTGCTTGTCCTCAAGTAAATAACTAGCATGAGAATTCAATTATAACCGGGCTCTACATAAATTCACGACAAAAATCTAAATCACACGTGGTTGCAAGGAATTTTGTTAGAAAGATAGATACTCAATGTCAACACAAAGGATACCGTAATTACACGAAACCACAAAACTCGATCAAAAACTCCCACCTTATGCAAAATTAGTTTGAATCATTCTATTATAGCTCAAACTATTTCGTTTGTTTTATTTCACCCACTTTCATTCGAGCACATTCACATTAAGCCCTTTATCCATGCACACACATAATAGGGTAGTCGGTTAGTGATTCTGATCCTTAAACATGGGGTTCGGGTACATGAGTTTGGTAACCCCTTTTATTTACTCAATTAACAAGTTACGGAGGATTATACCATAGTCCGCCCTACCAAATTTAACACCAGACACCTATGAACCAAATAACAACAGGTTGCTATAATATTTTTTATAGGCTCCACAACCGTTGGGTTAAGTGATCGGGTGATGGTCACCTAACTTAATAGGTGCATTCCCTATTTTTATTATATTAATACATGTAATTTTAGAATTTTTGGGATCATTCACTTATATTCATTGACTCCCTATGTAGTTTATGCTTAAGATGGTGCTGACATTTAATATAAACTACTCGGGGCTAAATTAAAAATCAAACTTGAGGTCTCAGCATAATAGGTATTCAAACTGATCATGCATAATTAGGGGGTTTAGGGTGTCAAAACGGTATCTGTTTTGTTGGTTCTTTCTCAAATCATTCTAACATAGCCTAAGTGCCAGGCAACCTATATACTCTTAAGGTTTCGTGTTATGCATCACACCAACAAATTTTTTGTTATGGCTCAAGAACATTGGGGAATAAATTAATAGCGGAAAAACACGTATAAAGACTCGACAACATAAGAATTTGACTGAAATAACACTAAGACTAAACAAGAAAAGGAAAATGAATAATAATTTAAAACTACCTAGAAAGCGATAAACAAAAGCAGTAAAGTTCCTCCCCCACACTTAAACCAAACATTGTCCTTAATATTTTGATAAAAGGTGGATAAAGGAAAGACAAAACTTGTATGAATGCTATTAGAAGGCTATCACAAGCAAAACTGCTACGCATCTGGAGGAAGTGCCTGTAAAAGTGTTAGAAAAATATGGTGTGGTGTGTGCAGGTGGAACATGTCCATGTAAAGAATGAGAAGAAGGTGAGTTATAGACGGGAGAGATATACCTTCTCCTATCGTACTCATCAACGGTGTCACCACCACCAACAACATTTGTAGGAATGTGCGTGGGAACTGACTCATTTTCGAAATGATCATCTATAGATTTTTCGCCTAGATATGGCCGAGACTTGACAAGCGATCCATATCTTTGTTTCCTGAAATTTCAAACAATAAAAGGAAAACATTAAATTGAAAGCTTGTGGGTTGCCTCCGCCGCAGTGCTTTGTTTAACGTTGATAGCTCGATGGATCAGGAGTGCAAGCACTCATGCTGGTTCTCTCAAGAATGACTCCTCGATCAAACTTTTAATAATGTTTGGTTTCCATGGCCACTTATCAAGACATTTTAAATATCTCTCACCTTTTCTTTTCTTTCTTCTGTGGGGTGGTTCACTCTTTTGAACATGTGGTGGTGGTTCTGGATCTATCTTGAGTATCAACTTTTCAAGTTTGGGCTTAGTTATTTCATCCACCACCTCAAACGCTAACCTTACCCTCTTAAAATTGTTGTTTTCCCTAGTTGCATGGTCCTCTAACTTTCTCTTATTATGCAAAACTTTAAAATAAGGATTCATTGGTGTGGATATTTTCCAATACCTCTACATACGTTTTAGATTTGGAGTCTACCTTAGTGTCCATAAATCTTTGGGGGAAATGAATCAGTGGGGTATAAGGAGGAGGAAAAATAATATATGTTTCCTTATCTACCTCTTCGACATCCTCCCTTTCAGATGGTGTCGGTCTATTTTTCTCAATCTCCACTCTTTTCTCATCAGAACTCTTCTCAACCTCATTATTATTTTCTTCAATCTCATTATCACTCTCCTTAAGGTTTTTGATTTGTTTTTCACTACTGGTAGTTAAAAAATCCACATGCTCCTCTGGGAAGGGTCCTTAGTTAATTTCCCAATCTCGTGGAAAAATTGTGGTAAGTAACCTCTCACTCTCGTGACAAAGCTATTTAAATTAAGTTTAAAAAAAGACCAAAACTGAATTTTCAAATAGATATTAAGCTGACTTATTACCGAGTCTCATCGGAAACGATGATCCTTACATACCGGATTTAAGACAAATTAGCTAAACATGGAATTAAGCATAAACAAAATATACACAAAGATCACAATTAAGAATAACATAGTAATTAAATTAATCAAATGGAACAATAGAAATGAGAAATGCGATAAAAAAGAAACATGTAAAAGCATAAATAAACAAAATTGGAATTAACTTATGAAATTATCTTCGCGTAAAATAACACGAACTGAATTCATAATATGTTGGCACGCTTGAAAATCAAGTACATAATTAAAATAATAATAATAATAATAATAATAATAATAACACCTAAAATTAATGGTGTGGTAGTTCCTCTATGTGAGAAACTACCACTTTTACAAGTAAACTTTTCTTCTTAAAACATCTAAAAATAAAACTATGACTTCAAATGGAAAAATGGTTGACCCCTCTTTTGAAATTGTCAAGAACTCCCTTTTATAAATCTCTACTAAATTCTCATAATTTCCTTGGAGACAATTCAGGAACTCGTGACTTCATGGCAAAAATGTCAGAAAGAATTTGTAAGCTGGAGAAAAATCAGGGGGGGGGGGGGGTTGTTTTATTACGTGGATAAAACCATGCAACAAAACAAACAACGTGACAAGCTGACAGATTGTGGTGTGGGCCACACATGTGTGACGAGGGCCATTAAGCTTATTTTGCGTGCATGACAAGTTACTTGTGATAGCGATGACGCCATCATTGACTCAAAACATCCAAACGTCACCTACGTGATGACCACTTAGAAAACAAGTATCACCAGCATGACGACCATCAACTCCTTTAAGGCCATGACGCTCGTCATGATGATGGTGGCCGCTATCAACCTGCAACCTACATAATACATATTTCTACATGGAGTTCAATTTAGAACACTGATTTTTCATTCCAGTAACTCAAAATTGATTCAAAACATTTCACACATTACATATAAACATTAGGATCATATTATTACATCAAATTAACACATCTAATCACACATATTCATAATTTCACTAAATCCCTATAACCTTAAAAAATATCAACAATGGCATAAATATGAAAGCAACTCATAACATAATATTTAGCAAATATTAGTATAGGAATTTGACCATCAAAATTATCATGTAACATGAACACAACACAATTATACCAATTTCATATACAACACATACAATCCTATTATAGGTTAAAGATTCCTCAACTCTATCCCTCATGCTTAACACCCATTAAAAAAGAAATTTTCCCCTCACCTTGGTTCTACTAGAAGCAATAGAATTATAAATTGATTGATGTTCTTCCCTCTCTCAAAGCTCTAAATTTCTAATGCCAACTCTTGCATCTTGTCTTTTTCTATGTTCTGGCACTTTTCTTTCCAAAATTAGGTTATCTCTTAACCTTTTATAATTAGAGTAATTACTCTAATTCTTAAAATTATAATCTCCTCTCCTCACTTACACTCCTCTTACTCCCTCCTCCCTTTTATTTCTTCTAATTCTCATTCCAAACCCAATTCTATTATTTTCTTATTTTATTAAATTAATTAATCCAAAATACTCTTGTTTTAATTATCAAATTAATTATAAATTATTTCTATCAACTTCTAACTCCCTCTCTCTACACTTCCACCTCAAGGACACACACACCCCAGAGGCTTATATTCATTTAATTGCAACAACCCAAGAATTAAATAATTCACATAAAGGCATAATAAATAAATTAAAATAATATAGTCGAAATTGGGGTGTTACCCCTCCCAACACCATTATAGCAGGTATCAAGGCTCAAGTAATTAACACTAGAAATAACTCTTCTTTGGCCGATCAATCATCAATGGATGATTTCATTCTTCTTAAAGCCTTTGACATCAAGATTAACTACCCTAAAGCCATCACCATTAAGGAAGTAATCTGGAAACCTTTACATGGATTGGATAAATTGTAGTTCTGATGGTGCATTCATTCATGAGACTCTTACCTCAGAGTGTGGTGGTATCTTTTGAAAAAATCATGTCGTCTTTGTTTTGGCCTTCTCTAACAATCTTAATTGCAACTCTTCCATTTAAGTTGAGTTTGTTTTACATAGATAAGATTAGTCATTATTGCATCCGAGAAGAATTAGCATAAGCTTTGGGTGGAGACAAATTCTCTTTTTATTGTTCAAGCTTTCTCCAACTGTTCATTGGTTCCTTTGAAATTAAGGAAGCCTTGGGATAATTGCTCTAATGTTGTTGCAAATATGACCTTTTTCTTTCTCACATTTATAGAGAAGGGAATAATTATACATATTTTTTTGGCCAACTTAGGCCTCACAACTAATTCTTTAAAGTGCTTTGACTCGATCCCTTTGTTCATTAGAAAGAAACTTGTAAATAATAGGATTAGTGTGCCTTTTTTTAGGTTCACCATTTTTTGATTGAGTTTTGGCCTAATCCCCCACTTCTTGTGTAACTACCTTTTGTTTTCTCAATATATTGTCATTATTTTATAATAAAAAATAGCTAACACTTAAATATAATATAACCTAAAAAAATTAAATATTAAAATAAAAATTAAACTTAAAAGAACATTGATGTAATTTTTCCTAAACTTTATTTGAGATCTTCAGAAAGAAAAATTGCACCTTTTAGGGTTTGTTTGTGAGTTGGTTTTTGGAGGGTTGCGTCTATATTAAAAGAAAATTCTTTGAGGGCCGCGTCTATGTTGTTAAAGTTTTGGAGGAAAAAGTTAAAAAACGTTAACATATTATATTGTTTTTTAAACTTTCTAAAAATATCAAACACATTTTAGAATATAGATGCAGCCCCTCCAAAGTCTTTTCATTCAAAAATTCTTAAAAAAAACCACCCAAAACAAGCTATTCCCTTAGGCTTTGTTTGGTAGTTTGGGGGGGGGGGGGGGGAATGGCTTTCGAAAATGAATTTTTAAAAAAATAAAAAAAAATATTTGACATTTTTTAAAAGAATATTTTTGTGTAGAATGATAAAAGAGTCTTACTCATTACTATATTTTTAGTTTTCATAATACTATAACAATATAAAACATATTTGGAAAATTTATATAAGACCTCCAAAACCCTCTAATACAAATTTTGAGTTATCCCAAATTAGAAGATTTTTGGTGTTATGAATAAAAGAAAATCTTCCAAAACCCTCCCAACCAAAGTCCTTCAATTTTTTCCACTCAATTCTTCCTTTTTTCAAAACTCTCAGCTGTTGTGATATAATCCAAGTTAAGTAATCCACACACACACACACACACACACACACACACACACACACACACACACACACACACACACACACACACACACACACACACACACAGAGAGAGAGTTTGTAATTCAATTTGTACAATTCAATAATAACAATCCTCACTCTCTCTCTCTCTCTCTCTTTCTCTCCTCACTAAAAGTGTCTCACGCGCTAACAAATTGGTATCTGGAGTTTTTGGTTTGTGTTCTTGATCGTGTATTCAAAAAATTTACATTGGTGGTCGCGTTCCTAGGGAACGTGAATCAATTGTTGCAAAGATGATGGTACTGATGGCATTCTAAATTTTCTTTTGATTATTGATGGAAAAAATTAGAACTGATGAAACAAGAAGATGCAGTCCTTGTCCGATTTTAGTGAAACCCTAGAAGTGGTCAAAAATGATGTTCTTGGGCTTTCTCAGGATGCAATCGACGTGCAGAAAGTTGCACACAAGGTGGAGAAAAATAAAGATTGCAAGGATGCGTATTGCATTCAATCGGAAGTGGATTCATAGAATTTTGACAAGATATCTCATGCCAAATCGGAGAAGGAGACATGGGATATTCATATCAAGTACTATAGAGGACATGAGAAATTCAAAGTCCACTACTATAAAAACTCCATACCACAACAAATTGAAAAGGGATACCACAACGCCTGACCAACCGTTATAAGGTAAGGGATTATTGTATGTCTATTACTTTCCACCATGGTCCCGAGACCGTAATAATAAGGCAGGACACACGCTACCTATCACAATGGTTACGTTTATCAATTATTATGATATATATATATATATATATATATATATATATATATATATATATATATATATACTGGATTCGAAATCCAACAACTACACAATATTTGGCATATAAATAATATTTCACCATGATTACAATAGATAACCATTGTGGAAAGTACCCAGAGTTAGTTATATAATATGTAAAAAAAAATTTCTATGCACATCACTAAATAAATACAACCATTCAAATTGATGAAGAATTTATATAATCTAAAAATTAAATTATTCTTGAAAAACAACTTAGACAAACTACTGTTTTTCAAAGTGCATGCATGTCAAAACTCATATCTTTCTCTTTAACATTTAGAATATGGTTCAATGGTCTAAGTCCTTCATGGCATCAATTCCTTCACTTCTAGTTTAATTTGAATAACATCAATTTATTGGTCAAGTCTACCTTATCAACGTCACTTATAATGATGATTGTGACGATGGGTTATCATCATAATAATCATGATGACAAGTGATGATGATGAGGTAGATTTGGCTAATAAATTAATTTTATTCAAATTAAACTATAAGAGAAGATATAGATGTAATTAAAGAATCTAGCATTGAACCATATACTATAGGTTAAAGAGCATGAGATGAATTATGAGACAAATGCAATTCAGAAAACATTGATTGATATAAGTTGGTTTTCAAATACAACTTAATTTTTAGATTATAAGTTTGTGTCAATTTAAATGAATGTATTTTCAGTGAAGGGTTAGTTAAACAAATAATCTACATATAATATAATAAACTCAACTTGATTTGTTATTAATCTTCATGAGAATTTACAAAACATTGTTAATTCACAAGAAGCCTCTTTCTTGTGACCTAGAAATGTTTTGTTCTTATTCTGAGAACATTAATCAACAATAAAAACATATAATAATATTTATCAGCAACACAATAATAACATACAACAACATAAAAAATATCTTTTACAATAAAACACTGACAACATACAACAACATACAACAACCAAAGATATAATAAAATGTTTCAAGAATACACCTTTTATTGAAAACAATCATGGAACTGGAATCAATGATGAAGTTCATCTAGTTTATGATGTTATGAAAAATAAATACAAGGTGGATGAAGTTTACCTAATATCTCCATACTTCTTGTATTTTTTTCATAACAACACAAACCATATGTACCATAGCCAAAGTATGCGCTTTGTTAGGGTGGTTTTCTTCATTCACTTTCCCTATAAGTAAAGAAAAACACCACGACATTAATAACATTATATGGAACATTCACCAAATGAAAAAACGAGAAACCATTTTTAACAAGAAACGTAAACGAAATCGGAGCATAAGTTTAATGAACGAACCTGAAGGTAGCGATTGGTGAAGACGAATCTGAAGGTTGCAGTATGTATGATAAGTGACATGGATTCTAGGGGTATGTTTTGGGAGAGAAGAGTGAAATATGTTTGGATTTTCTTTTAAGAGAAAAAACTATTATGTATTGAGTTAGAGATGTTTTCACTTATATATTAAAAATATATCACTTTTCATCACAGTTGACAAGAAGAACCATGATGAAATGATTGGAATTTACACCACAGTTGACTAAGATAACTGTGGTAATATACCTTTTTGTGATGATAAATTGGGATATTGAAGGAGCTGGGATTCAAAATCTGTAACTCCTGGTATATTTCACTATGAATTTTAACATTCACCGTAGTGAAATATCTTTTAGTAAAAACAAAAAAAAAGCGCCCAAAAACGAGATTCCACCATGGTTAACGAAAGGTCGTTGTAATATTGTTTGAGGAAAGGTGTTTTATGTAATAGTGGTCATTAAATTGCAAACTTTATGACGAAAGTATGAATTAATGCAGATGGGGGAAGATGAAAAGACTGCAGGCTATATGTCGAAGGTGCATAATCTCATCCATCTCATGAAGGGTTGTGGTGAAACCCTAACTGATAAGATGATAATTGAGAGGGTAATGCATACATTAACCTATCACTTTAATCACATTATCATTTCTATTCAAGAATCCAACAATATTGAAACTCTAAACTTGTAAGATTTAGTTGGTTCATTGGAGGCACGCGGGATTAAGATTGTCGAAAGAGAAGGGGTTCAAGATTCATACAAGCACTACAGGCTCATGCATACAATAAGCATGGTGGTTCCAACAAGTTCAAAGGAAAATGAGACAAGACTCATAGTAAGAAGTCTTGTTTGAACCCTCATAAGCATAAGGTCGATGATTGGGCTTCTTAATCCTCGAAAAAAGGAGAAGGAAACACCTATCAGAAAGACAAAGAACAGAAAAAAGGTGTGCAGTGCTATAACTATGAAAAGTGGGGTCACTTAGCTAAGAGTTCTTTGTACAGGAAAGACAAGGGATCGAAAAAAGGCAAGGATAAAGGAGAAAGTGTTAAACTCCAAGATTTAGATGATTCTAACGAAATAGTGGTTATAGTTGCAATTGTAGATAACCATTTCGAATCAAGTTCTTGTTCCTCGACTCTAGATGCTCGAATCATATGACTGGTTAAAATATATGGTTGACATATTTTGACGAGTCGAAGAAGAGTAAGGTCAGAGTTATGGGTAATAGCTCATTGCAAGCAGAAGGTACTGTCAACATAGTTATTTAAAGGAGCAATGGAGAAAAGGCTATGATCAAAGATCTGCTCTATGTACCTAGAATGAAGTGCAACCTTCTAAGTGTTTCACAACTTGTCGAAAAAGTTTTTTCAGTGATTATGAAAGATGCAACATTGGAACTGTTCGACACACAAAATAATCTGGTCTTGAAATATCTTATGTCAAAGAATAAGACATGTTGCTAGTACCTTTAACTTGTGGAGTGGCAAACAATCATCAGTAAGTCATTTGAAGGTATTTGGATCTAATTGTTACTAGCATGTTTTTGATGCGAGAAAAAGGAAGGTTGATGACAAGAGTGAACCTATGATTCTGGTAAGATATCACAAAACTGGAGCATACAAGCTATTTAATCCAATCATTGAGAAGATAGTAATGAATTGAGATACTTTGGTTGATGAAAATTCTTCTTAGGGTTGGAACTATGGCGATGAAATTATCAAGCCATTGATGAGCTATGGCTTCAACAAAGAAACTGATGAAGTATAAGTCGAAGAAATTGCTTATATTCCAATCGAAGTCGAAGCAGTTTCTAACATTCTCGACACTGTTGAATTCGAAGAGGGTGTGGCTAGCACAAGTTAAATATATTGAATAACTAGATTTACTCCAGCAAGACTTCAAGACTATGAAGTGACTGGTGATGATGAAGTCACACTAGATGGAGAGTTAGTTTTTTTTGCTTTACATGAAGGTGCTGAACCAATAAACTATATCGAGGATTTAAAGAATAAACAATGGAAGTCTACTATGGTTGAAGAGTTATAAGCATTCGAAAGAAACAACACATGAAAGTTAGTTGAATTGCCAACGCATACAAAAGCTATCAAAGTGAAGTGGGTGTTCAAGTTGAAGCACAATGTTGATGGGTCGATAGCAAGATATAAGGAGAGATTGGTAGCTCGTGGATTTATTAAGAGAGAAGGACTCGACTACCCTAAAGTACATGCTCCTGTAGCAATATTAGAGATTGTTAGACTAGTGGTAGCCTTTGCATGCAAGCAAGGCTGATCGTTATTTCACTTAGATGTGAAATAATCATTTTTGAATGGTCCTTTAGATGAAGACGTGTATGTTACACAACCTCTTGGGTTTGTGATTCAGGAGGAAGCAAGGAAATTATAAAAGATGCACAAATCCCTCTATTTCATCTAGCAGGCACCTAGGGCATTGAACAAGAAGATCGACTCATACTTAGTCGAACTTGGATTCGTTAAATGCAAGTTTGAGTATGGTGTCTATGTTCAGTCTCTGGAATCAGATATCACAATCATTTGTTTATATGTCGATGACTTGCTGGTAACTAGAAATATCTTGGAGAGCTTGTCGAAGTTGAAAGAGCGGATGATGAGGGAATTTGAAATGTCAGAACTGGGAAACTTGTCTTATTTCCTAGGCATGGAATTCCAAATGTCAAAGCATGGTATGGTGCTACATAAAAGAAAATATGTTAAAGAAATACTCAAGAAATTCAAAATGAATGAGTCGAATATGGCATCCTCACCTGTCGAGCCAAACTTGAAACTAGAGAAACATAGAGAGGAGGACATGGTCGATGCTACTTTGTTCAAACAAATTGTGGGATACCTAAGATATGTTAAAGGTTCAATGAAGCATAAGAAAGGGGGTTTGACTTGGGTTTCAAGATTAAAGCTTTTTCAAACACCCAAACACAAACTTAAAAATAACAAAAAGGATAAAGAACACAAGATTTTATCATGGTTCACCGTTAACTTGGATACCTCCAGTCCACGCTACCCAGGTGATTTTTCCTTATCAATAAGGACTTAATCCACTAATCAAATAACCTTTGATTACGACCTTAATGACTACCCATCAAAGACTACTCGTTAAAGACTACCCGTCAAAGACTACCCATCAAAGACTACCCATCAAAGACTTCTCAAGGATTCTGATTAAACCTTTAGTCCCCTAAGGAATATTAACTAACCTGGTTAAGTTACAAAGTGTTGTGTTTACAAAGTGCATCTTAAAAAGTTTATACACATAAATTCAATACAATAAAATTTAAAAAGAATGAAAGTTATGAAGCTTTCAAAATGATAACAACTTACTTCTTTTAGTTAATTCTCAACTTTTGTGTCTTTCTCTCTTTGAATATAGATTTGACCTTGGTCTTTCATTGTTGTTGTTCGATGATTCGTCATTTTTCCATGGCTTAAAACACTCATTTATATAGATGAAAATAGACCCGTTGGAGGATGAAGTTGGAATTTCATAAACCCCATCTTGCATGGAGAGATTGAGTAATACAATAGTAGAATGATAGTGCAACATAATGGAAGGCTAGGATGTGATGTTTTGAGAAAGTTGGTACTGACAACAGTCCTTTTACCCTCTTTTGAAAGGTAGTGGAAATGATTGTGGTTTGTACTATTTTAATATTTTCACACTATCTTTTTTTGTAGTAATCTCCTTGAGACAGAGGCTTCTGATAGAATTTGGTGAAACTTGGTCAGAGTTCAGAGTTATTATCTTTCTTCACTTCTAGTTACTTGGTTAAGAGGCTTCTGATAGATTAGGATGGATCTTGATCAGAGTAAGTCTTTAGTGCTTGAGAAATGTAGAGTCTTAAGATTCTTGAGTTATCAGAGTCGATCTGGATAATCTTCGTTTGGTAGATGACTTGATACTTGTAGAAGAAAATATGTCATTTTAAACACTTTTTTTTTGCTTTTCTTCATTTGTTAAGAGTGCAATTGATTAACCAGAGTCTCAGAGATGCTTTGTTTAGAGTACCAAACTTCACATGTTCAGAGTCTACAACATGCATGCTCAGAGTCCAGAACCTATGAATAAAATTTGCACACTTAAACAAATTGTTAGAAGACAAAATTGTTCTCCATTCTAGAGTACTTGTTATCATCAAAGCTCCAAGGATTAGTTGACGAGCAAAAATCGTTCCAACGATATCCTCATTTTTGATGATGACAATACCATGTATTTTGTGAAAAAATTTCCTTTGATAAATACATAATAATTAAAAATATCAGAGTTAGGTTGTAAGCTCCCCATGAGTTTAAAGTTTATTAAAATTTTTAACTTTAACATATTGAAGTTTGCAAGCCCCCCTGAGAATAATATCCAAAATTTTCATGACTACTATAGAGTTAGGTTTGCAAACTCCCTCTGACAGTAAGAAAATTTGATAGTCTAGAAAGATTTAATCAGATGGTAGTGCCTGGTTTAATCAAACAAAAGATACACAAAATTTTAAGACATCTGAGTTAGGATTGCAAGCTCCCTCTAAGTTTAAACTTACTAAAATCTAAAATTCACTAGACTGAGGTTTGCAAGCTCCTTCTGAGAATTAGAAAATTTTAATCAGAGTAGACGTACCATCAATCAGAGTCTGTGTTAGTTAAGATTTATCAGAGTGTCCTGTACACAAAGTCTCTTCATAGCAAATTTGTAGATTGTAACGCCCACAATTTAATTAATCATTTAAATAAATTATTTTTGGAATATTTGTGAAGTTGTGTTGTGATTATTTGGATTTAATTATTTTATTAAGTAGTGGAATAATATTAGAATGATAATATTATTTGATGTGGGCTTGTTTTAAAGGAATAAAAGTAGTAAGAAGGAGGTGTAGTAGTCTTAAGCCCATTAAGGAATAAAGAGAATAATAGGGTTATTTTATTATTGTTAGAAATAATAGGAGAAAGAAGAAGCAGTAAGAAGAAAGAAAGAATAAGGGTTGGAGGAAGAGAACGTGAAAGCTGTTGGAAAGGAGGAAGAGAGGTAGAACAAAAATTCATCTGGAAAAGTATAGAGCAACCTTCAATCCAAGGTACGTGTTGAGTTCTGACTCTATAATAGGGTTTATGATGATTGGTTTATGGTATTAGATGTGAAAATATTCTCTTGTTCATGATTGAATTATATGTTGTTGTATGATGAGAATCGATGATTGAAAGATGAATAATGATGCTCTAATGTTGTATATATGATGTAGAATTATAGGATAATTTTAGTTGATGATTTTCTATTATTAGAGGATATTTTTAGGGCCTAAAGTATGGAAACCGTAGTGAAAACGCAGTGAAATCGCAGAAAAATATCCGTGACAGAACAGGATGTGTCGACCCCAAATGTTATGCGTCGATACATGATGGCTTTTAGACTTAGGATAAGTCGATACGAAGGAGCATGTATTGATACATGCAGTGTTGCAGACTCAGTATGAGCCGATACAAGGGAGTATATGTCGACTCATGTAGCGTGTTTAGTTCAGTACGCGTCGACCCAAGGCATTATGCATCGATCCATGTTGTCTGGTTTTTGGCAAAATCAGTATGAAAGGGTTGTAACTAGAATTTTTGGACTCCGTTTGAGGTTCTGTTCAAAGCGTTGAATAGCTAACGCGATGAAATTCATTCTTAAGGATTAAAATGAAAAATATGAAGGATAATCCTAGTATCCAAATTTGGATATGAATTAGTTCCCGTGTTGATCGCTAGGTTGATTATTGTGAAGAATGATGAGGATGAGATGATTATAGATTACTATTTCGTTCATAATAGTAGCATTAATGATGATAATGATGTAGTATTACAAAATAGTAATATGTAGAGGTTTGGTAATTTAGAAGTAAGCCTTAGATGATTAATTAATTATAGGCAATATCATGATGTAGGCCTATGGCCAACGTTGCGAGATTGACGAGTTAATGTTGTATTGTTGTATGGATGAGTTGTTGATGAAATGATGTTGACGAGATTATGCTTGATGAATTATGATGAATAAATGATGTTTGACGAATTATGATGGTAAATGATATTGATGAACGATGTTGATGAAAGATGTTGAGATGCCTATAATAATTGGCAGCTATTAAGATGTAGGCTTATGGACAACGATGATGTTTGTGTTGAGATGTTGTTAATTATGGTGTTGTCATTACATTCATGATTGTGTCACATTCATTGCATTTCAATATGGAGCTTATGCTCGTTAAGATGTCATGTATTGGCGAATATTAAGATGAAGGCTTATGCCTTGTTGATACCTCTATTTATTGGCAGATTTTTAAGATGGGAGTTCTGCTCCAATGGTACCACATGCATTTGCATAGTATCGAGTCGCATTATATGATTGCATAAAGAAGTTGTGAATTGATGTGATGAATGTGTATTATTGTTGAAATTTCCGTTGCAATCATTGTTGATTATAATATGAGAAGGGGTGGTGTTATGTGATCTAATTTAATATATTAATTATCATACGTTTTATTATATTGTTAGATATCTCACCCCTTATGTTTGAATGTTACCCTTACGTTGGTAACATGCAAGTAATCAAGAGTGAAGGCTGTATACGTTCAGTAGTTCGAGTCGGTGTCATTGCTCTGATATGTAACACTCGGGGGGATGAACGCTTGTTGCTTTTGATTGTTGATTATTCAGTTGTTGAACTTTAAGTTGATTGATATTAAATATGTGTTGTTTTGAAGTTGCTATAATGATGATAAAGATGTTATTAATAATTTCGCTGCGTAGATGTTTAAATTGTTGAACTAAGAGATTAAAGTATCATGCTGATGGTTCATCCGAAGTTTTAAAGTGTTATGTATCCACGATGAATGCAATGTGTTTTTAAAGTTGAATTTGTAGCATCCTGATTCGTTTGCATGAATTTTGTGACTCTGATTTATTTATATAATTGTTGGGTAGAATTGGGGTGTTACATAGATCAGATTCAGATTTTCCTGCATATACAATTTCCACAAAATATTTCAAATATATGAGTTCTATTTTGGAAATAGATATATTAAAGTTATTACACTTTTCTCCCCCTTTGTCCTCAATAAAAAATAATATGCATAGTGATTGAATGAAAAGGATAAAAACAATTAACTTATAAAGATATTTCATTGATCATTAAAAATTAGATGTGTACAACAGAGAGAAAGATATAAAACAGGAAGAACTGTCATGGCAACAACCAACAATCAATCAACATACTTATCCAAGGTACTCCAAAATTTTACATTCTTCCTCTGCTAGGACATCAACATGCATATCCCTTCTAGCTTAATCAACTATCACATTCCTTATGAAAAGATCTGAAAGTATTCTACCATATGGAATGAGAAAGGACATTTCTCCTCTAGAGGCAGAAATTGTCTCCTTTAGATAGTTAAAAATGGTTGAGGGGAGATCAATGAGAACATTGTATAACAAGAAGTATAAGAAATGTTTGTCCTCATAGGTTAGGAATTCCACT
Organism: Vicia faba; assembly: GCA_948472305.1. Taxonomy (NCBI): domain Eukaryota; kingdom Viridiplantae; phylum Streptophyta; class Magnoliopsida; order Fabales; family Fabaceae; genus Vicia; species Vicia faba. The sequence continues at coordinate 343,862,753 of OX451741.1, forward strand.
CCTTGCTCTCTAGGACGTAGGTTGGCCATTAGAAGTTGACGCCACACTGTTGTACCCCAAAATTTTCTCTCCCATTTCCTTTAAGACATTCTTCTAAGATTCTCAAATACTCAAGGATTCTCAAGAGTTGATCAGACAAACTCACCTCCTAAGCAATGGGTCCACAAATAGGGTTTCATCTTGTACAAGAAAGATTGGGTTTCAAGGTCTTCAATTGACTTTCATGGTTCATCATAGATCCTCAATAATGCTTAGGTCAAGTTTCAAGTCTTTTATCACATGTTTGCTCAGTCAATGGCTCAAATGTTTGAAAATCAACTATATTGGATAAAAAGTCAAATATGGTCAACATACAGTCAAACTTCAAGACTTTTTGTCAACATCAACATTTTGAGGTGATATTCATCATTTGATCAAAGCTTGATCATGATTCATCAAGGAAAGTCCTCAAATCATCAAAAGTCAAAAATTGCCAAAATTAGGGTTTTGACTAAAGATGACTGATCATTGACTTTTGACCTAGTGCATGACCTAATGGCTTAAAGAATGATCTCAATGGTTCAAATACAACATCTTGACCTAATTACACAGCTCAAGACATTTCCAAAGATACAAGTGATTGATAGTTGAAGAATTGAATCAATTAAAGAAAAGTCAACAGTCACACAAAAGTCAAACTTTAATTTTTTGGTCAACATTAGAATTCAAAAATCAAGAATCATCAAGATATTCAAAACTATCAAACTTTATCATCAAGAACCAAGAAAGTCAACAAAAGTCAAAATTGAAGATTTTCAAACACTTAGAAAAACATCATGTTTTTATGCCTAAAAAACCCTAACTTCACAAGCAAGTTTCCTCAAGATACAAGTTGATTCAAGGAAAACTTTTAACATGAAAATAGTAGGGATTAATGAATTCTACAACTTTGTTAATGTAGGATGATCCTCAAAAAGTGCTTGGATTAAGAGATATGTGCCCATGAAGTTCTGATTATTTTTACCAAACATTTAGAAAAAATTTCTAAGTGTTTTGTTCTTAACAAAGTAACTACTTTATGGCCCTTTTTCACTAAGATCCCAATTGATTCAGCAAAAATCACAACAAGGAATTTGTAGATCTTGATTCAAGCTTTCCAAAATGTCAAAGAACACAAATTTATCATACTTGAACTAGAAGTTTCGAAGAGATGAAGTTGGGTATCTAAGGTTGCATTATAGGTCATTTTTGTGACAAGTTCATAACCAAATCTTCAAGCCATGCTGCATAATCTCACTTTGCAGGCCTATAAACCTCCAAATCTATCAATAATCAGAAGATTGCACCCACTTTTGATCCATTATCCAAGTGATTCAACTTTGTCCAAGCTTACTTGCCATTTAAAGGTGAAAGGTCACACTTCCATTCTTGTAAAGTGACTTTAATCACACAGTCCATTCTCCTTGAGCCTCTCGATTGTTTCTTCTGCACACACACACAATGTTAAAACCAGAAGCAACATCTCTAAGCCTGTCAACCATCCTACATTACATTGGAACCATGTTCTTCAAAGTTACTTCAAAATTAAGCAACCAAACCATAACATGCTATCTTTTAAATCTGATCATGCCTTGCCCTCAAACCCTTTCTCTATAAATATAGGGTCCATTTGCAAGCCAATACACGAACGCAAAAGCCCTCAAACACTCTCAAACTCAGAATCACTTAGCAAACTCCATTGTTGCACATTTGAAGCTTCCAACATCCAACTTCAAATACACTCGTGCGTTTGTCTTTTTTTATCATACATACACCTTACATACATCACATAAAACACATCCAAACACATGTTACACTTCTTTGACACCATCTTCATCATCCTCTAAACTCCATACCGAAGCTTGCACATTGACTTGGTTGGAGAGATTCAGACACTTTCAGCACAAACTAAGGATTAGAACAACTTCAGGGAAGTCCAAGGAAGCTTAATCAATCATTTAATTTCACCTGGAGGCCTCCATACGCGTTCTGAGTTTTCACTTCAAGAGGTAAGTTTCTCCAACTTTGAAATCCTTATACACCTGTCATTTGCTTTCAATCTCAAAAGATAAAATGTAGATACGATGGCCATGAAACTGACCATGTCCTTAGTTTTCATTTATATTGACTATGTGATGGGAATTTTGGAATTGAAGTTTCTGAAATATTAGGTCTCAGTTTGGTACCAAGCAAAAATTGTTTCAGCCTTTAACTTATAGCTTTCAAAAGTTACATGGTTGAATTCGTGGTGAAATTTAGAACAACTTTCATGTTTACATTTTTTAAAATGATTAAGAATTGAAGGAGTTAGAAATTTGATTAATGTTGTTGTTTTTTCTGGCGCGAAGAAGAAGATGAATTTCATCTTCCATTTATGGAAACAAGTTTATTACATATTTATTGGGTGCTGTTTCATAACCGGATGAAACAGCCACCCTAGTGGCAAGCATCTGTGTGTGTAAGGTGTTGGTGTCCCAGGGCATGGGTTCGATCCCTGCCTCTAGCATTTTATTTTCTAACATTTCTCTTGCAGATCCCATACAAGCCACCCCAATACGCACATGGTATACCTCACCCCCACACCATTAGATCATCATGCAATTAGATCCAACATACCAAACGTGTGTCCAATGGTATACCTTCTGAAAACCATCCCCATTGGATCTCAATCCAGGCGCATGGGCTCATCATCTTGGGCCTAATGTTTTCTTATTTTCACACCCCCAATTTTCTTTCACAACGCCAGGCCCATTAAAATTCTTTTTTGTTGTTTTTTTAATTATGTATTTTCTTTTCTTTAAATAATTTTATTTAAAATCATAAAAAATCATAAAAATAATAAAAAAATTAGATTTAGGTTTTTAATTAGGTAACTTAATTTTTGAAAAATAAAAATTAATTTAATTTTATCACTTTAATTTTATTTAACTATAATTAGGTTTTATAATTCATATATTTTTCTAAATGAAACATCAAAAATATTTTCTAACCAATTAGTTTCTTTTTAAAATTAAAATTAATTTAGAATTAGTTTTCTTAATTAGGTTAACTAAATTAGCCCTCTTTTTAATTAATTAAATTAATTGACTTTTTTTATTAAATTTAATTTAATCTCTTTAAGTTTTTACTAAACTCTTTTTTTATCTGCAGAAGTTATTTGAAAGGCTGAAGAAGTACAAACTGAGGTTGAATCCAAACAAATGCACCTTTGGGGTGAGATCCTGTAAACTCCTGGGTTTCATTGTGAGCGGTAAAGGTATTGAGGTTGATCCAGCAAAAATTAAAGCTATTCAAGAAATGTCATCTCCCCATACTGAGAAAGAGGTCAGAGGTTTCTTAAGACGACTGAATTACATTGCCTGATTCATTTCTCATTTGAATGCTACCTGTGAGCCGATCTTCAAGTTACTGAAGAAAGATCAAGTAGTGAAGTGGAACGAAGACTGCCAAATAGCCTTTGATAAAATCAAGGAGTAATTACAAGAACCTCTGATTCTGATGCCACCAGTTGAAAGAAGACCTTTACTCATGTACCTAACAGTGTTAGAGAATTCAATGTGGTGTGTACTGGGGAAGCATGACGAGTCTGGTCGAAACGAGCATGCAATATAATACCTTATCAAAACGTTTACCGACTAAGAAACAAGATATTCACTACTCGAGAAAACTTGTTGCACTTTGGCATGGGCTGCTCGTCGACTAAGACAATATATGTTGACCCATACTACTATATTGATCTCTAAAATAGATCCCATCAAGTACAAATTCGAGAAGCCAGCTCTCTCTGGAAGAATAGCCCGATGGAAAATGGTCTTAACAGAATACAACATTCAGTACACCATCGAAAAAGCAATCAAAGGAAGTGTACTGGCAGATCATTTGGCACATCAGGCTGTAAGCGACTATCAGGCTATGAATTTCGAATTCCCAGATGAGAATATTGTGCTAGTTACAGATTATGAAGAACCTGGACCGTATGAAGGACCTGAGTCAGAATCCCGATGTACTATGGTTTTTTATGGGGCTTCTAACGCACTTGGAAACATAATCGATGTTGTAATTATCTCTCCCCAGGGTTGTCATACACCCTTCACTGCCAGATTTTGCTTTGACTGCACCAATAATATGGCTGAATATGAAGCGTGCATCATGGGTATTAAAGCTGCTATTGACCTGAGAATAAAATTCCTGAGTGTATATGGGGATTCAGCCTTAGTAATCATTCAGGTCAAAGGAGAATGGGAAACAAAGCATCCAAATCTTATCCCTTACCGAGAACATGCGCTAACCTTGATTTCATACTTCGAAGAGATTACTTTTGAGCATATCCCAAGAGAAGATAATAAGTTGGTAGACGCACTAGCTACCATTTCATTCATGTTCAAGGTCAGATGGGACAATGAGGCTCCCAAAATTACCGTTGAAAGATTCGACGAACCAGCACACTGCTATGAAATTAATACTGATGAAGTAGAAGAAAAACCTTAGTTTCATGAAGTGAAAAGTTACCTTGAAGATCAAGAATACCATGAAGGGGTATTGATCAATGACAAGAAATTACTACAGAGGTTCTCGACTAAGTTCTTCTTGAGCAATGGAATTTTATACAAACGTAATCATGATTCAACTCTGCTTCGCTGTGTAGACAAGAAGGAAGCAGATAAAATTATGGAGGATATGCACGAAGGTATCTTTGGTACTCATTACAACGGACATACTATGGCTAAAAAGATTTTGAGAGCGGGTTACTATTGGTCGACTATGGAAACCGACTTTTACCACCACTCGAAGACTTGTCATAAGTGCCAGATCTATGCTGATAAGGTTCGTGTGCCTCTGGTTCCTCTGAATGTTTTGCCTGCTCCTTGGCCATTCGCAATATGGGGCATTGATATGATCGAAGAAATCAAGACTACTGCTTCTAATGGACATCACTTCATTCTCGTCTCCAATGACTACTTTACAAAATGGGTTAAAATAACCTTTTCTGCCTCTGTTACTAAGAATATAGTGGTATGGTTCATAAAACATAATCAAATATATCGGTATGGCATCCCCAAAAGGATTATCAAGAATAATGGTACCAACCTCAACAACAATATGATCGCTGAACTCTGCACGTAGTTCAATATCAAGCACAACAACTTTTTTTCATATCAACCAAAGATGAATGGTGTAGTGGAAGCCGCCAACAAGAATATTAAGAAGATCATATATAAGATTGTTGTGACTTACAAAGATTGGCACGAGATGTTACCATTTACTCTTCATGGCTATCACACTTCAGCATAAAAATTTACCGGGACAACCCCATTCTCTCTGGTCTATGGTATGGAAGTTATCCTATCTATCGAGGTTCAACTTCCTTCTCTGAGGATTATGAAAAAAGAAGAATTAGACGAAGATGTATGGATTCAGACCAAGCTAGACTAGTTGAATCTGATTAACGAAAAGAGGCTTGCGGCTGTCTGTCACGGTCAGATGTATCAGAGGGGTATGATCAAGGCATTCAACAAGAAAATCAAGCATCAGGTATATCAGGCTAGTGACTTGGTAATAAAGGGCATCATTCTACCACAAGGTGATCCTAGGGGCAAATGGACTCCCACCTACGAAGGGCCATTTGTTGTTAAGAAATTATTTTCGGGTGGTGCTATGATACTAACCACCATGGACGGTGAAGATTTCCCGCATCCTCTGAACGTAGACATAGTCAAAAGATACTACGCATGAAAACGACCCGCTAGGTTGATTGGCCTAGGAAAAAAAAGGGGCATCCTTGTGAATCAAAAGGGTCCGGGAAAAAATTTTATATATATATATATATATATATATATATATATATATATATATATATATATATATATATATATATATATATATATATATATATATATATATATATATATATATATATATATATATATATATATAAAATAGATTGTACACCCAGAAAGTCGAAAACCTGAAAAGGCGGCTTGGGCAAGAAAGGGTATCTTGGTGGACTGAAAACCCGAAAGGGTGGTCCAGGAAAAAGTTAGGGATTAAAAGCGTACGACTATGTCCCATTTGACCACTTACTGCAAGCTTTATTACAAAAGTAAAAAAATCAAATGGTATAGATCAGTTCAATCAACTTCTTCCAACAACAAGGGATGAGATGTTCGAAGACATAGGGGAAATAACGGAGTTGGAACCTAACGAGATCACTTTCACATATATATATGTTTTGTTCTCACTTTGTACTCTTTTCATTTCATGACAATTTCCTATTACTAGGATTTATGTCTCTTTGTACAAAATCGCCTGTTTATAGGCAAACTATCAATACAAATACACCCTAAAATTCAAACTTTTTCTTTTTCTGTTTTGTTTGCAAAAAACGTCCAATGACTAAAATTGAATGAACATATGCATATGAACATAATTAACTGTTAACAAATATATGCATAAAAATAGGAATAATCATTTACTCAATACTCTAGGAGTTGGGATAACGTTTAAACTGTCCACTAATCCCCACAAAGCCATTTCCATGAGATTATCCCCACAGAGTAATCTTCACAAATTCATTTTCAATAAAGATACATTCCCTGCAATTTCCCCCGCAGATTGCTCTGGCAGATAAAAAAGTATGATCTCCTTCCCGACAATATAAATAACCTACTGAGTTCCAATCAATATAGTTCACGGAAATTCTCTTCTTCAACTGAGTTTATTCTTCTAAAATTGTAAAATCCATGCAGACTTCTTCTCTCCAGCAAAGTTCGTTTCCTCAACAGAGTATTTCTCTGTCAAACAGGGTTTATTTCCCCAACAGATTAGAGTCTCCCCAGCTTGAGTCTATTCCTCAGATTGCTACAAATCACCGACAAAATTTCTCTCCCTAGTGAAGTCGCACCTATCCCCAGAGAGTTTCTACAAAACTTGGAACCAGACTAAATATCAGTCAACTTTATCCTCCCCAGACGATTCGGAAAGTTATCCATCTCTATTATCCCCAGTCAGGGTATATAAGAATTAAACTTCCCAGACAAGTCAGAAGGTTATCCATCTCTTTTATCCCCAGTCAGGGTATATAAGAATCAAATTCCCCAGACGAGTCAGAAGGTTATCCATCTCTTTTATCCCCAGTCAGGGTATATAAGAATTGAACTCCCCCAGTAGAGCGATGAATGACTAATGTTCCTGAACTCTTCTTCCCAAACAGAAGTCGTCATTCCCTAGCGGTGTTTACTCAAACAGCAAGCAGGAACCCCCAGCGGAAGCATTCTAGACAAGGTTAAAGATTACACATGTTCTTAATCCCCAACACCAGTCAGGGATTCATTTTCCCAAGCCAGATGTCATATGGAACTGTTGATACATTTCCAAAAAGATTTCACATTCATACATCATAGCATATGCATACAAAACGCATATAGCACAGTCTCATTTATATTGAGAACATCATTACGCAATGCATTTCATACATTATGACATTGCATACAACTAACTCTTTACCTTTTCAGGAAAATTCAATCAACAGAAAAACATCATTAACTACTTATATGACCCAACAATCTTCTCAAAGGCTACAACTGACAAAGGGCTATTTCAGCGATTTCTTCAGAGGGTCATTCTCAAATAGACTTCTTATTGCTTAGATTAAATCGACCATAGATTTATTTTGATACTTCTTCCAGTGGACATTTTCTGTCTCAGATTAAATCGCTCATATATTTATTCTGATACTTCTTCCAGTTAAAGGCGGATGCAGACATCTTCTGGCTCAGATTAAATCAACCATAAATTTATTCTGATACTTCTTCTAGTAGAAATTTTTAGGCTCAGATTAAATCGACCATAAGATTTATTCTAATAATTCTCCTAGTTAAAGACGAACGCAGACATCTTCTGGCTCAGATTAAATCAACCATAGATTTATTCTGATACTTCTTCCAGTAGACATTTTCTGGCTCATATTTAATCAACCATAGATTTATTATGATACTTCTTCCAATAGAAATTTTCTGGCTCAGATTAAATCGACTATAGATTTATTCTGATACTTCTCCTTGTTAAAGATGGACGCAAACATCTTCTGGATCAGATTAAGTCGACCATAGATTTATTTAGATACTTCTTCCAGTAGACCTTTTATGGCTCAGATTAAATCAACCATAGATTTATTCTGATACTTCTCCCAGTTAAAGACAGGCGTAGACATCTTTTGGATCAGATTAAATCAACTATAGATATATTCTGGTACTTCTTCCAGTAAATATTTTTCGGGCTCAGATTAAATCTACCATAGATTTATTCTGATACTTCTTCTAGTTAATGACAAAAAGACCTCTTATGGCTCATTTTAAATCGAGCGTAGATTTATTCTGATACTTCTTCCAGTTGAAGTCGAGTGCAGACTTAGTCTAAATTCTATCCATAATTACTTTGGATGGCATCTATAATCCAATCTCTGAAAACTCTCCATCACCTCTCCAAATTGCATCTTTAATCCCATTCCCGGTATAATCAACCAAAAAGGTTACTTTGTGCACCGGCGAGTGCAAATTTCTGGGCACTTAAGTGTTCAATCATCTTCTACCTTCAAGTCACGAATGGAAGACATGTCAATCTAACTTTTCAGGTTTAAGTAGATTGAACAGGGCCAGCTATTGTACCCTAAAATTTTCCCTCCCATTTCCTTCAAGACATTCTTCTAAGATTCTCAAATACTCAAGTATTCTCAAGAGTTCATCAGACAAACTCACCTCCTAAGTAATGGGTCCACAACTACAGTTTCATCTTGTACAAGGAAGATTGGGTTGCAAGGGCTTCAATTGACTTTCATGGTTCATCATAGGTCCTAAAAAAATGCTTAGTTCAAGTTTAAAGTCTTGTGTTGTACCCCAAAATTTTCCCTCCCATATTTCTCAAAACATTTCAAGTGAGATCCTCAAATTGATCAAGGTAGTCCAAGGGTTGACCAGACAAACCCTCTCCTAAGACAGTCTACCTCAAATTAGGGTTTCATTTTGCATCAAGATGCTTGAGTATAAGGTATCCCAAATACTCACCATTGTCCTAATATGTTCTCAAGATCATTCATGTCAAGTTTCAAGCCTTACAGGGGAAGTTTGCTCAATCAATTGCTCAAAGGCCTGAAAATCGACTATGCTAGGGCAAAAGTCAACTATGGTCCCCATACAGTCAAACTTCAAGAATTTTGGTCAACATCCTCACTTTGAAGTATTATTCATCATTTTATCAAGGGTAGATCATTATTCATCAAGGATTGCTCACAATTCATCAAAACCCAAAAGTTGTTAAATTAGGGTTTTGCAGGAAAAGTCAACTCAACTTTGACCAAGCATAACTTTCTCATACTTTATGAGAAATTACCCATCCACCTAATTTTGAAGAGTATGCAATTCTATACAATCCATCTTCATCTCCCAAGTTCAAAATATGCACTCACAAGAAGTTATGAATTTGGACATTATAGGTCATTTTGAAAAGTCAACAAAAACACTTTTTTTGTCAAAGCTTCATACATGAACATGGAAGACTCAATTAATATGATACCAAAAGGGTTGCTTATAGGAAATATTGAGCTTTCTAAAAAGTCAAAGAACACCTTCAAATAGTCAAAATTGAGTAAGTTACGCATTGGTGAAGTTGACCTTTTTTGCAAAAATGCCAAAAGTCAAAAGTGCCTCAAATTGCAATTTTTGCTAAATGGGCCTAACTTTTTCACTTGTTTTGAGTTGCTAGCATGGTCCACGAGCCCTATCCCTTTCCACTTGCCTTTATTTTATTTTTACCATTTATTTTGATTTTTTATTCCAATTAAATCAATTTAAATTAAATTAAATCATGAAAATATCCAAACCATTTAAGTCTTGAGATTTGGTGCATGTTTCAGGTTCCTTATACAACTAGAAACAAAATCAAATCGTGCAAGGCCTATATGTGCATGAAAAGATTGGTTTTGGCCTATTTTGGAAAGGTTTTCATGAAGATCAAATTAAGATCACAAATCATAATTGGCAAAGATTGAGATCACAATTGCAACCCTAATTCATTCAGTGGTTTATAGTGTACAATTGCAGCAAAAAACAACAAGGTTTGGAGGAATGAGAGGTCAGAACTGAATTAAAAAAATCACTCAAAAGTGTTGGTTCAAATTACTAGTTAGAGGAAGATTCAAGGCAACTTGAAGCAGCTAATCCACTCCCGGACCTTCTCTGAAGAAGATTCAATCGTTTTCCAGCCCTCCCAAGCCCAGAAACAAGACGTATAGTCATCATAGTTTGGTATATTTTTCAGATTCGATTATCCAATTTCTTGCATCTTTATCATGTTTCAATAGCATATTTTGAATCCTTAACATGTTTGCAAGCTTATGGTGGCATTTAATTGCATTATTGCTAGCTGTATAGGAATCCACCATTGATAGGGTTCCTTGTTGTGTTTTGGGTTTTTCTTACGCAGGAAAAATTGGTCCACAAGAAGGGCACCATAATGCTCAGCAGGCCAAGGCGGTTTGATTCATGGCTTTAGATTCCATTTATCATGCCCGAGTGAGATTTTGAAACAAGCAAGGGTTATAGTGACAGACATTTGTCCGTAGGTAAAAGTCTCTGACTTTTACCAACAGAGAGAGGAAGAAGATGACACGCGTTGCATCATCCTATTCGCCTGTTTGAAATTTGGCGCGTGTTTGGTAGTCTGCTTCGCTTTATGTATTTTATTATTTTTGTTTCATATATTAACCGACTAAACCAAGTGGCCCAGTGGTGGCCAGGTAAGCACTAAGGCATTAGAGGGCATGAGGCCAGGGGTTTGACCCTTGCCTCCAACATTTGCCATTTTTCTTGAATTTTCTTTACATATTCCATATCTCACAAAAGCGTGAAGACCACCATGTGCCCTCAAGGATCCATTATTAGATCTCCAGGAAGCCAGATCTGAAGGCCACCATGTGATGGTCCACCAAAAGCCCAGTCAACACACAACATGGAATCCAGGAAGTCAAACGTGGATCAATTTCTTTTGGGCCCAGAATTTGCTTTTGACACACCCCTAAATTGCTGATCATAGGCCCAATTTTCTTTTCCTTTTCTTTTATATTTCTTTATTTAATTTATTTAATTATTTTTACTAACATAAAAATTAATTCTTTTTATCAAAAAATCATAAAAATAATTTTCACCCAAATTAGATTTAGGTTTTATTTTTTATAAAAGTTTATTTAATTAGTTTATTTAATTTATTAGGCAACTTTAATTCCTTTTGTAAATAAATTAAAAACAATTAGAAAATTAGGGTTTTAGTTTAAATTAATTTCTATTTTCTTTTTCTATTAATTGTTAGATGTATGAATATTAGGGTTGCATGACAAGACTGTATGTAAACTTTAAAACGATTAGTAAACCCTAAATGTGAAAAGATAATAAACTTGAAATTGAATCACTCGCACATGCACACTCCTAGGGTATACTCTCACTTCGGTTGCCTTCGGTAAACGATCATTAAGTATAGGGTATTTTAGTGGTCGCTCTCTTGTCTAAAAGATCCAATGTCCCGTTCAGAAAGGTTGCCTCAGAAATGTTGCCTCAAATATGATCTTAAGACATTAGGGTTATTATTAAGACGTCCTAACATTGCTTTAGTGATCGTACGTCCCTTTCGAATTGACCCTTAAAACTCCAACGACGAAGCTACCTACTCACTAATAGTGGGATAGCATTGTCTAAAGGAAACAAACATAGAAACATTCTTTTTTTGAGTAGGTAGATGCTAGTAGGTACTTGCTCATAACAAACTTTTTCACACCATACACTTTCAAACAAACTTTTCAAACTAAAGTTTTCAAAACGACTTCGTAACACTCTTGAAGATAGAACAAAGGGTTAAATCGAAGTAAAATAAAAACTTTTCAAATCATACAAACACAAGAAATTTTAAAATGATGAGCAAGTACCTAAGAGCCCGTAGAAAACTACGGATAGAAAGGGTGCTAATACCTTCCCTTTCTATAATCTACCCCCCGTACTCAGAATATCTCAAAAAAGGAATTTTTCTGTGCTTTTTTCCTTTCCAGTTGGATAAAATAAAAGTCGGTGGCGACTCTTGCTTACCGCGACATTTTTCAAACACAAACGCAAAACACAAACCAACATTCTAACAGTTCCAGTTCTGCCACCGTATCACAGAACTGGCGACTCTGCTGGGGACAAATAAGTGGAGTATACCTTAGGAATAGTTCATCATATTTCTTCTATTGTTTGATTTGATTGCTTTACTTTTGAGGGCTTTGTATTGGAGTTACTATAGATCCTAACTCGGATCTGGGGGACACCTGTTTGGTAAGTAGCAATAAACTGTGAGGGAACTATACGGCATAGACCGATACGGTTGAAGCAATAGCTACATTGATGTGGCACATTGGTTGGTACCGGTATCCCTTATGGAGAAACGAGGAGAATATGGGGCTGCTATATGTGTCGTTAAGCATCAACTGACTTTAGAACCTATAATTGACCAACTTGGCCATAGGAAGTAGTGAGATAGCCGGTCTCGGTATAAAGCTGGGAACTGGTTGATACTCGATACTACACTCATTGAGACCATACTCTCGAGATAGTTCTGGCCGCAAGAAAAGATTGCGTGAGCTGAAACCATGACCGATGGAGGATGGTCAGTGATATTGAGAACCTCTAGAACCTGGTTACTATTATTAGGACATGTTGAACCAACTGAACTTCAAGAGGGTAGTACCTAGACTCCATGCAAGCCTGAAACTTAAGGGCTATTGTGTGACTTATGTGCCTTTACCATGTTTGTTACCTGCTATACCTATTGTGTGTTTTATTATGACATCATGCATCATGACATAGCATGCATACTTCATTGTACTAACCATTTCAAAGACCGAGGGGATTTATCTTTGTTCTGTTTTGCAGATTATGACTTCCGTACATAGAAATACCATTCGAGTTAACTTCGTGCAAATTCCTGCTCAACTCAGAGAGTTAGTCTCAAAAGTTCCTGATACTTCCTCATTCGTCAGAAGACATGGTCATCTCCTTATCCTGGTCACTTCAAAGTTGGATGAGAAGATGATGAGCGTGCTTTTCCAGTTCTTTGATCCGGTGCATCATTGTTTCACCTTCCCGGATTATCAGCTAGTTCCCACTTTGGAGGAGTTTTCTTATTTACTGGGCATATCCATCCTCGAGCAGACACCCTTCACAGGTTTGGAAGGGACTCCTAGGCCAGAGGACATTGCTTCAGCCTTACATCTAAAAAGGGCTGATGTAGTATCTAGCTGGGAGACACGGAGCGGGGTTAAAGGTTTCTTGGCTAAGTTTCTGATTGATCAAGTTCAACAGTTCTTGGATAACTTGGATTTTCAATCATTTTAAGACATCTTGGCTCTCCTCATCTACAACTTGGTTCTTTTCCCGAATCCATATTCCTTCATAAATGTGAATGCGATTAAGATCTTCCTGTCCCGCAATTCAGTGCCTAGTCTTCTGGGTGATATTTTACATGCCCTCTATACTCGTACTGTGCGAAGAAGGGGGACCCTCATGTGTTGCATGCCGCTGCTAGCGAGGTGGTTTATTTCGCACCTCCCCAAGTATGTATTGAAGAATGAAGAAGGGTTAGGTTGGGCTTACAAGATAATGTCCCTTGCCCACACGGAAATTCCTTGGAGTTCTAAGGATATGGAAAGAGTAGCTGCTATTGATTGATGTGGGGAATACCCTAATGTCCGGTTGCTTGGAATTAGAGAGGGAATAACCTACAGTCCTTGTTTGGATTTATGACAGTTTGGTCGCGCTCGGAGAGACGGTCCTCATGAGCTGCTTCTTATAGATATTGTCTTTGACTACAAGGGGGCGTGGATGAGCATCGTCGAAGGTTTATACGGGCCTGGGGCATGGTGAACAGGTCTGACCCTCACGAGCTAGGACCGAAGACTTATCTCCCTATGCAGCCTTATCTCCAGTGGGTTCGAGTCCGTGCTCAAAAGCTGGGGATGCCTTATGAAGCTGTTTTGCCAGTGGTTCTGGAGCATACTAATGAAGAAGGTGTTCCTTATACAGTCCTCTATCCCTACATGCCTACTGATCTGGGGGCATTGAAGAGATCCTGGATTCAGTTGAAGGAAGAAAGGGATACATACCGGGAGAAGTATCATGAGCAGGAATGGAAGATCTTGAAGCTCACGAGGCAGCTTGAGAATGAAAGGACAATTAATGATTATGTCAGCACGAAGGGGAAACGACCATGGGATTTCTGATTTTTGCTTTTTCCTAGTTTAGATTTCTTTTCAGTTTATTTCTTTTGTAACGCCTTAAAAGGAATTGTTAAACATTTTTACAAAGTTAATCTAATAAAGTTTATCTATTTCTTGGTTTGCAAAATTTAAATCCCTAAGTATTTGAAATCATTTCATACGCATTCCATTACCATGCACCTCATTACAGGTACCATTGTAGGTTTCTTATCTTCTTCGCTGTTTATTTCAGCATATAATGTCTTCTGAAATGCCTACCGATCAAGCCATCAAAGCTCTTCAAGCGCAGAATGCTCAATTCCAAGAGATGTTCTTGAAATTGGCCAAAGGACAACAGGATTTGAAGACTCTCATTTTAAAGGAGAAGAAGAAGAAGAAGAAGAAGGTGGTTCTGCTGAATATGAGTCACAAATTTGTGAATAGGTTGCGACAGGAAGCTGACTTGTCTCATTCATCCAGAGGAGGAGATAATCAAGAGGAAGGAAAGGGCCCTAGCCCTGTGGTCTCTGATAATGATACTGATTTTGATGATAAACAGTACCCTCCTGCTGAGGATAGGTACAAACAATTTGAAGACCGTCTAAGTGCTATAGAGATTCAGAAGGTTCCCGGTTTGGACTTTGGAGATTTGGGACTGGCATCGGGAGTGGTGATCCCTCACAAGTTTAAAGCTCCGGTTTTTGCTAAGTACGATGGAGTATCTTGTCCAAAACTCCATCTTCGCTCATGCGTCAGAAAAATTCAACCTTACACTGTTGATAGGAATCTATGGGTGCATTTCTTTCAAGATAGTCTGTCAGGGACTCAGCTTGAATGTTTTTATCAATTGGAAGGAGCTAATGTCCACAACTGGGAGGACCTTGCTGTTGCTTTCTACAAGCAGTACCAGTATAACGCCGACCTTGCTCCCACGCGTACTCAGCTTCAGGGTATGTCTATGGGTGCAAGCAAAGGTTTTAAGGACTATGCTCAGAAGTGGAGAGATCTGGCTGGAAGAGTCCAACCCCCTCTGTCTGATAGGGAGTTGGTTGATATGTTTCTGGGGACCTTGTCTGGTCCATTTTTCAATCATCTGATCGGTAGTTCATCATCTGGGTTTACTGAATTGATTATGACTGGGGAAATAGTAGAAGCTAGTATCCGAAGTTGCAAGATACAGAAAGGTGATTCGTCAAGTACAGAAAAGAGGTCTTTCATTGACAAGAAAGAAGATAATGCAGTTTACAGCTCGAGGAGCCAAAACCGACCTGAATGCCGCCAAGCAGTGAATGCGGTAGTAATATCTAGACCCATCGTTTCCCCACAACACAACAATCAGCAAAGAGTGGAGAGACCGCAGGCAGTATACTCAGCTTAATATGACCTTGTCTCAAATTCTACCACAATTGTTGAAGACCAACCTGGTAACTCTGAGGGAAGCCCCAAAGAATCCCAGCACCACATCTCCGCTGTATAATCCAAACGGCCGTTGTGCCTATCACTCTGATAGCCCGGGTCATGATACGAACAACTATTGGGCTTTGAAGAATAAGGTGCAAGATTTGATTGAAGCTAAAAAGATTGAGTTTGACGCTCCAGAGAAACCCAATGTCATAACTGCTCCTATGCCCAAACATAGTAATAGAGTAAATGTTGTGGATGAAAATTCATTTGTGACCTCCGTGGAAGACATTTCTACTCTGTTGATGACTGTTAAGAAGAATCTATTGTTGGCCGGTTTATTTCCAGGATGTTGTGAAAGTTGCCACCTATGTTCCATCTTGCCTGCGGGTTGCTATTTATTGAAATCAGGTGTTCAGCGCCTGATGGATAACAAAGAGATCATGTTCGAGAAAACTTTGATTCCGTTGATTCCTGTTGAAGATATTTCCATCATAACCATTTCCACCAATCCTTCCAAGGCTTCCTCGAGAAAGCCTATTAGGATTACATCTGTTTCAAGAGTTGCTCCCTTAATCATTACTATTCCTGGTCCTATCCCAAACACTTCGGATAAGGCTGTCCTGTGGCACTTTGGGGTCGATGTGTATTATCATGGGATCAAAAAAGATTTGAAGGTTGAAGAAGCTGATACTGATGTCAACAATATTGTCGGGGCTAGCAAGGTCACCCGGAGTGGAAGGCTCTTCTCTCTTGAGATTTCCCCTCTGACTATTCAAAAGCCTGTTTCCATTCCATCCGCCACTGTTCCAATTATTACTCCAGTTATCACCCCTGTCGCAGAGTCATCTGACACTCGGGGCAAAGAAGTTACAGGTGGGCCTTTCCGGATGGAGGCAACTAAGAAGATCATCGTAGAAACCTCTAAGCCGGAGATAGAGGAAATTTTGAAGATTATCAAGAAAAGCGACTACAATGTAGTCGAGCAGCTGGGGAAAACCCGTCGAAAATCTCCATGTTATCCTTATTGTTGTGCTCAGAAGCCCATGCAAAGGCTTTAATTGCTTTCCTTAAAACTGCGCATGTACCACAGGAAAATTCTGCTGATCAATTCAAAGATTGTGTGGCTAGTTTGACCGCTGACAACGGGTTGGGTTTCTCCGACGCAGATCTGACTGCCAAAGGAAGAAATCATAATAATGCTCTACATGTCTCGATCGAGTGCAGGGGCACTACTATGGCCCACGTACTGGTGGATATTGGGTCCTCATTAAATGTTTTACCTAAGAAAGCATTAGACCATCTGGTCTATGAAGGGTTGGTTCTGAAGCCGAGTAATATTGTGGTTAGAGCTTTTGATGGGTCAAAATAGATGGTGCATGGGGAGGTGGACATTCCTGTTAAAGTTGGCTCTCAGACTTTTGCATATACGTTTTATGTGATGGATATCCGACCATCTTATTCTTGCTTGTTGGGTCTCCCTTGGATTCATAAGGTTGGGGCAGTGACATCTACGCTCCATCAGATGTTGAAATATCCAGTAAAAAGGAAGATTGTTACGATACAAGGTGAGGAGGAATACATGGTGAGTCATCTTAACTCCTTTCGGTATGTGGAGATGGATGGAGAGTTCATTGAAACCCCGTGTCAGAACTTTGAAGAGGTTCCCCAGACTCTGGCGTCGACTGAAATTGCTGCTGACAAACCTCTAATGAAGATGGCCTCCCTCAAGGATGCCAAGGCTATAATTGAAAAAGGTAGGTGTGCAAATTGGGGTCAGCTCCCTGACTTCGCACACAAAACTGACAAGTTTGGTTTGGGCTTTACTGCAGAGGCTCAAATGGTTGTTCGGCGCGCGCGGATTGGAAGACCTCCTCTGTACATCAGTAATCTGGGAGTGAATGCAATTGAAGATGATAAAGAAGATTCAGATATCGATAACTGGATTTACTTGACTACCAATGGTGGCTTGAACAATTGGACGGCGAAGGAATTCGTGCCCGTTTCTTTTATTACACAGTAATAGACTTTTGTTTGGAGACTTGTAACAGAAAATTTGAAACTTTACGGACCAGTGCCTTGCCCAAGGCACCTTGGCTTTGTTTGTGAGGGCTTCTTATTTGTAATTTTCATATATCATAAATAAAGCATTGAACGTTTTCTTACATTACAAATTTTACGCTCCCTTTTTTTTCTTCTTTTCTATCTTGCACTTTATAAAACAGCTATTGTCTTACACACATTCATATCATAATGCAGATCCACATCCACTCTGGATCCCATTGATAACGAATCTGCTACTACCAGTTATGACTTTGAAAATCCGATCAACCAAGCTCAGGACAAAGGTGGGGATGATTGTGAAGTGCCTGGGGAACTTGCTAGACTGTTACTACAGGAAGAGAGGGCCATACAACCGCATGAAGAGCCAGTGGAATCAGTAAATTTGGGTACAGAGGAAGACAAGAAATAGGTTAAGATAGGTGCGAAGCTGGAACCTAATATCAAGCAACGGTTGATACAGATGCTACGCGACTATGTTGAGACCTTCGCCTGGTCTTATGAAGACATGCCTGGTTTAGGCACCGATATTGTGGTACACCGCCTGCCAACCAAAGAAGACTGTCCTCCGGTAAAGCAGAAGGTTCGTCGTATGCGCCCCGAGAAGTCTGAGAAAATCAAAGCTGAGGTCATGAAAAAGTTTGACGCTGGATTTCTAGCTGTCACTTCTTACCCACAATGGGTTGTCAACGTGGTTCTGGTTCCGAAGAAGGATGGTAAGGTTCAGATGTGTGTGGACTATAGAGATTTGAACAGGGCGAGCCCCAAAGATGATTTTCCACTGCCTCATATCGATGTTCTGGTCGACAACACCGCGCAACATAAGGTCTTCTCCTTTATGGATGGTTTTTCTGGTTACAATAAGATAAAGATGGCTCCCGAGGACATGGAGAAGGAAACTTTCGTTACGGAGTGGGGCACTTTCTGTTACATGGTGATGCCTTTCGGGTTGAAAAATGTTGGGGTAACTTATCAGCGCGCCATGGTCGCCTTGTTCCACGACATGATTCACTATGAGATTGAGGTTTATGTTGATGACATGATTGCAAGGTCCCAGACGGAAGAAGAACACCTTGACCATCTTCAGAAGCTATTTGACAGGTTGAAGATATACAAGCTGAGGTTAAACCCGAACAAGTGCACCTTCGTGGTGAGGTCTGGTAAGCTGCTGGGTTTCGTCGTTAGTGATAAAGGTATTCAAGTGGATCCTACAAAGGTGAAGGCTATACAGGAGATGCCAGCTCCCTGCACTGAAAAAGAAGTTAGAGGCTATTTGGGATGTCTGAATTACATTGCCCGATTCATTTCAAATCTGACTGCTACTTGTGAGCCAATCTTCAAGCTGTTAAAGAAAGATCAAGTGGTAAAATGGAATGATGAATGTCAGACCGCTTTCGAAAGGATCAAGGAATACCTCCAAGAGCCACCTATTCTGATGCCTCCAGTTGAAGGAAGACCTTTGATTTTATACTTGACAGTACTGGATAATTCAATGGGGTACGTGATGGGGAAGCATGATGAGTCTGGCCGAAAAGAGCATGCTATTTACTACCTTAGCAAAAAGTTTACCGACTGTGAGACCCGATACTCACGACTCAAGAAAACTTGCTGCGCTTTGGCATGGGTTGCTCGCCGGCTGAGACAGTATATGCTGACTCACACCAGCTTATTGATATCCAAGATGGACCCAATCAAGTATATCTTCGAAAAGCCCGCTTTGTCCAGAATAATAGCAAGATGGTAGATGATCTTAACTTAGTATGACATCCAATACACAACCCAAAAATCAATTAAGGGAAGTTTGTTAGCAGATCATTTGGCACATCAGGCAGTGAATGATTACCAATCCATGAATTTCGAGTTTCCGGATGAGAATATCATGTTGGTGACCGACTGTGCAGAACCTGGACCGAATGAAGGACTTGAGGAGGGATCCCGATGGTCTATGTACTTTGATGGAGCCTCAAATGCATTGGGTAATGGCATTGGCGCTGTAATTATATCTTCCAAAGGCTTTCATACTCCGTTCACCTCCCGATTATGTTTTAACTGCACCAACAATATGGCGGAGTATGAAGCGTGCATCATGGGCCTGCGTGCAGCTATTGACCTAAGGATTAAGTTCTTGAGTGTGTTCGGAGATTCCGCTCTGGTGATCAGTCATATCAAATGGGAATGGGATACAAAACACCCAAATCTCATTCCTTACAAATAATATGTAATGACATTGCTTCCACACTTCGAGGAGATAACCTTTGAACATTTCCGCAGAGAGGAGAATCAGTTAGCGGACGCGCTAACTACCATGTCTTCTATATTCAAGGTCAGGTGGGACAATGAGGCTCCCCGGATTACCATCGAGAGGTTGGACAAACCCGCACATTGCTGTGACATTGAGACTGAAGAGGTAGCAGATAAACCCTGGTTTCATGAGGTGAAGAGGTATCTTGAGGCTCAAGAGTACCCCGAGGGTGCATCTGTTAATGACAAGAAGTTCTTGAGGAGATTCGCGGCGAAGATCTTCATCAGTAATGGTATACTTTACAAGTGTAATCATGACTCAACCTTACTGCGATGTGTGAACAAGAACGAGGCAGAAAGGATTATGGCAGAGTTACATGAAGGTACTTTCGGAACTCATTCCAGTGGACATACCAGGGCAAAGAAAATCCTACGGGCGGGATATTATTGGTCTACTATGGAAGCCGACTGTTATCAACATTCTCGGACCTGTCATAAGTGCCAAGTCTATGCTGATAAGGTGCATGTACCTTCCGTTCCTCTGAACGTCTTGACAGCTCCTTGGCCTTTCGCAATGTGGGCCATCGACATGATTTGTGAGATCAGACCTACTGCGTCTAACGAGCATCATTTCATTCTGGTAGCAATTGATTATTTCACGAAGTGGGTTGAGACAACTTCCTTTGCTACAGTAACCAAGAACTTCGTGGAGCGGTTTATCTGACACAATTTGATCTGTCGATATGGTGTACCAGAGAGGATCATTACGGACAATGGTACAAATCTCAACAATATGATGATCACCGAGCTCTGCAAACAGTTTAAGATACAGCATCACAACTCTTCTCCTTACCGGTCAAAGATGAATGGGGATGTTGAAGCGGCTAATAAGAACATCGAGAAGATTGTGCAGAAGATGACGATGACATACAAAGACTGGCATGAGATGTTACCATTCGCTCTTCATGGGTACCGTACCTCAGCACAGACGTAAACATGGGCAACACCCTACTCTTTGGTGTATGGTATGGAGGAAGTCTTACCCATTAAAGTCCAGATACCCTCTCTTCGGATTATGAAGGATGCAGGTTTGAACGAGGATGATTGGATCCAGACCCGGCTTGATCAGCTGAACTTAATCGACAAGAAGAGACTTACTGCTATTTGTCATTGTCAGACATACCAAAAGTGAATGATCAAGGCATTTAACAAGAAAGTCAGACGACAAGAGTATCAAGTCGGGGATCTGGTGATCAAACGCATCATACTGCCACAAGGTGATCCCAGGGGCAAATGGACCCCTACGTACGAAGGGCCATTTGTGGTTAAGAACATTTTCTCGGGAGGAGCTATGATTCTAACCACCATGGATGGTGACGACCTTCCTCACCCTGTCAATGCAGACATAGTGAAAAAATACTACACATAATCAAAGACCCCCTAGGTCGACTGGCCTAAGCAAGAATAAGGGCTTCCCGACGAACCAAAAGGGTTCGGGAAAAAATAAGGGATGAAAATAAAAAAAAACTGTACACCCGACAAGTCGAAAACCTGAAAAGGCGGCTTGGGCAAAAAAGGGTATCCCGGTGGACTGAAAACACGAAAGGGCAGTCCAGGAAAAAATTAGGGATTGAAGCGTAACACTATGTCTCATTGGATCATCTTGCAACCAGACTTCGGTATTGACTATCAAGCTCGGACGGCGCCAATAAATCTGATTTACCTTCAACCGAGTAGCAAAGTGATGAGATGCTCGAAGATATAAAGGCAATAGTAGAGTTGGAACCCAGTGGGATTGTTCACATAGCTGTTTTTCTTTGTTTTTCACAAATTGTATAATTCTATATTTCGACGGCGTTCTCTTACTAGGACGTCAGCCTCTTGTACAAAAACGCCTATTACAGGCCAACTTCAAAATCAATACCATTCATTTTCACAAAGAAATTTCAAATTATTTTTCTTTTTTCTGTTTTGTTTTGCAAGAACGTCCAATGATTCATTTTTGATATATGCATTTGAAAATAATTGTTGCTCATAAATATTTACATGCGAAACAAAAGACAATTACCTATAATAATAGGAACAAGGGCAAACAAGAAATGTCCAAACCTTATAGTTGCTCTACCCACCATGTACAGGGATAGACCTAGCTGGAGAATATGACTAAAGGCACATACACTCCCCGCAGAGTAAAAGACACCCAAAAGACAGTAGTGTTAGCTCTCCCCAGCCGAGGTTCGCAATCGCGAGTGAGTTGGTAAGATTCTCCCCAAGCAGAGTTCATCTTTCACCAACAATGGAAGACCATCCCCAGTGGAGTTTATTTCTTCCACAAACAAAAACTTTATCCCCGACAGAGTTCATCATCGCCAGCAACGGTAATTCATCCACAACCGAGGTTATTTCTCCATATCAGCAGAGCATCTCTTCCCCACAAAGTCATTCTTTCACCATTTTATTCTCCAGCAGAATTATCCTCCTGCCAATTTATTCGTAGATCATCTTTGATCGTTATCCCCAGCGAGAACGAAGAATTCAGACCCTTTATATTCTCCAGCAGCAGTCCGGGATTTATTTTCCCCTACTAGAGAACATCACAAAAACATCACATTTCCATACATCATGGCACATGCATACGCATCATACAACATAATCTCATTTATTTTGAGAACATCATTGCTCAATACATGTCATGCATCATGGCATTACATACGACTAATTCTTTACATTTCAGGAAAAGATACAATCAAATTCTCACAAAGTTCAAGCTATGAAGCCCGGATCCGACCGGATAGTATCTTGATCTCTCCATCATACTGTGAAGCCCGGAGAACGACCGGATAACAGTATCAGAATACCGCGAAGCCTGGAAACGACCAGATAGTGGTATCTCTTAAAAGCAAGCTATAAAGCCCGAATTCGACCAGATAATAGTTTAATCCCCAGCAAGCCGTGAAGCCCGGATTACGACCAGATAACAGCTTAACAAGTTACTGTAAAGCCTGGATTACGACCAGATAGTAGTGCAAGACACCATGAAGCCTGGATTCGACCAGATAGTGGTATATCATAAACACAAGCCGTGAAGCCCGGAGTCAACCGGATAGAAGCTTAACAAGTTATTGTGAAGCCTGGATTACGACCAGATAGCAATACAAGATACCATGAAGCCTGGATTCGACCAAATAATGGTAGAAGACGTTGTGAAGCCTGGGTTACGACCAGATAGTAGCCAAGAATACTACGAAGCCTGGATTATGACCAGATAGTGGTATATCTTTAATACAAGTTATGAAGCCCGGGTTCGACCGGATAGTATCTTGATTTCTCTGAACACCATGAAGACTGGATTCGACCAAATAATGGTATGATACATCGTGAAGCCTGGGTTACGACCAAATAGCGATAAAGAACACTGAAGCCTGGGACTACAACCAGATAACAGTAAGGGATACTTTGAAGATTGGATTTCGACCAAATAGAAGTTCACCCAGCCAATTACTATGATGCCCAGAGTCGATCGGATATTAGTAGGCCTTAAATTCAAGTTGAAGTCCGAATGAGACCGGATAACAACGAAATTCCTTCTGAAGCCTAGATTACAACCAGATAAGAATTGAGAAATTGCGAAGCCTGGATTACGATCGGATAACAAGTTTAATCTCATCTCCCCAGTAACTCACTGTAAAGCCTGGATTACGACCCGATATCAATCAATCTTATCACTATGAAGCCTCGATCACGACCAGATAGTAGTTCATTTTCACTTCTTCTACCAAGAGATGATTCCCCAGTAGAATAGCAGACGACTGAATCTCCTAAAATTCAACTTTTACCAAGACAGAGACCAACATTCCCCAGCGGAATCCTCCTCAACAACAGGTGTACAAGCTCTCGCTAAGGGATCTCTTATGCGATTGACACTCCTTCGGATGGCATCTTTAAGCCCATCATCAATCTCCAAATGGCATCTATAAGCCCATTCCTGACATCACAAAACAAGTACCACTTCACGCGAGTGCAAATTTCTTGGGCACTCTAGTGTTCAATCATATTCCACCCTCGGATCATGAAAGGAACACAGCCAATCTACATCCTCAGGTTTAAGAAGATTGAACAGGGGCAACTGTTGTACCCCAAAATTTGCCCTCCCATATTTCTCAAAACATTTCAAGTGAGATCCTCAAATTGATCAAAGAAGTCCAAGGGTTGACCAGACAAACCCTCTCCTAAGGCAGTCTACCTCAAATTAGGGTTTCATGTTGCATCAAGATACTTGAGTCCAAGGGATCCCAAATACTCGCCATTGTCCTAATATTTTCTCAAGATCATCCATGTCAAGTTTCAATCCTTACAGAGGAAGTTTGCTCAGTCAATTGCTCATAGGCTTGAAAATCGACTGTGCTAGGGAAAAAGTCAATTGTGGTCCCCATACAGTCAAACTTCAATATTTTTGGTCAACATCCTCACTTTGAAGTATTATTCATCATTTGATCAAGGGTTGATCATTATTTATCAAGGATTGCTCACAATTCATCAAAACCCAAAAGTTGCTAAATTAGGGTTTTGTAGGAAAAGTCAACTCAACTTTGACCAAGCATAACTTTCTCATACTTTATTAGAAATGACCCATCCACCTCATTTTTAAGAGGATGAAATTCTATACAATCCATCTTCATCTCCCAAGTTCAAAATATGCACTCACAAGAAGTTATGAATTTGGACATTATAGGTCATTTTGAAAAGTCAACAAAAACACTTTTTTTGTCAAAGATTCATACATGAACATGGAAGACTCAATTGAGATGAGACAAAAAGGGTTGCTTATAGGACATCTTGAGATTTCTAAAAAGTCCAATAACACCTTCAAAGAGTCAAAATTGAGGAAGTTATGCATTGGTGAAGTTAATCTTTTTTGCAAAAATGCCAAAGGTCAAAAGTGCCTCAAATTGCAATTTTTGCTAAATGGGCCTAACTTTTTGCACTTGTTTTGAGTTTGTAGCATGGTCCACGAGCCCTAGCCCTTTGAACTTGCCTTTATTTTATTTTTACCATTTATTTTTATTTTTTATTCCAATTAAATCAATTTAAATCAAATTAAATCATGAAAATATTCAACCATTTAAGTCTTGAGATTTGGTGCATGTTTCAGGTTCCTTATACAGCTAGCAAAAAAATCAAATCGTGCAAGGCCTATATGTGCATGAAAATACTGGTTTTGGCCTATTTTGGAAAGGTTTTCATGAAGATCAAATCAAGATCACAAATCATAATTGGCAAAGATTGAGACCACAATTGCAACCCTAATTCAATCAGTGGTATATAGTGTACAATTGCATCCAAAAACAACAAGGTTTGGAGGTGTGAGAGGTCAGAACTGAATTAAAAAAAATCACTCAAAAGTGTTGGTTCGACTTACTATTTAGAGGAAGATTCAAGGCAACTTGAAGCAGCTAATCCACTCCTGGACCTTCTCTGAAGCAGATTCAATCGTTTGCCAGCCCCCCCAAGCCCAAAAACAGGACGTATAGTCATCACAGTTTGGTATATTTTTCAGATTCGATTATCCAATTTCTTGCATCTTTATCATTTTTCAATAGCATATTCTGAATCCTTAACATGTTTGCAAGCTTATGGTGGCATTTAATTGCATTATTGTTAGTTGTATAGAAATCCACCATTATTAGGGTTCCTTGTTGTGTTTTAGGTTTTTCTTACGCAGACAAAATTGGTCCACAAGAAGGGCACCATAATGCTCAGCAGGCCAAGGCGGTTTGATTCATGGCTTTAGATTCCATTTATCATGCCCGAGTGAGATTTTGAAACAAGCAAGGGTTGTAGTGACCGAAATTTTTCCGTAGTTAAAAGTCTCTAACTTTTACCAACGAAGAGAGGAAGAAGATGACACGCGTGGCATCATCCCATTCACCTGTTTGAAATTTGGTGTGTGTTTGGTAGTCAGCTTCACTTTATGTATTTTATTATTTTTGTTTCATATATTAACCAACTGAACCAAGTGGCCCAGTGGTGGCCAGGGAAGCGCTAAGGCATTAGAGGGCATGAGGTCAGGGGTTCGATCCCTGCCTCCAACATTTGCCACTTTTCTTGAATTTTCTTTACAGATTCCATATCTCACAAAAGCGTGAAGACCACCATGTGCCCTCAAGGATCCATCATTGGATCTCCAGGAAGCCAGATCTGAAGGCCACCATGTGATGGTCCACCAAAAGCCCAGTCAACGCACATCATGGAATCCAGGAAGTCAAACGTGGATCAATTTCTGTTGGGCCCAGAATTTGCTTTTGACACCCCCCTAAATTGCTGATCACAGGCCCAATTTTCTTTTCCTTTTCTTTTATATTTCTTTATTTAATTTATTTAATTATTTTTACTAACATAAAAATTAATTATTTTTATCAAAAAATCATAAAAATAATTGTCACACAAATTAGATTTAGGTTTTATTTTTTATAAAAGTTAATTTAATTAGTTTATTTAATTTATTAGGCAACTTTAATTCCTTTTTTAAATAAATTAAAAATAATTAGAAAATTAGGGTTTTAGTTTAAATTAATTTCTATTTTCTTTTTCTTAAAAATAACCAAAAACACAAAAATAGGTCAAATAATTATTTTTCTTAATTAAAATTAATTAGTAATTAAGTTTGTTCATATTTAATTTAACACCTTTTTTTCTTAAAATAATCAAAACAATCAACAAATAGTTTTCCTTTAATTAGGTTAGACGGGGTCAAAACCCTAATTTCTTTTCGTTCTCTATTCGTCGCGCATTTATTATTTTTACAATATTCATGTGATTGCTCACAGGATGTAATAGATTAATTAGGACCCTTTTCGTTCATTTATCGTTTTTTTACGGGTTGTTTTTGGCTATGTAATTAATACCCGAAGCCTTGTAATAACGTAGCTTTACTATCCGCACTTTAAATTCCACAAATATTAATTGTTAGATGTATGAATATTAGGGTTGCATGACAAGACTGTATGTAAACTTTAAAATGGTTAGCAAACCCTAAATGTGCAAAGATAATAAACTTGAAATTGAATCACTCGCACATGCGCACTCCTAGGGTATACTCGCACTTCGGTTGCCTTCGGTAAACGATCATTAAGTATAGGGTATTTAAGTGGTCGCCCTCTTGTCTAAAAGATCCAATGTCCCGTTCGGAAAGGTTACCTCGGAAATGTTGCCTCGAATATGATCTTAAGACATTAGGGTTATTACTAAGACGTCCTAACATTATTTTAGTGATCGTACGTCCCTTTCAAATTGACCCTTAAAACTCCAACGACGATGCTACCTACTCACTAATAGTGGGATAGTGTTGTCTAAAGAAAACGATCATAGAAACATTCTTTTTTCGAGTAGGTAGATGCTAGTAGGTACTTGCTCATAACAAACTTTTTCACACCATACAATTTCAAACAAACTTTTCAAACTAAAGTTTTCAAAACGACTTCGTAACACTCTTGAAGACAGAAGCAAGGGTTAAATTGAAGTAAAACAAAAACATTTCAAATCACACAAACACAAGCAATTTTAAAATGATGAGCAAGTACCTAAGAGTCCGTAGAAAACTACGGATAGAAAGGGTGTTAATACCTTCCCTTTCTATAATCTACCCCCGTACTCAGAATATCTCAAAAAAGGATTTTTTTTGTGCTTTTTTCCTTTCCAGTTGGATAAAATAAAAGTCGGTGGCGACTCTTGCTTACCGCGACATTTTGCAAACACAAACGCAAACCAGCATTCCAATAGTTCCGGTTCTGCCACCGTATCACATCTTGCATCAAATGTTTGCTAAATCAATGGCTCATATGTTTGAAAATCAATTGTATTGTGTAAAAAGTCAATTGTGGTCAACATCTAGTCAAACTTCAAGATTTTTTGTCAACACCAACATTTTGAGGTAATGTTTATAATTTAATCAAATCTTGATCATGATTTATCAAGGAAAGTCCTCAAATCATCAAAAGTCAAAAATTGCAAAAATTAAGGTTTTGATTGAAGATGACTGATCGTTGACTTTTGACCTAGTGCATGACCTAATGGCTTAAAGCATGACCTCAAGGATTCAAATACAACATCATGACCTATTTACATGGCTCATGACATTTCCAAAGATACAAGTGATTGATAGTTGAAGAATTGAATCAATTGATGAAAAGTCAACAGTCACACAAAAGTCAAACTTTGACTTTTTTGGTCAACATTGGAATTCAAAAATCAAGAATAATCAATATTATTCAAAACTATAAAACTTTATCATCAATAATCAAGAAAGTTAACAAAAGTTAAAATTGAAGATTTTCAAACACTTAGAAAAAATCAAGTTTTTATGCCTAAAAAACCCTAACTTTACAAGCAAGTTTCCTCAAGATACAAGTTTATTCAAGGAAGAATTTCAACATGAAAGTTGTAGGGATTAATTAATTCTACAACTTTATTAATGCGGGATGATCCTCAAAAAGTTCTTGGATTAAGTGATATGGGCCCATGAAGTTCTGATTATTTTTACCTAACACTTAGAAAAAATTTCTAAGTGTTTTATTCTTAACAAAGTCACTACTTTATGTCCATTTTTCACTAAGATACAAATTTATTCAGCGAAAACTCACAACATGAAAGTTGTAGATCTTGATTCAAGCTTTCCAAAATGTCCAAGAACACAAATTTATCATACTCGAGCTAGAAGTTTCGAAGAGATGAAGTTGGGTATCTAAGGTTGCATTATAGGTCATTTTTGTGACAAGTTCATAACCAAATCTTCAAGCCATGCTGCATAATCTCACATTGCAGGCCTCTAAACCTCCAAATCTATCCATAATCAGAAGATTGCACCCATTTTTGAGCCATTATCCAAGTGATTCAAGCTTTGTCCAAGCTTACTTGCCATTTAAGGGAGAAAGTCACACTTACATTCTTGTAAAGTGAATTTAATCATAAATTCCACTCTCCTTGAGCCTCTCAATTGTTTCTTCTGCACACACACAATGCCAAAACCAGAAGCAACATCTCTAAGCCTGTCATCTACCCTACATTGCATTGGAACCATGTTCTTCAAAGTTGCTTCAAAACTGAGCAACCAAACCATAACATGCTATCTTTCAAATTTGTTCAGCCCTTTCCCTAAAACCTTTTCCCTATAAACATAGGGTCGATTTACAAGCCAATACACGAATGCACAAGCCCTCAAACACTCTCAAACTTAGAATCACTTAGAAAACTACATTATTTCACATTTGAAGCTTCTAACACCCAAATTCAAATCCACTCATGCATTTGTCTTTTTTATTATCCATACTGTTGTACCCCAAAATTTGCCCTCTCAATTATCAAGGCTTTCTCACAAGGATTTTCAAGGTTCAAGCTTGCACACGTACTTTGGAAACTGTCAAAAATGGAGAAAACAGATAAAAATATTATTTTGACAAAAATTGGAGAAATACAAGTGTTCTTCGTTTCAACTCTTTCGATTTGGCCTTTAGGCCTCTTTCGATCACCATCCTTCGATTGGCCTTTTGACCTCTTTCGACACAAGCTTGGCTTGCATCCTTCGATTGACCCTTGGCCTCCTTCGAGTGCTCAATGTGGCTGCTAGCGTGCCTCTTTCGCATGGGCATGTGACTTCTTGTTGCAGGTTTCGTTTGTGTCTTTTGCCGACTGCATGCTTACAATCGAAAGCCATGACCTACTGGTCACATGTACCCCCCTTCAAGGCAAGTCTTCATTTAGGCACTCACCTTCTGTGTGCCTGGATGAAAACTTCAGTTGAGCAAGAGCCTCTTTCGAATGCAACTTGGATTTGTCCTTCATGTTGAACAACATTGTTTCCTTCGAACATGGACTTTCAATTGGGAAGTATGTTTTCTTCGACCCAGGCTTCGATTGGGCAATATGTTGTCCTTCGAGCATGATCTTTCGATTGGGCAATAGCTTCTTTCGAGTTAGCTGGTTTCGACCATAAGCTTCGACTGAGGCAAAGGCTTCCTTCAAACAGATGTACTTCGTTCTCACTCTTGTACAAGACCAAGTCACATGTGCTGCCAGGCTCTGCCATAAAATTCCAAAACTGCTGCACAGTAGTCCAGCACTGCTGCCCAAATCCTTGCACCGGAATGGCAATAAAGTTCTGTCCCTCAAAGACTGCAAAGAGCAGTTTACCCCTTTTGTTCAAAACATTTTTGTTTTCCCTCCAAAAGGTTTCATCCAAGCCACGCCTTTGTTTTAATTCCCAAACCCTTTCTCTATAAATAGAGGAGCCATTAACAAAGAAAGGGGCCAGATTTTTGCTAAGAGAAAAAAAATCATAAAAATTCTGAAGCACACAAACTTTCCCATATTTTCAAACTCCTATATTCCAAAACTCTCTAACATTCTCAAACCAAAAAAAACTCTAAGATCTTTTTTATATAAGAAGTCTCAGTAGTATACCTTTCACGTTACTTCCCCTAAACTGAAGCAACCTTCGATTTACCTTCCACCATCATATACTATTTTTCGGTTCAGGGACTGTCTAAACCAAACAGTAACAGAACTAGTTCCAGGAAAACCCCAGCGAAGCTCCCTCCACCAAAAAAAGGGGTCATCCACATCCTTTTCGAGTAAGCACTTCAAGAGGTAAGTTCCCTCCAAACTTGGAACTATTTCATTTAAACATCATGTGTACATGCCAATAAAGAAAAATGTAGATATTTCTGGACCATATTTTAACATTCGACCCTGACTGCCCATATGCTGAAAATTCAACCTTAATTAGTTACTTTGGACTTTGAGACCCATTGTTTTGTTTTTGTGCTAACCCCTAGACTGTAGTTATGTTTGGATGTTGTATTTTAAGAACTTAAGACAGGTTTGTTATGCCCTTTGATTGGCTAGCTGCATGAGCCTTTCGAATCACAATCTGAGGGTCTGTGATGCTTACAGTGAGTCAGCAAGGAGCCCATGGAAAAGCCAGAACTTTACTGACTCTAACCCCCAGTCGAAGGAGACAAAGGCAAATCGAAGGGCATGACTGATTCCAGACACCCAGTCGAAAGACACAACATGTTGTCCCACTGTTCCCAATCGAAAGACACAATATGCTGTCCCACTGTTCCCAATCGAAAGGCACAACATGATGACCGTGAGGCCTCAGTCGAAAGTCATGCCTTCACCCTGTTCAGGCCAGATTGAAGAGAGCCAGAAAGTGCAGAATCGAAGGATTTTCTGCCTCAATCGAAAGACTCTCATTTTGTTTGCTTTTATTTTATTTTTGCCTTTATATTTTATGCCTTTCGATATGGTTGTAATAGCGTAGGATTTTATCTTCCTGCATTTTATTTACTATGTACAAATGCTAGTAATTAGGCGTGTATGGCAAGATAAAAAATCAACAAATAGACAACCTAAAAAATCAAAGACAAATGCATGCAATAAAACACACTTTGCACACATGCACCCTTAGGGTAACCTCGCTTGTTGCCTCGGAAAATGCAATCATGTCCCTCGAGTATGAGACACTCTAGCAAATGTCCCTTCGATAAATAAAGATCGTAGCCCCTCGATGACCCTCGATGTCGCCTTCGATAAAACGATCTTGTCCCTTACGAAATTGCTAGAGCGTCTCACAAGTTGCCTTCAATGATTGCATACGATGACCCAGGCCTGTCCCATTTAAACGTCCTAACACAAGGTTGTTCACCAAATACAATGGTGAAACAACATTGTTAAAAGGGTTAAAAAACATAAGAAAGATCCTTTGAGTAAAATTAGGGTAGATAGCTCTTAGTTACTTGATCAAACATGCAAAACCTCCTTGCCATTTTTCAAACACACATCACAACTTCAAAAACAATTTCAAAACAAATTTTTAAAAACATTTGAAACATCTTTTCAAAAAGACAAACACCTTTGTAAAACATTCAAATACGAATTGTTACAAAGGTTGCCTAGACAAGGCATCTTTTTCAAAACATTTTCAAAACCACACACACAAAGCACCATTTCAAACAATTGAAAAGCAAAAGCAAGTGATCTAAAACAAGTAACTAAGAGCCCATGGATAACCATGGATGAAAAGGGTGCTAGCACCTTCCCTTTTCATAATCTACCCCCCCGAACCCACGAAAACATCTCAAAGGTCTTTCCTGTGCTTTTTGACCTTTCCTTAGGATAAAATAAAAAGTCGGTGGCGACTCTTGCTAAACCGAACATTTGCGAACACAAACGCAAAAACCTCAATTCAGTTCTCCCACCGTATCACAGAACTGGAGACTCTGCTGGGGACTCTTTTAAAAGTGGGGTTACCTTAGGGTTTTAGATCACCTTTACTTGCTTACCTTGATTGCTTTGTTTGCTTTACTTTTTGGGTTCCTTGTTTGGGTTTGTTTAAATCTTACACCCGGATTTGGGGGCACCTTTTTAGGTAAGTAGCAAAAAAACTGTGAGGGAACTGTGCAGGGTATACCGACATGGTTGAAACAGTAAGCTACGTTGATGTGGTACTTTGGTGTGTACCGGTAACCCTTGAGTTAAGTCAAGGAGAGTACGGGGCCTCCGCGTGGTGTCGTGAAACATCAATTGACCTTAGAACTTTACTTGACCATCTTGGCCTTTTATTAGGGGTAGTGAGATGACCGACTTTGGTGCAGTCCGAAGTTGGTAGATACTCGATACTACACTCATTGAGGGTTGTTTTCTTGGAATATTTTGGTCGCTAGTTAAGTGGCTAAACCAAAACAATGAACATAGAAAACAATCCAATGATATTGAGCTCCTTAGAACCCGGTTACTATTTATAGGACAGGTTTTGAGCCAACTAAACTCAAGAGGGTACTTACCTATGAAACCTCATGCAAGCCTGAAAATAGGGTTTTTGTGTGATTTGCTTGTACATGTGTTTGTGCATACACCATGAACATCATAAAGCATCATATGCATCCACTAACCATTTCAAGGGTTTGGATCTTCATCTTTGTTCTTGTTTTGTCGGTCATGGAATCTCTTCGCAGGAAAACAATTCAAGTCAACCTTGTGAGAATCCCTCCTCAACTCAATGAGCTTACATCCAGAATTCCCGAGAATTCTCTCTTCATTGAAAGACATGGTAGACTTCTCAGATTAGTGAACACCAACATTGAAGAAGACATGGTTAAAGTTCTCTTCCAGTTCTTTGACCCCCTGCACCACTGTTTCACATTCCCTGACTACCAATTGGTGCCTACTTTGGAGGAATTTTCTCAACTCCTGAGAATTCCTATTCTTAATCAACTACCCTACAACGGTACGGAAAAAGAACCAAAGCCTGAAGATGTTGCTCAAGCATTACACTTGCAATCATCTGATATCAAGGGGCATTGGGAAACCAGAAGTGGTGTCAAGGGTTTCTTGGCTAAGTTTCTGTTTGAGAAGGAACAAGACTGCTGGAATTATCTTGATCTACAAGCCTATGAAGAAATTGTGGCACTCCTTATTTATGGGTTGGTCTTGTTCCCAAACCCTGACCAACTTACAGATGTGAGTGCTGTTAAGATTTTCATGTCCAGGAATCCCATACCTACATTACTTAGGGACATCCTCCACTCATTTCACACACGAACAATGAGGAAAAGAGGTGTTCTCATGTGTTGTACTCCTCTCCTGGGAAAGTGGTCCATTTCTCACCTTCCACAATCAGTTCTGAAGAATGAGCAGGGTTTAAGGTGGTCACAACGGTTGATGACCCTCACACATTCTGATGTACATTGGTGTTCTCGGTCCAGAGAAAATGTCATCCTCATTGATCGTTGTGGTGAATTCCCTAATGTCCCATTACTTGGCATTAGGGGAGGCATCACTTATAACCCTTGCCTAGCCTTGAGACAATTTGGATATGCTCGGAGGGATGGCCCTCATGACACGCTGATTCCTAACCTAGTTTTTGACTTTGATAACGATGCGCAAGGACTTCGACAAAGGTTCATCAGAGCTTAGAGGATGCCTAACAAGGTGGATAGTAAGACACTGGGGCACAAGAATTCCATCCCCCTTGAGCCTTATCTCAAGTGGGTACAAACCTGCTCCCAGAATCTTATGATGCCATATCCCCACATTCTCCCCTTGATCAAAGAGCCTGTTATGGAAGGAGAGGTTCCATACGCCATCTTATATCCTAACATGCCAATATCATGGGAAGAAATGCAAAAGAGTTGGATCCAACTCAAGGAAGAACAGGATACTTTTGAAGCCAACTTCTATGCCAGTGAGAAGAAGGTCTTGGAGCTTACCCGCCGACTTCACGAGGAGGAGACCCTCAACTCTTACATCGCTCCAAAAAGGATGCGCAATGTCTTTTTACATTAAGAATTTTTGTAATATTTCGCCCATGGGGCACTTATGTACTAAACAAATTTCTTATTAATATGACGTGCGTTCTTTTTGTCTGCAACAAATTTGAATTTTTGAACCCTTGAATGCATTACATGAATAGCATACCATTCATCATATGCATAAACAGGTCTTCACGCTAGGTTTCCTTATCTTTCTGCTGTTTCTTTCAGCAAGATGGATTTGGACAAACGGTAAAGGATTTGCAGGCACAAAATTCACAGTTTCAGCAACTCCTCATGACCTTGGCAAAGGGTCAGGAGGACCTCAAAGCTTCGTTGGAAAAGAATAAGAAGAAGAAGAAAAAGAGGACCGTCCTGTTCAACATTGGACACAGGTTTGGGAACGGGCTTCAGAACGAAGTTGAATTGACCACCTCATCTGGAGGGAAAGATAGTCCACAATAAAGGAGGGCTCCTAGCCCTATGGTCTCCGACAACGAGACGGATTATGATGAAGAACAGTATCCTCCTACTGAGGATAAGTACAAACATCTGGAAGACCGCTTAAGCGCTATGGAGATACAGAAGGTGCCCGGTCTGGACTTCGGAGATCTGGGTCTATCATCTGGGGTGGTGATTCCCCATAAATTCAAGGCACCTACCTTTGCCAAATATGACGGAGCTTTCTGTCCAAAGCTGCACCTCCGGTCATATGTGAGGAAGATCTAACCTTACACTGCTGATAAGAACTTGTGGATCCATTTCTTTCAAGACAGTCTTTCAGGGACTCAGCTTGAGTGGTTCTATCAGCTGGATGGAGCCAGTATCCGCAGCTGAGAAGATTTGGCTACTGCATTCTACAAACAGTATCAGTATAACTCTGACCTCACTCCTACGCGTACCCAACTCCAGGGTATGTCAATAGGGACGGGTGAAGGATTTAAAGAATATGCTCAAAAATGGAGAGACCTGGCCGGAAGGGTACAACCACCTTTGACTGATCGTGAACTTGTTGATATGTTTCTGGGGACCCTGTCCGGTCCGTTCTTTAATCATCTGATTAGAAACTCTTCATCCGGGTTTACAGACCTTATCTTGACTGGCGAAAGGATTGAAGCTAGTATTAAGGCTGGGAAAATACAGAAGGGTGCCTCATCGAGCACCGAGAAGAAACCATTTAAGAAAGAGTCCAGTGCCGTCTACAGTTCAAGAAGACAGAATAGACCTGAACACCGCCAAGCTGTCAATGCGGTTGTTATTTCAAAACCTGCTAGTGCTCCTCAGCATCACAACCAACCAAGGGACGAGAGACCTCGAAGGCAATTCACCCGTCTCAGCATGACTTTGTCTCAGATTTTGCCACAATTGTTGAAGACCAATCTGGTGACTCTAAGGGAATCCCCAAAGAATCCAAATACTACATCACTAAAGTATAACCCCAACGCCCGCTGTGCTTATCACTCTGAGAGCCCGGGGCATAATACGAATGATTGTTGGACTTTGAGAAATAAGGTCCAAGACTTGATTGAGGCAAAGGAGATTGAGTTTGAAGCGCCCGAGAGGCCCAATGTTGTAACTGCTCCCATGCCCAAGCATGGAGTGAATGCTGTAGAGGAAGACTTGTTTGTAGTTTCTGTGGACGATATTGTTACCCCTCTGATGACTGTCAAGAAGAACCTGTTGCTAGCCAGTTTATTTCCGGGCTGTGGTGAAGGTTGCCATATGTGTGCTGTTTTACCTACTGGTTGCCCATCTTTGAAGTCAGGTATCCAAAACCTGATGGATAGCAAAGAGATCCTGTTTGAAAATACTATTGTTCCATCCATTCATACTGAAGAAGTTTCCATCATTACCATTTTCAACAATTCTCCCATGGCTCCCTCGAGGAAGCCTGTTAGAATTACGCCTGTTTCGAAGATCGCACCTGTAATCATCACTGTTCCGGGGCCCATCCCTTACACCTTTAACAAAGTTGTCCATTGGCACTATGGGGCAAATGTTTATGTTCTCGAAGTTAAGCAAGAGTTTGATGTTGATACCGGCTTCAACAATATTACTGGACCTGCTAAAGTCACCCGCAACGGTAGACTTTTCTCACCTGATATTGCTCCACCAACTGTCCGAAGACCTGTCGTCATTACATCTGAAAGTGTACCCACTGCCATTCCTGATCAAGTTCTTAGTCCTCCCCCTGTCGCCGAGTCATCTAACACTCGGGGCAAAGGGATCACCACTGATATGCCTGCCCAGACGGAGGCGCCAAAAACAATCACTGTTGAAGCCTCCAAACAGGAGATGGAAGAGATTCTGAAGATTATTAAGAAGAGTGATTATAATGTAGTTGAGCAACTGGGGCAAACCCCATCCAAGATTTCTATGTTATCATTGTTGTTGTGTTCAGAGGCCCATGCCAAGGCTCTGATTACCTTCCTGAAGACGGCTCACGTGCCACAAGAGACATCAGCTGATCAGTTTACCAATTGTGTGGCCAATTTAACTACTGATAATGGTTTGGGTTTCTCCGACGCTGATCTGACTGCTAAAGGGAAGAACCATAACGATGCCCTGCATGTCTCTATTGAATGCAGGGGCACTACTCTTGCACATGTGTTGGTTGACACTAGTTCCTCATTGAACGTCTTTCCCAAGAAAGCTCTAGACAGATTGGATTGCGAAGGGTTAGAGCTGAAGCCAAGTAACATTGTCGTCCGGGCCTTTGATGGGTCTAAGAGGATGGTACATGGTGAGGTTGATATTCCAATCAAAGTTGGTTCTCAAGTCTTCAATTCTACATTTTACGTGATGGACATTCGACCATCCTATTCTTGTTTGTTGGGTCGTCCGTGGATCCACAAAGCTGGAGTGGTAACCTCAACGCTCCACCAGAAGCTGAAGTACCCGGTCAGGGGGAAGATCGTGACAGTACAAGGGGAGGAAGAGTATATGGTCAGCCACCTCAACTCGTTCAGATACGTAGAGATGGATGGGGAGTTCATTGAGACCCCATTTCAACACTTTGAAGAGGTTCCTCAGACACTGGCATCAACTGAGACAGTAATTGAAGATTCTCCTATAAAGATGGCTTCCTTAAAGGACGCCCGGGCTTTTATTGAGAAGGGTGAGTATTCAAACTGGGGCCGACTTCCTGATTTCACTCAGAAGACTAACAGGTTTGGTTTGGGTTTCACGGCAGAATCTCAAAGGGTTGTTCGTAGTGCAAGGATAGGAAGACCTCTTGTGTTCATCAGCAACTCGGGAGTAAATGCCATTGAAGATGATGTGGAGGAGTCTGAATTCGACAGCTGGATCTATCCTACGACCAACGGTGGACCAAACAACTGGACAGCAAAGGATTTCATCCCTATTACTTTTGTTACCCAGTAATGAACTCTTTGTTTTGAATTTGTAACAGACAATGTTTTGAAACTTTATGGCCCGGTGTCTTACCCGGGGCACCGTGGCTTCATTTGTGAGGGCTTTTGTGTGCCATTTTCATATATCATTAATAAAAGTATTGGACGTTTTTTGCATTTTGCACTTT
Organism: Vicia faba; assembly: GCA_948472305.1. Taxonomy (NCBI): domain Eukaryota; kingdom Viridiplantae; phylum Streptophyta; class Magnoliopsida; order Fabales; family Fabaceae; genus Vicia; species Vicia faba. Next base: position 343,900,596 of record OX451741.1, read on the forward strand.
TTGTTTTTCTTTATTATATATTGCAAAACAGCTATTTTACACACACTCACATATACAGGTCTCCATCCACTCTGGATCTCACTGGTAACGACTCTGCTACTGCCGATTATGACTTCGAAAATCCGATCAACTTAGCCGAAGACGAAGGTGAAGATGATCGCGAAGTGCCTGGTGAACTTGCAAGACTACTACTCCAGGAAGAGAGGGCCATTCATCCACATGAAGAGCCAGTAGAAACGGTGAATCTGGGTACTAAGACAGACAAGAAGGAAGTCAAGATCGGTGCAAATCTGGAGCTTAGTGTGAAATAGCCGTTGATTCAAATGCTGCATGACTATGTTGAGATCTTTGCCTGGTCTTATGAAGATATTCCTGGGTTGGATACTGACATTGTGGTTCATCGCCTGCCTACCAAGGAAGACTGCCCTCCGGTAAAACAGAAGGTTCGTCGAATGCGCCCAGAGATGTCTGAGAAAATCAAGGCTGAAGTTTAGAAACAGTTTGACGCCAGTTTTCTAGCAGTGACTTCTTACCCTCAGTGGGTTGTCAATGTGGTTCTGATACCGAAGCAAGATGGTAAGGTCCGAATGTGTGTTGACTACAGGGATTTGAACAGGGGAAGCCCTAAAGATGACTTCCCTCTACCTCACATCAACGTTCTGGTTGACAATACTGCTCATCACAAGGTATTCTCCTTTATGGATGGTTTCTCCGATTATAATCAGATCAAGATGGCTCCTGAAGACATGGAGAAGACCACTTTTGTTACTCAGTGGGGTACCTTTTGTTACAAGGTCATGCCTTTTGGGTTGAAAAATGCTGGGTCAACATATCAGCGTGCCATGGTTGCTTTGTTTCATGACATGATCCATCATGAAATTGAAGTATACGTCGATGATAAGATTGTGAGGTCCCAAACGGAGGAGGAACACCTTGACCATCTACAAAAGCTGTTTGACAGGTTGAAATTGTAAAAGCTGAGATTGAACCCGAACAAGTGCACCTTCGAGGTGAGGTCTGGAAAACTGCTAGGTTTCGTTGTAAGCGACAAAGGCATTCAAGTGGACCCTGCCAAGGTGAAAGCCGTACAAGTGATGCCAGCTCCCAAGACAGAGAAAGAAGTCACAGGCTTTCTAGGACCATTGAACTACATTGCTCGATTCATCTCGCACCTAACTGCTACTTGTGAGCCAATCTTCAAGCTGCTGAAGAAAGATTAAGTGGTACGTTGGAAGGATGAATGCCAGGCCGCTTTCGAAAGAATCAAAGAGTATCTCCAGGAGCCACCCATCCTAATGCCGCCAGTTGAAGGGAGACCTTTGATCCTATACTTGACAATTCAATGGGGTGTGTGCTGGGGCAGCATGACGAGTCTGGCCGAAAAGAGCATGCTATTTATTACCTTAGTAAAAAGTTTATCGACTGTGAGACCCGATACTCACTGCTTGAGAAAACTTGTTGCACTTTGGCATGGGCTGCTCGCCGGCTGAGACAGTATATGCTGACTCACACTACTTTGTTGATTTCAAAGATGGATTCAATCAAGTATATCTTCGAAAAACCAGCCTTGTCTGGAAGAATAGAAAGATGGCAGATGATCTTGACTGAGTATGACATCCAGTACACAACTCAAAAAGCAATCAAGGTAAGTGTATTGGCAGACCATTTGTCACATCAGGCAGTGGACGGTTACCAGTCTATGAACTTTGAATTCCCGGACGAGAATATCATGGTAGTTGACTGATTGTGAGACACCTGGACCGGATGAAGGACCTGAAGAGGGATTCTGATGGTCTATGTACTTTGATGGAGCTTCAAACTCTTTGGGTAATGGCATTGGCGCGGTGATCATATCTCCTAAAGGCTTTCATACTCCGTTTACCGCCCGATTATGTTTCAACTGCACCAACAATATGGCGGAGTATGAAGCCTGTATCATGGGTCTTCGAGCAGCAATTGACTTAAGGATTAAGTTTCTGAGTGTCTTCGGAGATTTCGCTCTTGTGATCAGTCAGATCAAAGGAGAGTGGGATACGAAACACCCAAATCTTATTCCTTACAAGGAGTATGTGTTCACATTACTTCCCTATTTCGAGGAGATAACCTTTGAACACTTCCCAAGAGAGGAAAATCAGTTGGCGGACGCGTTGGCTACAATGTCTTCTATGTTCAAAGTCAAATGGGACAACGAGGTCCCCCAAATCATTATTTGGAAATTGGATGAACCTGCACATTGTTGTGATCTTGAGACTGAAGAGGCAACAGAAAAACCCTGGTATCATGAGGTGAAGAGATACCTTGAAGCTCAAGAATACCCCGAGGGTGCATCTGTTAATGACAAGAAGTTTTTGAGAAGGTTCGCGGCAAAGTTCTTCATTAGAAATGGAATTCTCTACAAGCGTAACCATGATTCAACCTTACTGCGTTGTGTGGATAAGACTGAAGCAGAAAGGATCATGGCAGAGCTGCATGAAGGTACCTTCGAAACTCATTCCAGTGGACATACCATGGCAAAGAAAATCCTTCGGGCAGGATATTACTGGTCCACAATGGAAGCTGACTGTTATCAGCATTCTCGGACATGTCATAAGTGCCAGGTCTATGCTGATAAGGTGCACATTCCTCCAATCCCTCTGAATGTTTTGACAGCACCTTGGTCTTTTGCAATGTGGGGAATTGATATGATCGGCGAGATCAGACCTACGGCATCCAACGGGCATCGTTTCATCCTGGTAGCGATTGATTACTTTACGAAGTGGGTTGAAGCAGCTTCCTTTGCTACCGTAACCAAGAACGTCGTGGCACGGTTCATTCGGCACAACCTGATCTGTCGATACGGTATACCAGAGAGGATCATTATGGACAATGGTACCAATCTTAATAACAAAATGATTACTGAGCTCTGCGAGCAATTCAAGATACATCACCACAACTCTTCTCCCTACCGGCCGAAGATGAATGGGGTTGTCGAAGCGGCAAATAAGAACATTAAGAAGATTGCGCAGAAGATGATAGTGACATACAAAGACTGGCACGAGATGTTGCCGTTTTCTCTTCATGGGTATCGTACCTCAGCACGAATGTCAACATGGGAAACACCCTATTCCTTGGTTTACGGTATGGAGGCAGTGTTGCCTATTGAAGTTCAGATACCCTCTCTTCGGATCATGAAGGATGCAGGTTTGAGCGAAGACGACTGGATCCAGACCTGACTAGATCAATTGAATCTAATCGATGAAAAGAGACTTACTGCTATTTGTCATGGTCAGACGTACCAAAAACGAATGATCAAGGCATTTAACAATAAATTCAGATGACAAGAGTATGAAGTTGGGGACTTGGTAATCAAGCGCATTATTCTACCTCAAAGTGATCCCAAGGGCAAATGGACCCCTACTTACGAAGGGCCATTTATGGTTAAGAACATCTTCTCAGGAGGAGCGATGATTCTAACCACCATGGATGGTGACGACCTTCCTCACCCCGTCAATGCAGACATAGTAAAAAGATACTACGCATAATCAAAGACACACTAGGTTGACTGGCCTAGGCAAAAATAAGGGCTTCGCGGCGAACCAAAAGGGTTCGGGCAAAAATAAGGGATGAAAATAAAAAAAATCTGTACACCCGGCAAGTCGAAAACCTAAAAAGGCGGCTTGGGCAAAAATGGGTATCCCGGTGGACTGAAAACCCGAAAGGGCGGTCCAGGAAAAAAGTTAGGGACTAAAGTGTAACACTATGTCTCATTGGATCACCTCGCATCCGGACTTCGGTACCAACTATCCGGCTCGGATAACACCAGTCAATCAGATTCATCTTCAACTAAGCAGCAAAGTGATTAGATGCTTGAAGATATAAAGGCAATAGCAGAGCTGGAACCCAGTGGGACTATTCACATAGCTGTTTTGTTTTCTTTTCACAAATTGTATAAATTCTATTGGTTCGGCGGCGTTCTCTTACTAGGACGTCAGCCTCTTATACAAAACGCCTGTTTACAGGCCAAACTTCAAAATCAATACAAATTCATTTTCAGACAAATTTCAAACTGTTTTTCCTTTATCTATTTTGTTTTGCAAAGAACGTCCAATGTTCATTTTTGATATATGCATCTGACATTAATTGTTACTCATAAATATTTACATTCGAAACAAAGGACAAATTACGGGTGATATCAGAAGTAGGGGCAATAAGAATTGTCTGAGCGGTCTAGTTGCTCTGTCCACCAGGTACCATGGTATATATTCAGCTGAAGAATATGGCTAAGATACTTTCACTTCCCGCTGAGTGAGACAGTAATGATAGCTCTCTCAGCTGAGACTTGCAACTATGAACAAATCAACAACACTCTCCCCAAGCAGAGTTGGTCCACCATCAGCCCTGAAAAGGTTGGGTATCCCTAGAAGATCTTAATATTCCCCAGCGGAGTATGAAGATATTCTCCAGCAAGCGTAAAGATCATCCCCAACGAAGTTCTTTCTATCCCCAGCGGAGTTCATCATCAAAATCCCCAACAGAGCTTATCAACAGAATCCCCAGCGGAGTTTATCATTAAAATCTCAGCAAAGTATCTCTTCCCCACAGAATAATTCCCCGCAGAGTAATCTCTTCACCAGTTTATTCCCCAACAGAGTCATCCTCTCCTGCAGGTTTATTCTTGCAATCATCTTCGTTCATCATCCCCAGTGGAAGCGAAGAATTCAACCCTACTCTCCAGCAGCCGTTCGGGATTTATTTTCCCCAACTAAAACATTACATTTCCATACATCATGATACATGCATATACGTATCATACCATACAATCTCATTTATGTTGAGAACATCATTGCTTGATCCATATCATGCATTGCATATGACTGACCTTTACTTTTCAGGAAAGATGCAGTTAAATTCTCAATTATGTCAATGGAGACAAAATCCAGTTAAATCGATTCCTAAAGATTTTCCTGATGCCGACCCAGTTGAAGATATTCCAAGACCTTGTCTGGTCCAGCTAAATCGATTCCTAAAGATTTTTCTGATGCCGATCCAGTCAAAGGCCTTCTCTGGTCCAGTTAAATCGATTCCTAAAGATTTTACTGATGCCAATCCAGTTGAAGATATTCCAAGACCTTGTCTGGTCCAGCTAGATCGATTCCTAAAGATTTTTCTGATGCCGATCCAGTCAAAGGCCTTCTCTGGTCCAATTAAATTGATTCCTAAAGATTTTTCTGATGCCGATCCAGTTGAAGATATTCCAAGACCTTGTCTGGTCCAGCTAAATCGATTCCTAAAGATTTTTCTGATGCCGATCCAGTCAAAGGCCTTCTCTGGTCTAGTTAAATCGATTCCTAAAGATTTTTCTGATGCCAATCCAGTTGAAGATATTCCAAGACCTCGTCTAAATCAGTTAAATCGATTCCTAAAGATTTTTCTGAGGTGAAGCCAGTCAATGAAGACAAAATCAGTTAAATCGATTCCTAAAGATTTTTCTGAGGTGAAGCCAGTCAATGAAGAAAAAACCAGTTAAATCGATTCCTAAAGATTTTTCTGAGGTGAAGCCAGTCAATGAAGACAAAATCAGTTAAATCGATTCCTAAAGATTTTTCTGAGGTGAAGCCAGTCATTGAAGACAAAATCAGTTAAATCGATTCCTAAATATTTTTCTGAGGTGAAGCCAGTCAATGAAGACAAAATCAGTTAAATCGATTCCTAAAGATTTTTCTGAGGTGAAGCCAGTCAATGAAGACAAAATCAGTTAAATCGATTCCTAAAGATTTTTCTGAGGCGAAGCCAGTCATTGAAGACAAAATCAGTTAAATCGATTCCTAAATATTTTTCTGAGGTGAAGCTAGTCAATGAAGACAAAATCAGTTAAATCGATTCCTAAAGATTTTTCTGAGGTGAAGCCAGTCAATGAAGACAAAATCAGTTAAATCGATTCCTAAAGATTTTTCTGAGGCGAAGCCAGTCATTGAAGACAAAATCAGTTAAATCGATTCCTAAAGATTTTTCTAAGGTGAAGCCAGTCAATGAAGACAAAATCAGTTAAATCGATTCCTAAAGATTTTTCCGAGGTGAAGCCAGTCAATGAAGACAAAATCATTTAAATCGATTCCTAAAGATTTTTCTTAGGCGAAGCCAGTCATTGAAGACAAAATCAGTTAAATCGATTCCTAAAGATTTTTCTTAGGCGAAGCTAGTCATTGGAGACAAAATCAGTTAAATCGATTCCTAAAGATTTTTCTGAGGCGAAACCCATCAATAGAGACAACCTGTCAATAGAGACAACCTGTCAATTGAGACAACCCGTCAACGAAGACAAAACCACCTACCAACAATCTCCAAATGGCATCTGTAAGCCCATTCCCGACATCACAATGCTGATACTACACCATGCGAGTACAAATTTTTGGGCACTCTAGTGTTCAATTATCTTCCACCTTCGGATCACGAAAGGCTCGAAAGCCAATCTATATCCTCAGGTTTAAGAAAATTGAACAGGGGCAACTGTTGTACCCCAAAATTTGCCCTCTCAATTATCAAGTCTTTCTCACAAGGATTTTCAAGGTTCAAGGTTGCACAAGTACTTTGGAAACTGTCAAAAATGGAGAAAACATATAAAAATATTATTTTGACAAAAATTGGAGAAATACAAGTGTTCTTCGTTTCAGCTCTTTCGATTTGGCCTTTAGGCCTCTTTCGATCACCATCCTTCGATTGGCCTTTTGACCTCTTTCGACACAAGCTTGGCTTGCATCCTTCGATTGACCCTTGGCCTCCTTCGAGTGCTCAATGTGGCTGCTAGCGTGCCTCTTTCTCCTGGGCATGTGACTTCTTGTTGCAGGTTTCGTTTGTGTCTTTTGCTGCCTGCATGCTTACAATCGAAATCCATGACCTACTGGTCACATGTACCCCCCTGCAAGGCAAGTCTTCGTTTGGGCACTCACCTTCTGTGTGCCTGGATGAAAACTTCAGTTGAGCAAGAGCCTCTTTCGAATTCAACTTGGATTTGTCCTTCATGTTGAACAACATTGTTTCCTTCGAACATGGACTTTCGATTGGGAAGTATGTTTTCTTCGACCCAGGCTTCGATTGGGAAATATGATGTCCTTCGAGCATGATCTTTCGATTGGGCAATAGCTTCCTTCGAGTTAGCTGGTTTCGACCACAAGCTTCGACTGAGGCAAAGGCTTCCTTCAAAAAGATGTGCTTTGTTCTCACTCTTGTACAAGACCAAGTCACATGCGCTGCCAGGCTCTGCCATAAAACTTCAAAACTGCTGCACAGCAGTCCTGCACTGCTGCCCAATTCCTTGCACCAGAATGGAAATAAAGCTCTGTCCCTCAAAGACTGCAAAGAGCAGTTTACCCCTTTTGTTCAAAACATTTTTGTTTTCCATCCAAAAGGTTTCAGCCAAGCCATGCCTTTGTTTTAATTCCCAAACCCTTTCTCTATAAATAGAGGAGCCATTAACAAAGAAAGGGGCCAGATTTTTGCTAAGAGAAAAAAAATCATAAAAATTCTGAAGCACACAAACTTTCCCATATTTTCAAACTCCTATATTCCAAAACTCTCTAACATTCTCAAACCAAAAAAAACTCTAAGATCTTTTTTTTTATAAGAAGTCTCAGTAGTATAACTTTCACATTACTTCCCCTAAACTGAAGCAACCTTCGATTTACCTTCCACCATCATATACTCTTTTTCGGTTCAGGGACTGTCTAAACCAAACAGTAACAGAACTAGTTCCAGGAAAACCCCAACGAAGCTCCCTCCACCAAAAAAAGGGGTCATCCATAGCCTTTTCGAGTAAGCACTTCAAGAGGTAAGTTCTCTCCAAACTTGGAACTCTTTCATTTAAGCATCATGTGTACATGCCAATAATGAAAAATGTAGATATTTCTGGACCATATTTTAACATTCGACCCTGACTGCCCATATGCTGAAAATGCAACCTTAATTAGTTACTTTGGACTTTGAGACCCATTATTTTGTTTTTGTGCTAACCCCTGGACTGTAGTTATGTTTGGATGTTGTATTTTAAGAACTTAAGACAGATTTTTTATGCCCTTCGATTGGCTAGCTGCATGAGCCTTTCGAATCACAATCTGAGGGTCTGAGATGCTTACAGTGAGTCAGCAAGGAGCCCATGGAAAATCCAGAACCTTACTGACTCTAATGCCCAGTCGAAGGAGACAAAGGAAAATCGAATGGCATGACTGATTCCAAACACCCAGTCGAAAGACACAACATGTTGTCCCACTGTTCCCAATCGAAAGACACAACATGCTGTCCCATTGTTCCTAATCGAAAGGCACAACATGCTGACCGTGAGGCCTCAGTCGAAAGTCATGCCTTCACCCTGTTCAGGCCAGATCGAAGAGAGCCAGAAAGTGCAGAATCGAAGGATTTTCTGCCTCAATCGAAAGACTCTCATTTTTTTTGCTTTTATTTTATTTTTGCCTTTATATTTTATGCCTTTCGATATGGTTGTAATAGCGTAGGATTTTATCTTCCTGCATTTTATTTACTATGTACAAATGCTAGTAATTAGGCGTGTATGGCAAGATAAAAAATCAACAAATAGACAACCTAAAAAATCAAAGACAAATGCATGCAATAAAACACACTTTGCACACATGCACCCTTAGGGTAACCTCGCTTGTTGCCTCGGAAAATGCAATCATGTCCCTCGAGTATGAGACACTCTAGCAAATGTCCCTTCGATAAATAAAGATCGTAGCCCCTCGATGACCCTCGATGTCGCCTTCAATAAAACGATCTCGTCCCTTACGAAATTGCTAGAGCGTCCCACAAGTTGCCTTCAATGATTGCATACGATGACCCAGGCCTGTCCCATTTAAATGTCCTAACACAAGGTTGTTCACCAAATACAATGGTGAAACAACACTGTTAAAAGGGTTAAAAAACATAAGAAAGATCCTTTGAGTAAAATTAGGGTAGATAGATCTTAGTTACTTGATCAAACTTGCAAAACCTCCTTGCCATTTTTCAAACACACATCACAACTTCAAAAACAATTTCAAAACAAATTTTTAAAAACATTTGAAACATCTTTTCAAAAAGACAAACACCTTTGTAAAACATTCAAATACGAATTGTTACAAAGGTTGCCTAGACAAGGCATCTTTTTCAAAACATTTTCAAAACCACACACACAAAGCACCATTTCAAACAATTGAAAAGCAAAAGCAAGTGATCTAAAACAAGTAACTAAGAGCCCATGGATAACCATGGATGAAAAGTGTGCTAGCACCTTCCCTTTTCATAATCTACCCCCCGAACCCACGAAAACATCTCAAAGGTCTTTCCTGTGCTTTTTGACCTTTCCTTAGGATAAAATAAAAAGTCGGTGGCGACTCTTCCTAAACCGAACATTTGCGAACACAAACTCAAAAACCTCAATTCAGTTCTCCCACCGTATCACACATACACCTTACATACATCACATATAACACATCCAAACACCTGTTACACTTCTGTAACACCATCTTCATCATCCTCTAAACTCCATATCTGAAGCTTGCACATTGACTTGGTTGGAGAGATTCAGACACTTTCAGCATAAAGTAAGGATTAGAACAACTTCAGGGAGGTCCAAGGAAGCTTAATTAATCCTTATACACGCATCATTTGCTTTAAATTTCAAAAGATAAAATGTAGATATGATTGCCTTGAAACTAACCATGTCCTTAGTTTTCATTTATGTTGACTATGTGATGAGAATTTTGGAATTGAAGTTTCTGAAATATTAGGTTTCAGTTTGGTACCAAGCAAAATTTGTTTCAGCCTTTAACTTATAGCTTTCAAAAATTACATGGTTGAATTCATGGTGAAATTTAGAACAACTTTCATGTTTACATTTTTTAAAATGGTTGCGAATTGAAGGAGTTATAAATTTGAACAATGTTGTTGTTGTTGTTGGCGCGAGGAAGAAGATGAAGTTCATATTCCAATTTTTGAAAACAAGTTTATTATATATTTATTGGGTGTTATTTCATAACTGGATGAAACAGCCACCCCAGTGGCAAGCGTATGTGTGTAAGGCGTTGGTGTGCCAGGGCAGGGGTTTGATCCCCGCCTCTGGCATTTTATTTTCTAATATTTCTCTTGTAGATCCCATACAAGTCATTCCAATGCGCACATGGTGTACCTCACCCCTACACCATCAAATCATCATGCAATTAGATCCAACGTATGAAACGTGTGTCCCATGGTATACCTTCTAAAAACCATCCCCATTAGATCTCAATACAGGCGCCTGGGCTCATCATCTTGGGCCTAATGTTTTCTTCTTTTCACACCCCCAAATTTATTTCACAACGCCAGGCCTATTAAAATTCTTTTTTGTTGTTTTTTTAATTAACTATTTTCTTTTCTTTAAATAATTTTATTTAAAATCAGAAAAAATCATAAAAATGATTTAAAAAAAAATTAGATTTAGGTTTTTAATTAGTTAACTTAATTTTTGACAAATAAAAATTAATTTAATTTAATCACTTTGATTTTATTTAACTAGAATTAGGTTTTATACTTCATATATTTTTCTAAATGAAACATCAACAATATTTTCTAACAATTAGTTTCTTTTTAAAATTAAAATTAATTTAGACTTAGTTTTTTTTTAATTAGGTTAACTAAGTTAGCTCACTTTTTAATTAATTTAATTAATTTAATTTTTTATTATTAAATTTAATTTAATCTCTTTAGGTTTTTACTAAACTCTTTTTTTTATTGAAAATTAATTAAATAATTAGGTTAATCATCAAACTTTTTTCTATCAAAAAATTACAAAAAAAAAAGTTCCTCTCTTTTCTTTATTTTATATTTTTTGCGTATTTTATTATCTCGTATTTTTTCCGATTAGGTAATTGCTTACAATTTGTAATAGTTTAATTAGGGTTTACTTTACTTTTCATCCTCGTTCATAAATTTGTATCCCCATTCCGGAAGCCTTGTAATAGCGTAGGACATTTAATTTCCGCAATTTACCACTTTCCTTATTATTGTTAATAATTAGGGTTTGTATGACAAGATTAAAATCAACCAATACCAAAACCTAATCTCAAGATAAATACTTGAAATCAAAACACTTCGCACATACGTACCTCTAGGGTGACCCTCACTTGTTACCTCAGATTTAAACAGTCATGTCCTTCGAACGTGGGACGTTTTAGCAAAGACCCTCGATTAAAAGATCGTAGTCCCTTGATGACCCGTCGATGTTGCCAAAGCATCCTACTAGTTTCCTTCTATGACTGTACGATGACCCGCGCCTGTCTCTCACATCCAATAATAGGGCTTCCTACTAACTAATGGTAGGATATCACTATCTAAAATGGGAGGAAAAGAACAAAGACTTTTTGAGTAGGTAGATCGCTCGTAATCGCTTGGTCACAAAACTAAAACAATTTCCACACTTCACACTTTCAAAACAACTACTTTCAAAGCGTTTTATAAACACTCTTGAGGACTGATACAAGGGTTATTATAAAGCAAACTGCCTTACATTGGCATCTTCAAAACACTTTTCACAAAATAACACTTCCTTTCATAAATATTTTCAAAATAAACAGTTTGTATATATTCTCAAAGATACGAGAATCATTACAAAATTTCCGCACTTAGGCATTTTCAAAATATTTGCAAAAACATACACAAACACAAAGCATTTCAAAAGAGAGCTAGCAATTAAGAGCCCGTAGATAACTAAGGTTGAAAAGATTGCTAACACCTTCCCTTTTCATGACCTACCCCCAAACTAAAAATTCTCAAAAGGCTTTCCTATTCTTTTCACCCCTTTCTTTATTGGATAAAAGAAAAGTCGGTGGCGACTCTTACTATCCGCAACATTTCCAAACAAAAAACCAAAAGTCAGTTCTCCCAGCGTATTACATAAACCTTAGCCACTAGACGAAGAGTAGCTTGACAATTGGCCATATCAAGATTGTCGTAGATGTTGAAAATTAGAGATTTAGAGAAAAGGTTGTTTAACCGTTAGTGTTCCACAATTGATCTTTTCCCTTCACAACCAATCGCAACAACAATGGAGGTTGGAGTGATAGTTATTGGAAACCCACAAACAAAACAGAATATTTCCATTTCATTATGCTCATTAGAAGCATAAACCCATAATTCCTTGATAAGATTAGGATAAATGGGACCATTATTCATATAAAAATAGTTCACCCATTATTGTTTAAGGACTGCCTTTAACACATCAAATCCCTGAAGTTTCAGATAAGAGAAGTTGACAATCTTTTTGTTAATCACGAAAAGAAGTTATTCATTACCAAGAAAGTTTTGATAGACATTTTGAAAAGATATGAGATAAAATGAAGAAGATAATAATTTGAAAAGAGAGTATGAAAAATGAAGGATCAAGAAAGGAGTTTAAATAGGGAATGAAGGGAAGAATGAAAGACATTCAAAAAGATTTGGTTTAGATAATCAATGAATGGAATTAAGTCTATCTTTTGAAAAACCTCAATAATTAATAACAATAACACACTATCAATTAATGACTTAGGAGAGATAAAGGATCATGTTTTTCTTCTATTTCCAAGACATAGAGAAACCCAAAAGTATTATCAAAAGATTTTGATATCTGTATTTGTGACAGTTGTCATTCATCAGAGTCTCAATCAATTTATGCGTGACTTTTGCTTTTCCTCAGATTTTGGTCATCAGATTTTATCAAACTAGAATCTAACTAAGATCACTTCTGAGTAATAAAAACTTATTCCTCTAGAAGAATAACGCACCAAACTTCACTTCCTTGAGGCTTATATCACATTATTAGGGGAAAAACTATTTAACATTCTCGACATAATCCCATGTTAAGATATTTCAAGATAGAAACGAATATGTCCTCAACTAGGGGTTTATAAAAACATCAGCCCATTGATGGTCTGTGCCAATAAATTTAAAATTTAAAATACCCTTCTGAACATAATCTATTATAAAATGGTGTTTGATCTAAATATGTTTTTACTTTTAATGTAATATAGGATATTTGGATAAACAAATAGATGAAGTGCTATTACACAAAATAAGAATGTTACCTTCTTTAATCTGATAGTCTTCCAACTGACTTTTCATCCAGAGTACTTGTGTGCTACATCCAGAGACTACAATGTATTTAGCTTCTTTTTTTGATAAATATATTGTTGATTTCCTCTTACTGGACCATGAAATCGTCACCTAGAAACTGACAGCTTCCACTGGTGCTTTTTCTTTCAATTCAGTCTCCATCATTGTCAGCAATACAATAACCTACTAACTTGTAATATTTTGATTTTCTATATATCAAAACTAAGGTTAGTAGTAGCTTTCAAATATCTAAAGATTCTCTTAACAATAGTTAAATGAGACTCTTTAGGATCTGATTGGAATCTAACACATAATCATACATTGTATATAATGATAGGTCTAGAAGCCATCATATACAAAAGAGAACCAATCATACCTCTGTATAACTTATATTCGACCTTCTTACCCGCTTCATCCTTCTTAGGAATTCACGTTGGATGCATATGAGTCTTACAAGTCTTACATTCTGATAGAACAAACTTCTTCAAAAGCTCCTTCGAGTACTTGCTTTGATGAATGTAGGTTCATTTAGGACTTGATTGATTTGGATTTCCACAAAGAAGTTTAGCTCACCCATCATACTCATTTCAAATTCTTTCTGCATACACTTAGAAAATTCCTTGCAAAGTGGGGCATTAGCAGAAACAAAAATAATACCATCCACACAAATTTAAACTACAAGAATGTCATTTTTGAATGTTTTACAGAACATAGTCGTATTGACCATCCCTCTTGTAAAATTATTTTTCAAAAGAAAATTGCTTAGTCGTTCGTAGCATGCTCTGGGAGCCTGTTTTAGACCATACAATGATTTCTTTGGTTTGTAAACAAAAGCACTTTTTTATGATTTTCAAAACTGGGAGGTTGATGAACATAGACTTCCTCTATAATATATCCATTCAAGAATTCACTCTTGACATCCATTTGGTATAAAATAATGTCATGATTAACAAAAAATGAAATGAGAAGACATATAGATTCTAACCTGGCCACCGGTGCAAGGGTTTCAGTATAGTCAATTCCTTATTACTGACTATAGCCTTGTGAAACCACTCCGGCATTGTGTCTTACCACATCTCATTGCTCGTTCAACTTGTTTATGAAAAACCATTTAGTTCTAATAATGTGATTTCCTTTGGGTCTTGGTATAAGATCACATATATCATTTTTGGAGAATTGATTCAATTCTTCATGTATGGCTAGAATCCACTTAGAGTTGAGAAAAACATCATTGATAGATGTTGGTTCTATGAGAGACACCAAACCTAGAAGAATTTCTTCATCTTGTCTAAATGAAGATCTAGTTCTGACTTGTTCAAATTTATCCCCCCAAAAAACCAATTCCTCAAGATGTAGAATTTGTTGCATACGCTTTATCATAGGTGCTGGAGTTTTAGTTACTTATTGTCTGAGCGCGTTCAGAGTCCTTGCCTCAAAGTTTTTGTCTTTAGAGTCTTTATCTTCAGAGTCTGAACATGTTATTTCAAGATCTAAATTTTTTTCAACTAGCTTTGACTTTTCAGGGTCAAGCTTATCATCAAACTTAACATGAATTGATTCTTTAACAATTCGTGTTTCGGTATTGTACACTCTGTAGCCTTTTGAGCTTTCATAGTATCCTAACATGATACATTTCAGTGACTTAAAATCAAACTTGTTAGGAGAGTCTTTTGTGTTAAACATAAAGCAGATGCACCTAAAAGGATGATAATAATTTTTTTTTTGGGTTTTCTATTCTTCCATAGTTCATAAGGAGTCTTATTCATAATTGGTCTTATAGAGATTATGTTCTAACTATAAAAAGATGTGTTGACAACCTCTTCCCATAAGTGTTTTGCCACATTAGTATTGTTGAACATGGTTCTGGCCATTTCTTGTAGAGTGTGATTTTTCCTTTCTATAACTCCATTATGTTTAGGATTTCTAAGGCAAGAGAAATCATGAGAAATGACGTTTTCATAAAAAAAATCAAAATATTTATTTTAAAATTCTCCACCATGATCACTTCTAACTATGATAATTTTACTTTTTTGTTTCGCACTTGGGAGAAGAAGGTAGCCAACACCGAATGTGACTCATCCTTGTGTCTTAATAATTCTATCCATGTACATCTATTGTAGTCATCAAAGATGAATAATCCAGACTTCTTACTGAAGAATGGAAAAACACAAGAAGGGGGTTTGAATTGGGGTTTTAAAATAAAATCAATAGACACATTGATTATATTGGTTCGTTTGAACTCAAACTACTCTAGTCCACCCGCCAAGGTAATTTTGCCTCTCTCAAATGAGGTCTTAATCCACTTATCAAACTTGATTACCTAGATACAATGACAACTGACAAAGTCTTCTTGAGGTTAAACCACAACTCAGTTTTCACAAGGTATTACACAATAATATAATTAACAGTGCATACAAAGATGTTTTCTAGATAAAATAACATCACTACGGTGATGTATTACACAATTGAAAAGCACAAGTTAGAAAGATAATGAGATTTCTCTTTTTCAGTGCGCAATAATGTTATATGCGATTTATCCTTCAAGTTTTCTTTATATAGGCGATGCATGAGAGACATGAGAGGATGCTTTTGGTAGGTTGATAAACTGTAGTTAATGTTCTTTCCAAAAGTAGAGATCATGTCTTGATTCAACCGTTACTTTTGATTTGCAATGAATAAATTGTAACACTTTAAAATAGGCTTTCTTGGGGTCATATCAGAAGATGAATGTTACCGTTGATACTTCTTCAGTTCTTTCCCAAACTTTATGTATCAGAATATCAGAGTTTTTGTTCGTAGAGTTAGTGCATTGAAAAGTTGTAACATTAGAACTTCTTTGTTTAGCGTGTCACACGTATTTGCTTCTAAGTATGATGTATCACAACAGAGCATCAAAAATGAAACTTTCTTATTTTCTATGTTTCTTACATCAGAATTTCCCTGCATAAAAAAAAATTATTATAGAGCATATTTGTTCTTTATATATATCATGTGTCTGTTATCATCAAAACTCTTATAGGGATGCTTTAAGAGCATAAACAATCTTCCCCTTTTTGATGATGACAAAAACTTGTATATTTTGATAGAATACTTTGAGAGCATAATGAATTAAAGTCTCCCCCTGAGTTGCATCCTCAGATAAAGAAAAAATACTTCCATGAAGATGTTTTAATCAGAGGTTTTTGATGCATCCACAACAAAAGTTACTTTTAGAGGTTGCTTTTCAAAAGATTTTTCTTGTTTGATTTTAGAGGATAAAAATAGAAGTTATAATATTCAAAATGTTTGAGACGACTTAGTCTCGACACTATTATCAAAATATCTTAAGTTCTCCCCCTTTTTGTCAAGAATCAAAAAGCAATAAAAACATGTAAACAATAAAATGTATTTTATATTCAAATTGGATTAATATAAACAGAAGAAGGTGTATAACCAGAAGATTGAAATAAGAAACAAAATAGAAACAATTTTTTAGAACTAAGGTTCAGGAGGTGGAAGTCGTGTGAATAAGGCTTCCAATAAAGTCTTAATCTGATTGTTCGATTCGTCTTGTTTCCCAAGCATCCCCTTAATTTCCTTGCTAGTTTTTTCCTGCTTGTCTAACCTTTCCTTAAACATAACATTTTCATTCTTCAACTCCTCCAGAGTTTTCAACACAAGAGAAGATGAGCATATTTCAGCAGAAGAGACCACTTTTTCAGACCTTAAAACAACTGATTATTACTCAGGAGTTTCTTCGACTTCTTTGCCTTTGTCTTGAAACATGGCCAGAGGAAGAGGATCAGGAGACAGTTCATTATACTCTGATGTTTGAGGGGCTTCCAAAGGGGTGTTGTCCAGCAGAAGGATGGGTTTCTTTATCCAGTATCACAGAACTTGATCCTTGAAGGTTTTTAGGCGATCGCAGAAATTCTGTTGGGTGATTTCATAGTCGAGCTCATTTAGCTTCATAGATTCAGAGTTAAACCATTTACAGAACAGATTCTAGTGAGAATCAGAAGAAACTGGATTAAGATTCTCCATGCAAGCTAGCTTTAGAGAGTTAACCCATTCTTGTATTTCTGTTTCAAAGATCAGCAAAGATTTACCAACATCTGCTTTGGAGATTTTTTGTGTTGGTTTTGAAACAAAAATTTTCTGAGAGCTAGACATAAGATTGTCCCATGCTTCTAAATCAATGATTGTTCTGAGGGGATATTCTGGGTAGTTATTTGGAGAGGGAGAGTCAAAGAATAATAGGTGAATTTGGTGGTGTTGAATGATAAGGAGATGGAATATCTGGAATGGAGAAGGTTTGCGATGAAGTTGTGGGGATTATTGGTGGTTGAGAAATCATGAGAGGAAAAGTGATTCCAGGGATATATGTCGTGGTATCAGAAAATTTGGATTTTTGGTTATGGAAGCTTCAAATAGTGAATCAAATTGATCAATATCAGAGAGAACTTGTGCAAGTTCTGGTTGTGGTTGAACAAAAAGGGTAGAAGGTGAATTGTTCAGAGGATTATTTATAGGTGTTGAAGTGTCAATATCTAGGTCAAAATAATCAAATATTTGAGGAAATTGATCTTCTGTGGGCTTTAGAGATGAGGGGTTTTCAAATGTTGATAAAAATACTGATTCAATGACAGAAACAAAAGATGAGTTACCTTTCTTTTTGGCAGCTTTGAGGGTCTTCTGAGAAGTTCCTTTTCCATATGCTTTCCTTTTTCTTGACTTTCTGGGAGCAAATTCCACAAGTTGTTTCCTTAGATTAAGAATGTTCACATCTGGAATCATATCGTCACTCTTGCAGTCTTCCAGATACATGAGAACAATTTCTGGAGAAGAGTCTACTTGAGCGAAGAGAGGAAAATCCTCCAGAGGCACTCTTCGGGTGGTGATGAATTTCTTGGTGTTGATTGTTGGGCCTTCTTAATAGTTTCAATGAGCTTCATCTTCAAATTTTTAGCGTTGAGAGGTTTACTAACACATTCTTCTAGAACATTAGTTTGTTGAGCCTCAGATGTTCTATCAGTCTGTTTTCTGTCAGAATATCTGAAATGAGTCTTCCCAGAGGGATCTAATCCCTCTTTGTTCTTTCTTCTTCTATTGTTTCTTTTACACTAGTCTTCAGATGGTTGAACAAAAGATGTTAAAGATGAACTTTTTCTTTGGTGGCGATGAAGTACAGAAGGTACTGCTGATCAATGTTGATGTAATCTGGAGAGCTAGTAGGCTTCATGTGATTGATGCATCCCAGAATTATTTTGGACCAAATTCTGAGACAATCCTTCAGATCTTTGATTTTGTTGGATGGTTGGCCAGAAGTAAAGATTTCCTTTGATACCATGGTTAGGTCATAACTTTTGTCTGCCATATCACTGCATTGAATGTCGTTGTCGTCGTGACCTATGAGTTTCCTAATGAGATCTTCAGTGATAATGATCATCTTTCCCATAATGTAGGATGTTACCTGATGATTTGAAGTTGTGGCATGGATCCAAAATTCTTTCACAAGTTATGGAAAAAATGGATCTATGAGGCGATTAAAATACTTCACCCATCCTTGGAACTCAACATCAAGGGTTAAATCATACACATTTTATTTCATGCTCACAAAATCAACAATAAGCTCGCAAAGAACTTCAAGATAATCAATGGGTGTGAGAAGAGTTCTTGAGGGTTCAATGTACCTTTCTTCATTTGAGGAGGAAGAACCAGGAATGGTTTGAGAAGCTTGAGAAATTTGTTGAGAGGAAGTCATTTTTTCACACAGACTTTTTTAGGGTTTTAGAAGGATTAACAAATAAAGAGAGAAAAGTGAGTGAGAGGGAATATGTGATAGTGTTTGTGAAGGATTGAAGTATAAATAGCCAACGAAAAAAATAATAGTTTTAATTTAAAGAAAAGAATTTAAGAAAAACGATTACGTCCATTTAATGGATCCTGAAAAGAGGGATATCGTAAAGATATGGAACAGTTACCAATTTGACTCGAGCCTCAATGCATCAACTCAACCATTTCAGTCACTTCAGAATTTGAACATGTGTTCAGCCTTAAAGGGTGACCTTGCGTTTAGAGTTGACAAATGTTGATATTGTGAACAACTTGCTTCTATCTTAGAAATTAACTGTTTTTAGAGAATGTTTAGATCTTCTGGATAAATTCTAATACAACTTTCCTTCTCACTTCTAAAGAACTATTGATCAGATGTTCAAACAAACAAAATTAAAGCATAAAGTTCTGAGGGTTTAAATATACAGAACCAATATTATCAATCTGGGCATAATTTCATACAGAGATGATTCAAAATGAAATTAAATCTATATTCAGAAAGGGGTTTAGTGAAGACATCAACACATTGATGGTTTGTGTCTATAAATTTTAAAGAGAGAATTCCTTTCTGAATATAGTCCCTAATAAAATGATGTTTAATTTCTATATGTTCAGCCCTAGAATGTAAAATAGGATTTTTTTAAAGACAAATAGTAGAAGTGTTATCACAGAGGATAGGAATGTTACTCTCATATATGTTAAAGTCTTCAAGCTGACTCGTCATCTAGAGCATTTGTATGTTGCATCCAGCTGCTTCTATATATTCACCTTCAACAGTTGACAGTGCAATGGTGGATTGTCTTTTGCTAGACTACGAGATTAGATTGTCTCCCCGAAATTGGCAGCTTTTAGAAGTACTTTTCTTTCTATTTTGTCTCTGGTAAAGTCAGTGTCACAGTACCCTACTAATTTATACTCTGGATTTTTTATAACAAAGACCAAGATTAGTAGTACCTTTTAGATACTTGAAAATTCACTTAACTGCTATTAAATGAGATTCTCTAGGATATGATTGGAATCTAGCATAGAGACAAACTCTATACAGAATATCAGGTCTTGAAGCTGTTAAATATAAGGGAGAACCTATCATACCTCTGTAGAGCTTGTGTTCTACTTTCTTACTTACATCTTCCCTTTCTAGAATTCATGTGGGATGCATGGGAGTTTTGGATGGCTTACATTCTAACAAGTAAAATTTCTTGAGAAGTTCTTGGACATAGTTGCTTTGGTGAATGTAGGTCCTTCTGGAGTTTGATTGATTTGGATACACAGAAAGAACTTGAGTTTTCCGATCAAGCTCATTTCAAACTCTGACTGCATAGACTTAGCAAATACTTTTCCCAAAGAGGCTTTATAGATCCAAAAATTATATCATCTACATAAATTTAACAAACCAGAATTTCATATTTAAACAGTTTACTGAATAAGTTTGTGTCCACTTTCCCTCTAGTAAAATTATTTTCTAACAGAAAATTACTTATTCTTTCATACCAAGCTCTCGGAGCTTGTTTCAGACCATATAATGATTTCTTAAGTTTATAAACATATTATGGATGCTTTTTATTTTCAAAGCCAGGGGGTTGGTGCACATAAACTTCTTCATCAATGTAACCATTTAAAAACGCACTTTTAACATCCATCTAATAAAGAGTGATGCCATTATTTACATAAAAAGAAATTAAAAGTCTAATAGATTCAAACCCGGTGACTGAAGCAAAGGTTTTAGTATAGTCTATCCCTTCTTGCTGACTATAACCTTGTGCCACTAGTCGTGCTTTATTTCTGACGACTTCTCCTTGTTCATTTAGCATGTTTCTGAAGACCCATTTGGTTCTAATGAAGTTAAAGCCTTTTGGTTTATGAACTAGATCTCACACATCATTTCTGGTAAATTGATTTAGTTCTTTCTGCATTGCGAGGATCTAGTCATTGTCTAGAAGAGCTTCATCAATGGAAGTTGGCTCGATCAGAGAGACTAATCCCATAACTGATTCTTTAGAATTTCTGAATGTAGATCTTGTTTTGATTGGGTCATCTTTCTTTCCCAAAATCGTGT
Organism: Vicia faba; assembly: GCA_948472305.1. Classification (NCBI taxonomy): domain Eukaryota; kingdom Viridiplantae; phylum Streptophyta; class Magnoliopsida; order Fabales; family Fabaceae; genus Vicia; species Vicia faba. Next base: position 343,921,558 of record OX451741.1, read on the forward strand.
TTTCCGGATGTGCTAAGCTGCTTCTGGATTTTCATTTCTGGATGGGGTGTTCAGATGTTGTTGTAATATTTGTGACATCCTCTTCTATATTTGGTTTTGACTCTTTATTAAGAACTTCTGACGCTTTGTCTTCAGTACTTGTAAATTGAACTTCTATATTTGCAAAAAATTTACTCTGCTTTGACTTTTGAGAACCTAGCTTATCATTAAATCTGACACTGATGGATTCTTCCACAATCCGTGTTTCGGTGTTATATACTTTGTAATCTTTTGATCGTTTAGAGTATCTTAACATGAGACACTTTTGTGCATTATAATAAAACTTGTTAAGATGTTCTTTAGTGTTTAGAATAAAACAAGTACATCCAAATGGATGGAAATAAGAGATGTTGGGAATTCTGTTCATCCACAGTTCATATGGAGTCTTATCCAAAATAGGTCTTATAGAGATTTTATTCTGAATATAACATATTCTGTTAATTTCTTCTGCTCATAAGTTTTTAGCAATGTGAGTCTCGTTGATCATGATTCTGGCCATTTCTTGTAAAGTTCTATTATTTTGTTCTACAACTCCATTTTGTTGAGGAGTTCTAGGACAAGAGAAATCATGAGAGATGCCATTCTCATTAAAAATGTTTTCAAATATTTTGTTTTCAAATTCCCCACCATGATCACTTCTGACTTTAACAATTCTAAAATCTTTTTCATTTTGAACTTGGTTATAGTAGGTAGTGAACATGGAGTGTGACTCGTCCTTGTGTCTTAAGAAATTTACCCATGTCCATATGCTATAATCATCTACGATCACTAATTCATACTTCTTGCCACTGATGGATGCAATTTTCACTGGTCCAAACAGATCTATATGCAGAATTTCTAATGGTCTAGAGGTAAAAATAACATTTTTTGATTTGAAAGAAGGTTTTGCAAACTTGCCTTTTTGACATGCTTCACATAGAACATCTGAGCTGAACTTCAGGTTAGGAAGTCCTCTGACCAAATTGAGTTTGTTAATCTGATATATTCTTCTCATAATAACATGCCCCAATCTTTTGTTCCAGACCCATTTCTCGTCGTTAACAGACATTAGGCATTTTACATTCTGACTTTTTAGTTCAAAAATTTTTATTTTGTAAATGTTGTTCTTTCTCTTTCCATTAAAAAGGATAGGTCTATCTTTCTGACTAACTTCTTTATGTGACTTTTGATTAAAGATTATATCATAACCTTTATCACTTAATTGGCTTATGGATAACAGGTTATGCATTAATCCATCTACTAACAGAACATTAGTTATAGAAGGAAGTGTTTTGTTACCAATAGTTCCAGAGCCAATAATCTTTCCTTTCTGATTTTCTATGAAACCTACAAAGTCTCCTGATTTAAGCTCCAGACTTTAGAAAATATGCTTTCTTCCCGTTATGTGTCGAGAGCATCTAGAGTCCAGGTACCAATATTGGTGTTTCAACTTTGTTGTTAAAGACATATGCAACATAGACAATTTTGTCCTTAGGTACCCATATCTTTTTGGGTCCTTGTTTGTTAGAGTTACCAAAATTCTGTTTGATTTTTGGTTTAGCAGAAAAACATTACTAGTATATTTTATGTTATGTGTATGTCCATATGTAAAGTGTGAATAGAGAGGTGTGTGTTTTATGACTATATCATCAACTTTCTTTGGTTGCGAGTCTTTTCCCTTATATCCTATACATTTTTAGGCATTTATGCTAACTCCATAGATCATTGAAGCCATCTTTCCCCTATCTATGTTTTTAGCTAGAAATTTTTGAAAGTTATGATCATATTCTTTTATGATTCTATCAGAACTAATAGAAATTTCTGAAATAGTTTCTTTCTGAGCTTTTTGTAATTTATTTTTAATAACATAATTTTCATTTTCGAGTTTAGAAATGGTTTCTTTTAGCTCAGAGTTTTCTGTTTTTAGTTTCTTAATTTCTTCAGAGTCAGTTACTAGATTATTTTTCAGGTTCTCGTTTTTGACTCGAAGTTGCCGATATCTTTCAAGAAATCTCGATAAACTTTCTTCTAATTATGTTCTAGAAAAGTTAGAGAATACCTCTTCTGCCTCTGAGTATGACTCTAATTCAGATGATCTAGTGTCATCTGATACATTGGCCATTAAGGCTATGTTGGCTCGTTCAACTTCTAATTTTGTTTCAGCTTCAGAAGATTCTGAGTCATCCCATGTTGCCATAATACTTTTCTTCTTTTATTTGGTGAACTTCTTTTTAGGTTTTTATTTTTGAAGGTTTGGACAGTCGCTTTTGAAATGAACCTCTTCATTGCGTTCGTAGCAAACAATATCTTTGTTACTAGATTTTTTGTGTACATAAGATGGTTCAGAATGATTCCCTATTCTTCTGGGAGTTCTAAACTTCCTCTGTCTATGCTTCCATGATTGACTCTTCTGGAGAGAAGAGATAAATCATCTTCTTCAGACAAGGATCCACCTGAGTTTTCTTCATTTTCCTAAAAAACTTTAGGTTCATATTTTTTATTAGATTTGAGAGAGAGAGACTTACCTTGCTTCTGGGGCTCATCTTCTTCTAGTTCTATCTCATGACTTCTCAAGGAGCTGATCAGTTCTTCAAGAGATATTTTGTTCAGATCTTTGGCTAGTTTTAAGGTTGTGACCATGGGTCTCCATTTCTTGGGTAAGCTTCTGATGATTTTCTTTACATGATATGCTGTTGAGTACCCTTTGTCCAGAACTTTTAGTCTAGCGACCAAAATTTGAAATCTTGAGAACATTATTTCAACTGTTTCATCTTATTACATTTTGAAAGCTTCGTACTTCTAAATGAGAGAAAGAGATTTGGTTTCTTTGACTTGTGTGTTTCCTTCACGCGTCATTCTCAAAGGCTCAAACATATTTTTAGCAGATTCTCTGTTTGTGATCTTCTCATACTCGGTATACGAGATAGCACTCAAGAGGATCATTCTAGCTTTGTGATGATTTTTGAATTCTTTCTTTTGTTGATTTGTCATTCTGTTTCTGTCGATCTTCTGACCACTTTTTTCAACTGGATGTATGTATCCATCAGTCACCATATCCCAAAGATCTGCATCATGAGCTAGAAAGAAACTTTTGATTCTGTCTTTCTATTAATCGAAGTTCTCACCATCAAAGATTGGAGCTTTGTCGCTGATTTTGTCTTTATCATCATGATTATCATTACTGATGATCTGACTTGGTCTCACCATAGTGTTTTTCTTGCTTGGATATTTTTGACACGATTAAGTGTTTGCACCCAGAACCAGGCGCTCTGATGCCAATTAAAGATTGGAAAAACACAAGAATGGGGGAGGGTTGAATTAGGGTTTTTAAAATAAAAGCAATAGACACGTTGGTTATCCTGGTTTGTTTAAACTCAAACTACTCTAGTCTATCCGACATGGTTATTTTACCTCTCTAAAATGAGGTCTTAATCCACTAATCAAACTTGATTACACAAATACAATGACAACTATTAAAGTCTTCTTGAGGTTAAACCACCACTCGGTTTTCTCAAGGTATTACACAATAATATAATTAACATTGTGTAATACGGTGGGAGAACTGACTTAGTTTTGCATTTTATTGCAAATATTAAAGATAGCAAGAGTGACCACCGACTTTTCTTTTATCCAATACAGAAAGGGTGAAAAGAACAGGAAAGACCTTCGAGAATTTTCTGAGTTCGGGGGGTAGGTTATGAAAAGGGAAGGTGTTAGCACCCTTTTCATCCATAGTTATCTACTGGCATTTAATCGCTAGTTCACTTTGTTTTAAAATTCTTCGTGTGTATGTTTGAAAATATTTTGAAAAGGCCTAAATTTAGCAAACTTTGTAATGATTCTTGTATCATTTGTGAACGCATTCAAAGTGTTTGTTTTGAAAACATTTCAGAGAAAAAAGTGTTTGTGAAAATGTTTTGTTTTAGTGAGCAAGCAATTACAAGCTATCTACCTACTCAAAAGTCTTTTATGCTATTTTACTCCTCCTTAGATAATGCTATCCTACCATTAGTTAGTAGGAAGCCTTATCATTGGATATGACGGGACAGGCGAGGGTTATCATACAGTCATAAAGGCAACTTGTAAGGACGCTTTAGCAATTTACCGTAAGGGACTAGATCATTTACCGAATGCAGTATCAAAGGGTCATCGAGGGACTACGATATTTTTAATCGAAGGACAATGCTAAAGGGTCCCCACGTTCGAGGGACATGATTGTGTTTTCTGAAGGAAATAAGTGAGGTTACCCTAGAGGTGAGTGTGTGAAAAGTGTGTTTAATTCCGTTATTTAATCTTGTGATTTAGGGTTATCTAACGTTTTATTTGACGTCTTGTCATACAATCCTATTAAACTAGACAGTTATAAGGAAAACAGTAAAGACAAAAAAATAAAATTTCCTATGCTATTACAAAGTTTCGAGGAAGGGGGTACAAAACCACAAAAAATTGGGGAAAGAAAGAAAGCAAAAACCCTAATTTATGCTTGACAGTTAAATAAGAAAAAAATGCTTTGATGAAAAAAATGATTGATGATTTAACCTAAAACCTAATTGATTAAAAAGGTTAAGTGATTAAATTAAACAAACACTAAAGTCTAGGTTGATTTTAATTAATATAAAAAATTAAGTAATTAATCTAAATTAATTATCCTATTTAATTTTAATAAGTAAAAATCAAAGTTAATTTATGAGAAAGAAAACTAAACCTAATTTATTTTAACGTTGATTAAAAAAAGTTAGGGTTTATTAAAGAAAAAAAATTAGGGTTAAGGTAAAAAAAGAGAAAATAGTGTTAGTGGAAAAGATAGAGAAAAAAGAATGTTGGGGGTGGGTGTTGAACCCACACTCCCTACATATCCAGGAAGCATGCTTACCAACTAAGCCAAGCGCGCGCTGGTGCTAGGATACATGCTTAACATGTTTTATAATCAACCTGTAAAAATATGAGAAATATGCAAAAAATAGCAAAACCGGGTATCGAATCCGTGACCAGAGGGAGGAATGACTTAGCGCACACGTTTTAACAACTGGGGTGGTGATATATCCATTAATAAAAATGAAACAATAAATATATATTATATAATCAAATATACTGGCCGGAGAAGCGTCAGAGTCCTAGCTCCGGTCGTTTTCTCTGGCGACCTATAATTTTAAAACCTGCAAAAAACACAATGTTAGTGATCTAAACATATCCTACCCCCCAAAAACAGAGGATGAAAATCTAATGAGGACATTTTTGTAGGCTAATTCGTCCTGGTTTGTGAGGTATGGATAAAATAACATGAATCGATTTGGTCATGGCCATTCATGATTCAGATAGCATGGGACTCATGCTATGATTCAAACCTGCACATTAGCATCTCAGAAGCATGTTAGTGGCATTAGGGTGCATTAAAATATCATGAAAAAAATACAATAACCATGAAATAATGAAAAAACAATGGGGCATATGTGTTGGTTCAGGTCCTTTGGATCATGGTAATCGATCGAATCTTACCCTTCAATGTTCCTGGAAGTGAATGGAATGAAAGTTTGGTGGTGAAAAGGCTTGAAAATAGGGTTTTCAAAAGTCAAGGTTCTTGGAAAATTTTGGTGTTTTTTGAGAATTTTGTGGTGCAAGGATTTCGTTTCTAGTTCTTGTCTTAATGCCTGAATACATAGGGAATTTTTAGGGAAAAAACAAATGGGCTTGGACCCTTGTGTAATAAGATATAATTTTATCTTATATTATTTTATATTATTAATGAATTAAATAAAAAAATAAAATAAAACAAGGCCAAAGGGAAGATGAATGAATTTTAAGGTGTATGTAGAGTATACCACACATTTGGACCTCAAAACATGACCCAATAGTCCAAAACATCAAGCTTGCTCAATTTGGTCTTCATGCATTTGCTCAAAATTTCTCAACTTGCAATGGTCATAACTCACTCAATTTTTATCTTTTGAAGGTGATCTTGGACTTTTTGGAAAGCACAAGATGTTCTCTACAACCCCTAATTTTGATAATTTTTTCTTTTGAAGAATTTATCTTGATGTAAGTTTCCTTGACAAAAAGTGTCTTTTTGTTAACTTTTGAAATGACCTGTAATGTATTGGCTTATATATCTCTCAAATGGTGCATTTTTTGGGACTTAAGCATAGAGATACAAAGTTGTACATGTTTGAATTTCCTTTAAAATGGGTTTTGGTTGGCCACTTTTGACTTTTGATTATTTGAGGGCTTTTATTAAGGAATCATGATCACCCCTTGATGTTGACCAAAAATCCCGAGGGTTGACTGTATGTTAACCACAATTGACTTTTTATCCAATGTAGTTGATTTTCAGTCGTCTGAGCCATTGACTGAGAAAACTTGTGACGCAAGACTTGAAACTTGACATGAGAATTGTTGAAGACCTACGAAGAACCATGAAAACCACTTGATACTTTGAAAACCCAATCTTCCTTGGGAAATACCAAACCCTAGTTGTAGACCCATTGCTTAGGAGGGGAAGTTGTCTGATCAATTCTTGAGAACCCTTGAGCCTTTGAGAACCCTAGGGGAATGTTTTAAAGAAAAATGGAAGGGAAAATTTTGGGGTACAACAACTGCCCCTGTTAAATTTTCTTAAAGTCGAGGAGTTATATTGGCACGTACACCATTCGTGACACGAAGGTAGAAGATGATTGAACATTTAAGTGCCGATAAATTTGCGCTCGCTTATGCACGAAGCAACACTATTGGTTGATAATACTGAGAATGGGATTACAGATACCTTTTAGAGAGTAACAGAGAGTCGGAGATGGGCTTAAAGATGCCATCCAGAGTAACTATTGATAGGAATATCATAATAAGTCTACGCCCGACTTTGGCTTAAAAGATGAATTTGGAATGAGTCTACGTCCAACTTTTTCCAAAAGAATATCGGAATAAATCTACCCTTGATTTTATCCGAATGATGTACTAGAATGAGTATATGCTTGACTTTGTCTAGAAGATATGTTGGAATGTGTATACGCTTGACTTTGTCTAGAAGATATGTTGGAATGAGTCTACGCCCGACTTTGTCCAAAATAATTTCAAAAGGAATCTACACTTAATTTCATCCGAACTAGAAGATGTCTATGCCCGACTTCAACTAGAAGAGGTATCGGAAAGAGTCTATGCCTGACTTTTTTTCCAAAAAGGGTATCAGAAAGAAATCTACGCCTGATTTCATCCAAACTAGAAGATGTCTACGCCTGACTTCAACTAGAAGAGATACCAGAAAGAGTCAACGTCTGAATTTTTCCAAAAAGAGTATTAGAAAGAAATCTACGCTTGATTTAATCTGAACCGGAAGATGTCTACACCCTACTTTAACCAAAAGAGGTACCAGAAAGAGTCTACGCTTGACTTTTTCCAAAAGTAATATCAGAATGAAAATTATGCTTTATTTCATCCAAACTAGAAGATGTTTATGCTCGACTTCAACTAGAAGAGGTACCAGAAAGAGTCCACGCCTAACATTTTCCAAAAAGAGTATCAGAAAGAAATCTACGTCTGATTTCAACTGAATGATGTACTAGAAGATGTCTACGCCCGACCTCATCTAGAGGAGATATCTTTCAGAATTACCTTATGGGGAAAATGTTTAAGTAGCTACCGGTCAGATTTAGTCTTTGAGGGAAATACTTGTCTGTTTGCAAACTTAACATGAAAAGACAAAGTTAGTTTTATGCAACGCCATAATGCATGTACTACATTTCATAATGACGCTCTTGAAATAAATGTGAATGTGCTAATGCGTTTGATATGCATATGCTATGATAAATGATGTATAAATGTGAGATGCCATTGAAGTGTATCGGTAGCTTTGTATAACATTCTGATAGGGAAAATAAATCCCTGATTGTTGCAGGGGATAAAGAATATGAATCTTCAATTTGCTGGGGATTCCTGCTTACTATTTAAGGAAACTCTGTTGGAGAATTTGATTTGCTTGGGAAGAAGAGTTTAGGAACCTTGGTCATGCCTCGCTTTACTTGGGAATTTAATTCTTATATACCCTGACTGGGGATAAAAGAGATGGGTAACCTTCCGAGGTGCTGTCTAACCGAGTTTTCGATATGGATGTCGACTCGTCTGGGGAGGATAAGATTAAAGGATATCTGGTCCCATTTCAGATTTCATAGAGTATTTCAGGCTTACAGGGAATATGTCGAGTTCATAAAGATGACTCAGTGGGGGATTATTTTATGGAAACTTCTCTGTGGGGCAACTTTACTAGGGATTACACTGTGGGGATTTATGGACGGCTTGAACATTATCCCGGCGCCTAAAGTCTTGAGTAAATACTTATTCCAGTTTTTATGCATATTTTGTTAACATTAATCATGTTCATATGCATATGTTCATTCCATTTAGTCATTGGATGTTTTTGCAAACAAAACAGAAAAAGTAAAACAAAATTTAAACTTTTGAAATTGTGTTTATATTGATAGTTTACCTATAAATAGGCGATCATTGTACAAGGAGACATAAATCCTAGTAAGAGGAAATCGTCGTGAAAAATGAAGAGAGTACAAAATGAAAACAAAATATATAACCATGTGTAAATGATCTCGTCGGATTCCAACTCTGCTATAACCCCTATGTCTTTGAGCATCTCATCCCTCGCTTGTTGAAAGAAGTTAATTGAATTGATTGGCACCATTTGAACTTGACGTTGGTAATAATGTTGGTTGTAAGTCATCCAATATGACATAATCATACTCTTTAATCTCTACCTTTTTCCTGGACCACCTATGATACGGTGGGAGAACTAACTTGGGATTTTGCATTGTGTTCACAAATGTTTCGGTTTAGCAAGAGTCGCCACCGACTTTTTATTTTATCCTAAGGAAAGGTCAAAAAGCACAGGAAAGACCTTTGAGATGTTTTCTTGGGTTCAGGGAGTAGATTATAGAAAGGGAAGGTATTAGCACCCTTTCTATCCATGGTTATCCATGGTATCTTAGTTACTTGCTTAGATCACTTACTTTGCTTTTCAATTGTTTGAAATGGTGCTTTTCAATTGTTGGAAATGGTGCTTTGTGTGTGATTTTGAAAGATGTTTTGAAAAGAGGCCATCGTTGTGGCAACCTTTGTAATGATTCTTGTTTGAATGTATACAAAGGTGTTTTTGTCTTTTGAAAACTTTTCAATGTTTGAAAGTAGGGTTTTGAAATTGTGTTGTGAAGTGTGTTTTGAAGATAGCAAGGATGTTTTTGCAAGTTTTGATCAAGTAACTAAGCTTTGTCTACCCTATTTTACTCAAAGATCATTCTTATGTTTTTAACCCTTTTAACAGTGTTGTTTCACCATTGTATTTGGTGAACAACCTTGTGTTAGGATGTTAAACCGAACAGGCGCGGGTCATCGTATATACCATGATAGCAATTGTGTCAAGTATTTTTGGCAATTTTCTTGAGGGACTTGATCATTTTGTTTAGGCAACTCAGATAGCGTCATCGAGGGACTATGATCTTTTGATTTGTTTTTGTTTTGCCAAAGTACTTGACATGCAACCATGGCCTATTTTTTAAGGCAACAAGTGGATGGAAACCCTAGGGGTGCAAGTGTGCATTGTGTTTGTTTTTCATGCATGTTTATCTTGGATTAGGTCAAACTAGTTGTTGATTTTATTTGTATATAAACCCTAAGTCTAAGCATGGCATAATTGGAAGTATTTAAAAGTGCGAGAATTTAAATCCTACACTATTACAACATGATATAGGGAGGGGGTACAAATTTGAATTGGGGGTATTTGACAAGAAATTAAATTCTAGATTATTACAACCAAATCGAATGTATAAGCAATATTTAAATGTACAACAATTGAATAAAAATACAATAAATAAATGTTTAAATAAAATGTATTATGCAAAAAGTTTTTATGTATGTAAAAGATATTTTTTAATGTGAAATGTAAATAATAAAAAAAAGTCAATTTTAATTATTTTGTTATTTAGGGCAAAAACACTAATTCTTAAATAAATAGTATTATTTATTAATTATATACAATAATATATTGATTTGTACAAAAAATAAAAGTATATTGTAAAAATGATATTTTAGTGTAAAATATTAAAAAAAATGAAAATGTATTATTTTTTTGTATTTTTGTCTTAATTATTTAATAAAATAAAGTATATAAGTATATATATATATATATATATATATATATATATATATATATATATATATATATATATATATATATATATATATATATATATATATATATATATATATATATATATATATATATATATATATATATATATATATATATATATATATATATATATATATATATATATATATATATATATATATATATATATATATATATATATATATATATATATATATATATATATATATATATATATATATATATATATATATATTAAACATATTAAATATATAAAAAATAAAAATTAATTATTTACAAAAAAATGTGTATATTCAAGAAAATGTTTTTAAGTGTATAAAAATAAACATATTTTTTTTTACATTATTTTTGAGTTTTAATAAAAAGAAAAATAGATTAATTACATACTTATGCTAGTGAAATTAAAAATAAATGTGAAATAAATATGAAAAAATATAAAATAATTTTTTTGGTATTTTTTATATTTGGACAAAAATAATAAAGTCAGAATAAAAAATAAAAACATCAAAATGACAAATATTCAAATAAATGGGCCAGAGGGGTGTAAACTGAAAAGTGGGGTGTTAGAAGTAAGAATGACCAGTAAAGTATATATATATATATATATATATATATATATATATATATATATATATATATATATATATATATATATATATATATATATATATATATATATATATATATATATATATATATATATATATATATATATATATATTAAACATATTAAATATATAAAAAATAAAAATTAATTATTTACAAAAAAATGTGTATATTCAAGAAAATGTTTTTAAGTGTATAAAAATAAACATATTTTTTTTTACATTATTTTTGAGTTTTAATAAAAAGAAAAATAGATTAATTACATACTTATGCTAGTGAAATTAAAAATAAATGTGAAATAAATATGAAAAAATATAAAATAATTTTTTTGGTATTTTTTATATTTGGACAAAAATAATAAAGTCAGAATAAAAAATAAAAACATCAAAATGACAAATATTCAAATAAATGGGCCAGAGGGGTGTAAACTGAAAAGTGGGGTGTTAGAAGTAAGAATGACCAGGCCCAGCCCAATCAGACTTCATCTTCTTCCTTGGTTCACAAAAAACGCGCGTTCTGTACATCACCTGTTATCTCCTGATTGTTTGATTTTTTGACAAAACTCATAACATGAAACTTGTAGAGCATCAAACAATGAATTCAACCATATAAAAAACTTAAGCTAAGTCTCAAAGACCAGAGAGAATTTCTCTGGCCCTAATTTCTAACCTAGTTTTTTCAGAAAGTTCATGAACAAAATTCTCTTAGCACGATTAATATAAATGAAAACTAAGCATATGTATGGCTTCAGGGCTATGAGTACAACATATTTCATTCACAAACCTAAGCCTAACTATTCCTAAATAGAGAGATAGAAGTCCATGAAATACCTGTTTCAGTTGACTTCGAGCTGGACAATGCAACAACTTTCAAGGGTGCTTGAGCTTCTTTTGAGCTTACCTGAGTCCAAGGAAGCTTTTCCAATGCTTGCTTTATTTTGAAACAGCTTGACTCGTGCCACAGAACTCAACCTGCAAAGCTTTGAAAAAAAATGGAAATGTGTGTTAGGGGTGTTACAGCTAGCAATGGATGATCTGGATAGCTCAGGTAGGTTGGTTGGAAGGTGTTTGAAGTATCTTTGGGCAAAACGCACGATGGTATATGGAGATGGAGATGGTTCTGCAGGGCTTGCCCTATTTTGCAGAAAAACAGTGATTTTGTGTACAAGGGAATTTGAGAGGCAAAGGAGTCGTGTTCCTGGATTGTTGGGAGGTATGAAACTTGTTTACAATGTTTGTGTAAGCTAGTTTCTTCAGATGTGAGAGATTGCTTCTGTTTTGCAAGTTTCTTCTACTTGAAGCAAGAGTGTGTATATGTCCAATGCAGGCCTGTACAAGTCCTATATCATGCTGCACCTTTTTCCCTTGGTTACTGGAATTGGTAGATTTGATCTTGCCTCAAAGATCTGGCCCCATGCCTCAAGGATTTTGTTTTGACATAAAGTGAAGTTTAGGCAAAAATGGCATTGTTACTTTTTCCTTTTAAGGCTTAAACTAGTGTATAATGCCCTAATGACCAAGAAAATACCTTAGATCAATGGATATGCATTAAATTATGGAATACAAACTGGTTTTGAGGCCTGTAGTTGTGAACCAAGCTAGCTAGATCAGATTTGCAATTTGGTATGAACATGTATTGGCCATGGACAAGAGTGAGTTTTTTCCAACTTCAAGCATTCGATTCTCTCTAACCACAAGGGTGTTTGAGAAGTTCTTGGACAATTTGGAAATATTGGAACATGTACTATAATCCATCTTTGAAATGCAACTTGAAACTCCAAGTGGAACTATGTGAAAAGTGGCCAAGAATATGGGTCAAAATCCTGCCTAAACTAGGGCAAAATTTCTCTAAGTTAAAAGTTTTAGGTACCCTTGTTCCAAAAATCATAACTTGAGATACAAGCTTCTTTTGAGAAAAAGTTGTGAATAAAAGTTGTAGAATTTGTGATGTAATACAACTTTCATGTTTTAAGTTTTATTTGAATCCATTTTCATCTTGGTGAAAAAATGGGACAAAGTTAGGAAAAAATAAGAAAGTTTCATAACTTAGAAAATTTCTAAGTTATGAAAATTTTCCATTTTAAACCCTAATTTGCATTTTTGGGTTTCTTGATGAACAAGTTTCATAATTTGACATGTCTTGATGAGAAATAACTCTTGGCACTTGATTTTGACCAAAAAGTCAAAGTTTTACTTTTTAGTGTACAGTCAAATTTTGATCAGTTGACTGTAAAATTCATCTGTCAATCCTATGTATTTGAGATCTTTTGAACTTTTTGAATGGGTCAAGACAATGTCATTGAGTCCTTGAGTCCATGTGTGAGCTTAATTTGCCATTGGCTAGGTCAAACAGTCAAAAATTGCCTTTGTGCAGTCAAAACCCTAAAAATGACCATTTTGCCCTTTTGGTGATCTGACCAAATTTCTTGTGGAATTGTGATCCAAACTTGATCAAATGGTTCATATGAGTTCATAATGTTTATGTGGGTCAAATTTCATGAGGTTTGACTGTCAATTGGCCACAATTGACTTTTTCCCCAATACAACTGATTTCTAGGTCAACTGTCCAATTGACTGGGCAAAAATTTGAATCAAGGCTTGAAACTTGGTATGGAAAAACTTGTGAGTCCAACATGAAGTATGAAAGTCACTTTGGGCATTGTAGGTCAAAATATCCTTGTGCAAACTCAAACCCTAATTTAGGTCAACAGTGCAAGGAGGTGTCTTGAGCAGAGCAAACCCTAACTTGATCTTGAGTTCCAAGAGTCTTGTGATGAGAAAAAGTTGGTGAAATGAGAGGGAAAATTTTGGGGTACAACAGTTTCCCCTGTTCAATCTTCTTGAACCTGAAGAGTTAGATTGGCAAGTTTTCCTTTCGCATCTGGAAGGTAAAAGAGGATTGGATACTAGAGTGCCCGTAAATTTGCACTCGTCAAAGCATAGATGTGGGAATGGGCTTAAAGATGCCATTTGGAGATGGTAGAATATTGCTGGAGATGGGCTTAAAGATGCCATCCAAGAATCTTTGTTGAATTGCAATGCTGTAGGATATAAGAATGAGCATCAAAATGGTATTTGTGTCTAGAACGCCATTGAAATGTATCTGGAGACTGAGTTTGTATGAGAAAAAGAAAGGCGTTCGTATCTGGCGCGTATCTGAGCTGTAACTGTATTTGAATTTTGAATGAATATCAGAATAACTGTCGTGTCTGGAGTGTATCTGTATTGTATCTAGGTAACAGAGAAACATATGCGTATGGAACAACTGTGTGCTGGGGATAAACTATGAATGAGTGACAAAATGGCAACCGTGTCTGGAGCGTATCTGGATTGTATCTGAAGTTGAGATCTGTATGAGTAGCAGAATGACCATCGTGTCTGGGGTGTATCCGTACTGTAACCGAGATCTGAATAAGTGTAATGACCTCTATAGCAACTGCACTGGGGAGAATTAAACTTCTGGTGTAAGGGCCAGAATGGCATCCGTGTCTGGAGCGTATCTGAACTTTGAGGTTGATAGTTGAATCTAAATGAGGGATAGAATGGCCGCCGTGTCTGGAGCATATCTAGCCTGTATTTGATTGCTGTAGTCTGAATGAGTAGTAGAATTACCGTCGTGTCTGGGGTGTATCTGTACTGTATTTTGACTTGAAATTGTGAATGAGTAATAGAATGACCGTCGTGCCTGGGGTGTATCCATACTGTATCAGGAAAATTGTTGATAATAGCCTTTTAATCTTATCCTGAAAAGGGTAAAATGTTAGCTAAAACACAAAGTCATGTTGCATGATATGTATGATGCAATGAATCATGTTTCATCAATGTTTATGACATATGAATGTGATGGATATGCATGTAAGCTGAGTAGCTGTCTTGCTGAGGAAAATAAATCCTTGATAACTGGAGATAATGAAATCTTTGATTGCTGTCGAGGAAAGTAAATCCTTGACCAAAGTTGGAGATTCCAAAACAAATCTTTGATTACTGAGGATGATAAATCCTTGCTGACTGCTGACTGCTTTGGGAGTAAGGAAAACTCCGAAAATCTCCACTGGGAAGTTAAAACCTGGGAGACTTCTGCTGGAGAAATGAGACTGAGAATCTTCAATCTGCTGGGAGGTAACTCTGTAGGGAGAATGTCTATTATTCTGGCTCCGCTGGGGATATGATTTTTCAGCTGGGGAATCAAGTTTTAGACTGCACTGGCTCCGCTGCGGATCTTGAAGCTTAACTTCGTTGGGGAAATATACTCCAAATTTAGCCTTGTTGAGGATCTGAATGATGTATCGTATGGGATTTCTTATGGAATGGCATAAAGATTTCTTCTTAATCCTTCAATCCTATCAGTAATTATCCTTTTTCAATTTCGTTTTATCTATAAGTAGTGATTATATTCAAATGTATATGCCTATTTAACAAAACATTGGACGTTTTCAAATAAAACATAAGTGTAAAATGAAAGGCAAGCAAATTCCCGCACTTTGAAGTATTTTTGTATTAACTTTTATGAATATCTTTGTACAAAGGAGACAGACATCCTAGTAAGAGAATGTTGTCGTAAAAATTGAAAAAATTTATACAAAAGAAAGATGGCTATGTGTAACAATTCCATGGGATTCCCATTCTGCTATAGCCTTCACAACTCTGAATATTTTGTCCATTCGCTGCTTTGTCCGCCGATGATTGGATTGATCAGAATCTTGGAGCTTGTTGGTGAAGAGATTGTTTTTAAAGTGATCCGACGAGACATAGTCATACGCTTTAATTCCCTAACTTTTGTCTGGACCGCCCTTTCGGGTTTTCAATCCACCGGGAAACCCTTTTTTGCCCAAGTCACCCTTTCGGGTTTTCAACTTGTCGGGTGTACAAATTTTTGTTTTATCCCTAATTTTTGCCAGAACCGCCCTTTCGGGTTTTCAATTCACTGGGATGCCCATTTTTTCCCAAGTCGCCCTTTCGGGTTTTCAACTTGTCGGGTCGTTTTATGCGTAGTATCTTTTGACTATGTTTGCGTTTGCAGGGTGCGGCAAGTCATCACCGTCCATGGTGGTCAGAATCATTGCCCCACCAGAAAAGATGCTCTTGATCACAAATGGTCCTTCGTAAGTAGGAGTCCACTTGCCCCTGGGATCACTTTGCGGCAAGATGATCGGCTTGATTACAAAATCTCCGACTTGATATACCTGACGTCTGACTTTCTTGTTGAAAGCCTTGATCATGCGTTTTTGATACGTCTGACCATGACAAACAGCAGTAAGTCGCTTCTCGTCGATCAAATTAAGTTGATCAAGCCGGGTCTGAATCCAATCGTCTTCGCTCAAACCAGCGTCCATCATAATCCTTAAGGAAAGAATCTGAACTTCCATGGGTAGCACAACTTCCATGCCATATACTAAAGAAAATGGGTTTGCCCCTGTTGAAGTACGTGCCGTGGTACGGTATCCATGTAGAGAAAACGGTAACATCTCATGCCAGTCCTTGTAGGTGACTGTCATCTTTTGAATGATCTTCTTAATATTTTTGTTCGCGGCTTCAACAATACCGTTCATCTTCGGCCGGTAGGGAGATGAATTATGATGATAAATCTTGAACTGCTTGCATAGAGCGGTGATCTTAGTATTGTTCAAATTCGTACCGTTGTCTGTGATGATCCTGTCATGGACACCGTACCGGAATATGAGGTTCTGCTTGATAAAGCGGGCAACCACATTCTTTGTAACTGAGGCAAAAGAAGCTGCTTCGACCTATTTGGTAAAATAGTCAATAGCGACCAAGATGAAGCGACGTCCATTGGATGCCGTGGGCTTGATCTCTCCAATCATGTCAATTCCCCACATTGTGAATGGCCAAGGAGCTGTCAGAACGTTGAGGGGAACAGGAGGAATATGTACCTTGTCAGTGTAGACTTGGCATTTATGGCAGGTACGGGAATGTTGATGACAATCAGCTTCCATGGTAGACCAGAAGTAGCCTGCCCTTAGAACCTTCTTAGCCATTGTATGTCCGCTTAAGTGGGTGCCAAATGTGCCACTGTGTATCTCGGTCATGATCAACTCTGTTTCAGCTTTGTCCACACAACGAAGGAGAACACAATCATGGTTGCGCTTATAAGGGATGCCATTGCTTAGGAAGAATTTGGCAGCAAATCTCCTTAAGAACTTTTTTCATTGACGGAAGCTCCTTCAGGGTATTCTCTAGTCTGGAGATACCTTTTGATTTCATAAAACCAGGGTTGTTCCACTACTTCTTCGATATTGATCTCATGACAGTGCGCAGGTTCGTCCATTCGCTCGATGGTAATTCGGGGAGCCTCGTTATCCCAGTTGAGTTTAAACATGGAAGATATTGTAGCCAGAGCATGCGCTAGCTGATTTTCTTCTCGCGGGAAGATCTCGAAAGTAATCTGCTCGAAATGAGGAAACAACGTCAGGACATGTTCTTTGTATGGGATAAGATTAGGATGTTTAGTGTCCCACTCTCCTTTGACTTGACTGATAACCAAAGCCGAGTCTCCAAATATGACCAAAGATTTGATTCCCAAGTCTATAGCAGCCTTAAGACCACAGATGCAAGCTTCATATTCAGTCATGTTGTTTGTACAACTGAAGCAAAGTCGGGCAGTGAAGGGTGTATGGCAACCTTCCGGAGAAATGAGTATTGCACCGATACCGTTGCCAAGTGCATTTGAAGCACCATCAAAGTACAGGGTCCATCGGGATCCTTGCTCAGGTCCGTCATACGGTCCGTTACCTTCAATGTTATCCAATGTCATGATGTCCTCGTCAGGGAAGTCGAATCTCATAGATTGGTAATCTTCGACGGCTTGATGATCTAGGTGGTCAACTAGTACACTCCCATTTATAGCTTTTTGGGTAGTATACTGGATATCATATTCAGTCAGGATCATTTTCCATCTAGCGATTCTTCCAGATAAAGCAGGCTTCTCGAAGATATACTTGATCGGATCCATCTTGGAAATCAGCAGAGTGGTATGAGTCAACATATATTGCCTTAGCCGACGTGCAGCCCATACCAAAGTGCAGCAAGTTTTCTTGAGCAGTGAGTAGCGAGTCTCACAGTCGGTAAAATTTTTGCTAAGGTAATAAATGGCATGCTCTTTTCGGCCAGACTCGTCATGTTGGCCCAGTACGCACCCCATTAAATTATCCAAAACAGTCAGATACATGATTAATGGCTTTCCTTCGACGGGTGGCATCAGAATAGGAGGTTCTAGTAAATACTCCTTGATTTTATCAAAAGCAACTTGACAATCATTGTTCCAGTCAACTACCTGATCTTTCTTTAACAGTTTGAAAATTGGCTCACAGGTAGATGTCAGGTGAGAGATGAACCTCGCAATATAGTTCAAGCGTCCCAAGAATCCTCTAACCTCCTTTTCAGTACGGGGGAAGGCATTTCTTGTATAGCCTTCACTTTAGCTGGATCAACCTCAATGCCTTTGTTGCTGACAATAAATCCCAAAAGTTTACCAGACCTAACTCCAAAAGTGCACTTGCCTGGGTTCAGTCTGAGCTTATACTCCTTCAACCTAGCAAACAGCTTTTGCAAATGACTAAGGTGTTCTTCTTCTGTCTGTGATCGAGCTATCATGTTGTCAACATAAACTTCGATCTCATGATGTATCATATCATGAAATAAAGCTACCATGGCGCGTTGATAGGTTGCCCATGTGTTCTTCAGTCCGAACGGCATCACTTTGTAGCATAAGGTA
Organism: Vicia faba; assembly: GCA_948472305.1. Lineage (NCBI taxonomy): Eukaryota > Viridiplantae > Streptophyta > Magnoliopsida > Fabales > Fabaceae > Vicia > Vicia faba. Next base: position 343,940,093 of record OX451741.1, read on the forward strand.
CCCCATTGCGTAACAAAGGTTGTTTTCTCCATGTCCTCGGGGGCCATTTTGATCTGGTTGTATCCCGAGAATCCATCCATGAAGGAAAAAACCTTGTGTTGAGCTGTGTTGTCAACCAAGATATCGATATGTGGTAGTGGAAAATCGTCTTTAGGGCTAGCCCTATTCAAATTCCTATAGTCCACACACATTCTGACTTTGCCGTCCTTCTTAGGCACGAGCACAATGTTAGCAACCCATTGTGGATAGGAAGTAACAGCCAGAAAGCCAGCGTTAAATTGCTTCATTACTTCAGCCTTAATCTTTTCAGACATGTCAGGCCTCATTCGTCGGACCTTTTGCTTGATCGGTGGACAGTCTTCTCTTGTAGGAAGACGGTGAACCACGATATCTGTGTCTAACCCTGGCATGTCTTCATAAGACCAGGCGAAGATTTCAACATATTCGTTCAGCAACTGCACTAAGCGCTCCTTGATACTTGGTTCCAGGTTGGCACCCCCTTTTACTTCCTTCCTGTCTTCCTCTGTCCCCAAGTTGATAGTTTCTAGCAACTCTTCATGAGGCAGAATAGCCCGCTCTTCTTGTTGCAAAAGTCTGGCTAACTCTCTCGGCACTTCACAATCTTTGTCAACTTCGTACTCAGCGTGATTGACCAAATACTCAGAGTTATCGAAGGTTGAAACAGAACAGTTGCCCATGGAATCCTGAATGGATGGGTACCTGCATTTGTGAACACAATAGTTTATAGATGAAAAACATCCAATGATTCATTAAAACATGGCATATGATTATGAAGAAAATCAAACCCTTACAAATGGACCTACATGCCCCGGGCAAGGCATGAGGTGAAAATAGTGTGCGAATTGTTTTAGTTATTACAGACCATAAAAATGGGAAATTGTTCAAAGATAAAATTACTGGTTGATAAAGGTGATGGGAACAAAATCCTTTGCTTCCCAGTTTCTCAAACCCCCTCCGACGGTCGGAAAGATCCAATCTTCTCAGTCGTTCTCTTCATCTTCATCCTCGACAGCATTAATTCTGTGATGAGTGATCTTTATGGGTGGCCCTCCAGTCTTGGAACGAGGCATAGCCTTCTGTCCTGCAGCAGTAAACCCCAACCTAAACTTGTTTGTCTTATGGGGAAAGTCAGGAAACTGCCCCCACACTGTGCTCTTTCCTTCTTTAACCACAGCCTCTGCATCCTTGAGAGATGTCATCCAAGATACATGCTTCGGAACGATAGGAATCTCGACCATTGTCTTTGCAACAGCTACCTCAGGAGACACTTCCTCGAAATGTTGGAAAGGCGTTTCGATGAACACGCCATCCAACTCCACACAGCGGAAGGAATTGAGATTACTTATCATGTACTCTTCCTCACCGTGCACTGTTATAATCTTACCCTTAACATGATATTTCAGCATTTGGTGCAAAGAGGAGGTAACTGCCCCAGCATAATGGATCCACGGTCTTCCTAACAAACACGAATATGACGGACGGATGTCCATCACGTAGAAGGTGGAGTTGAAAACTTCTGTGCCTACTTTGATAGGAATATCAACCTCTCCATGAACCATTATTTTGGAACCATCAAAAGCCCTAACAATGATGTTACTAGGCTTGAGATTCAGTCCTTCGCAGTCCAAACGGTCTAAGGCTTTCTTTGGCAGCACGTTCAAGGAAGAACCAGTATCAACTAAGACATGGGCGAGAGTGGTTCCCCGGCATTCAACTGAAACATGTAACGCATCATTGTGTTTCCTTCCTTTGGGATTTAAGTCAGCATCGGAAAATCCAAGGCCATTATCAGCAGTAAGACTGGCCACATATTCCTGAAATTGGTCAACCGAAGTCTCTTGGGGAACATGTTCCGCCTTCAAGAATTTGATCAGGGCCTTAGCGTGGGCCACAGAACAGAGAAGAAGAGCCAACATTGAAATTTTAGAAGGGGTCTGCCCTAATTGTTCCACAACGTCGTAGTCACTTTTTCTGATTATTTTCAAGATTTCATCCATTTCTTTGAGTGGTTTCGGGGATAACCACAACACGAGCCTTCATCCTGACAGGCACTTCCAGTATCCTCTTACCCTTGTCGGTAGTTTCAGCAGATGGTCTTACTACAGGAGTATCCAGTTCTTCAATCACTGGGCCTTGCACGGATGGTCCAACAGGTGCAAAAGCTTTCAATGGTCCGAAAACTGCTCGAAGGGGAGCAATCTCCGGAGAAAAGATCTGGCCACTGCGGGTTATCTTGCTTGTACCCGAGATGTTCCCTATATCAGGGCTTTCTTCTTCAGAAATCTCTTGGACTGTTTCAATTTGTTTGATACCATGGTAGAAGATTTCTCCCCCATAGTTCCATGGTATCGTTTTGCTGGATTGGTACGGGACAGGTCCCAACATGGTGATCTTTAATGGTACACATTCAGAGTTGGGTGTAATCTTGACAGTCCTTTTGCAAGCCTTGGGAGGATTGTTAGAAATGGTTATGATCGCAATATCGTTGGTAGAAGTAGCAATAGTATCAGAAGTAACAGGGTTGAAGGTATCAACAGGGGTTTTCTGGAAAAGTATCTCTTGGGTATCCATCAGGCGTTGGACACCTGACTTCAACATTGGACAATCACCTCGTACGTTCAAACAAAAATAGCAGTCTTTACCACAACCAGGAAAGATCCCGGCTCTCAACAAATTTTCTTTAATCACAATTAACAGCGTTAGCAGGTCAATAACATCAGTAACATGAGTTTCCTCCATAACGGCATGAATATTGTGGCCGTGCTTGGGCATCGGAGCAGATATAACATTGGGCTTCTCAGGAGCATCAAATTCTACTTTCTTAGCATCAATCAGATCCTGGATTTTGTTCTTAAACGCCCAACAATTATTGGTATCGTGCCCAGTACTGACGGAATGGTAGGCACACTTGGCATTGGAAAGGTAGTATGGAGAGGAGGTGTTAGGGTTCTTTGGCGCTTCCTTCAAACTGGTCAGATTCAGCTTCAACAAATGAGGAAGTACCTGAGCGGGCGTCATGTTGATGCGGGTGAACTGCCGTTGTGTCCTTTCCACCCGTTGTTGATTAGGTCTCGACTGATTGTTATGAGGTTGATCATTTGACGAGTTTTGAATCATCACAGCCCCTACAATCGGTCGACGCTCAGTTCTTCCCTGTCCCTTCTGAGAATACACAGCAAATTCTTCCTTCTTGTCTGGGAAGGGTTTCTTAACAGCCGTGGATGCGGAAGCATCCTTTTGAATCTTTCCACTCTTAATACCGGCCTCAACCCTTTCGCCGGTCAAAATCAGTTCAGTAAATCCCGCGAAAGAACTCCCGGTTAGATGGTTGAAGAAGGGGCCAGACAGGGTCCCCAGAAACATGTCAACTAACTCCCTATCCGATAAAGGTGGCTGCACCCTTCCCGCCAGATCATGCCACTTTTGGGCGTACTCTTTAAACCCTTCATTGGAAGCCATCCCCATACTTTGTAATTGAGTACGAGTGGGCGCCAAATCAGTATTGTATTGATACTGACGATAAAAAGCAGCTGCCAAGTCTTCCCAATTATGAACCTCTGATCTCTCGAGTTGATAAAACCAGTCTAACTACGTGCCAGACAAGCTGTCTTGGAAAAAGTGTACCCAGAGGTCTTTATCGGATGAGTGGGGTTGGATTTTTCTAACATACAACCTCAGGTGCATCTTTGGGCATGACAGACCGTCATACTTGGCAAATTTTGGCACCTTGAACTTGGGGGGGATAACAATCCCAGCTACCAGCCCTAGTTATTCAAAATCCAATTCGGGCACCCTCTGCAACTCCATAGCTGCCAGTCTATCTTCAAGGTTCTTAAATTTATCATCCGATGGTGGATACTATTGTTCGGAGTAGTCTTCGTCTTCTTCCTCTTCAACCTCGGATTCAGAAGGCACAACATTCCCTTTCCCTTTACCGGCCCCTTCGTCAGACGTTGAGGGGAACTCGAGAACTCTCCTGGCCTGATGCTCAAATCTTCTTCCCAAAGTGGCTACTCCAGGTCTCTTTTTCTTTTTCTCTTTATTCTTCTCCAACAAAACTTTGAGGTCCTCTTGACCCTTTGCCAAGGTCATGTGGAGTTGCTGGAACTGTGAATTTTGTGCCTGTAGATCCTTTACCGTTTGCTCCAAATCCATCTTGCTGAAATAAACAGCAGAAAGATAAGGAAACCTGGCGTGAAGACCTGTTTATGCATATGATGAATGGTATGTTATTCATGTAATGCATTCAAGGGTTCAAAAATTAATATTTGTTGCAAATAAAAAGAACGCACGTCACATTAAGAAGAAATTTGTTAGTGCATAAGTGCCCCATGGGCGAAATATTACAAAATTCTTAATGTAAAAAGACATCGCGCATCCTCTTTGGTGCGATGTAAGTGTTAAGAGTTTCCTCCTCGTGAAGTCGGCGGGTAAGCTCCAAAACCTTCTTCTCACTGGCATAGAAGCTGAATTCAAAAGTATCTCGTTCTTCCTTGAGTTGGATCCAACTCTTTTGCATTTCTTCCCATGATGTTGGCATGTCAGGATGTAGGATGGTGTATGGAACCTCTCCTTCCATAACAGGCTCTTTGATCAAGGGGAGAATGTGAGGGTATGGCATCATAAGATTCTGGGAGCGGGTTCCTACCCACTTGAGATAAGGCTCAAGGGGAATGGAATTCTTGTGCCCCAGTGTCTTACTATCCACTTTGTTAGACGTCCTCCAAGCTCTGATGAACCTTTGTCGAAGTCCTTGCGCATCGTTGTCGAAGTCAAAAACTAGGTCCAGAATAAGCATGTCATGAGGGCCATCCCTCCGAGCATATCCAAATTGTCTCAAAGCTAGACATGGTTGTAGGTGATGCCTCCCATAATGCCAAGTAGTGGGACATTAGGGAATTCCCCACAACGATCAATGATGATGACATTTTCTCTGGACCGAGAACACCAATGTACATCAGAATGTGTGAGGGTCATCAACCATTGTGACCACCTTAAACCCTGCTCATTCTTCAGAACTGATTGTGGAAGGTGAGAAATAAACCACCTTGCTAGTAGAGGAGTACATCACATGAGAACACCTCTTTTCCTCATTGTTCATGTGTAAAATGAGTGTAGGATGTTCCCAAGCAATGTAGGTATAAGATTCCTGGATATGAAAATCTTGACAACATTCACATCTATAAGCTGATCAGGGTTTGGGAACAAGACCAACCCATAGATGAGGAGAGCCAAAATATCTTCAAAGGCTTGTAGATCAAGAGAAATCCAGCAGTCTTGTGCCTTCTCGAACAGAAACTTTGCCAAGAAGCCCTTGACACCAGTTCTGGTTTCCCAATGCCCCTTGATGTCAGATGGTTGCAAGTGTAATGCTTGAGCAACATCTTCAGGCTTTGGTTCTTTTTCCGTACCGTTGTAGGGTAGTTGATTAAGAATAGGAATTCTCAGGAGTTGAGAAAATTCCTCCAAAGTAGGCACCAATAAATAATCAGGGAATGTGAAACAGTGGTGTAGGGGGTCAAAGAACTGGAAGAGCACTTTCACCATGTCTTCTTCAATGTTGGTGTTGACCAAGTTGATGAGTATACCATGTCTTTCACTGAAGAGAGAATTATCTGGAATTCTGGAAGTAATCTCCTTGAGTTGAGGAGGGATTCTCACAAGGTTGACTTGAATTGTTTTCCTGTGAAGAGATTCCATGACCTACAAAACAAGAACAAAGATGAAGATCCAAACCCTTGAAATGGTTAGTGGATGCATATGATGCTTTATGATGTACATGATGTATGTACAAGCACATGTACTATCAAATCACACAAAACCCTAGTTTCAGGCTTGCATGAGGTTTCATAGGTAAGTACCCTCTTGAGTTTAGTTGGCTCAAAACCTGTCCTATAAATAGTAACCGGGTTCTAAAGAGCTCAATATCACTGGATTGTTTTCTATGTTCATTGTTTTGGTTTAGCCACTTAACTAGCGACTAAAATATTCCAAGAAAACAACCCTTAATGAGTGTAGTATCGAGTATCTACCAACTTCGGACTGCACCAAAGCCAGTCATCTCACTACCCCTAATAAAAGGCCAAGATGGTCAATTAAGGTTCTAAGAGTTCATTAGTGCTTCATGACATCACTCAGCGGCCCCGTATTCTCTTTGATTGACTCAAAGGCTACCGGTACTCACAAATATGTCACACTAATATAGCTATTGCTTCAACCATGTCGGTATACCCTGCATAGTTTCCACAACGTATTTCTATTTACCTATGAATGTTTCCCAAATCCGGGTGGAGGATTTCAAGCCCAAACAAGAGAACCAAATGTAAAGCAATCAAAGCAAAAAATAATCATGCAAAGGGTGATCTAAGCCCTAAGGTTACTCCACTTTTAGAAATATTCCCCAGCAGAGTCGCCAGTTCTGTGATACAGTGGGAGAATTGACTTGGGATTTTGCGTTGTGTTCGCAAATGTTTTGGTTTAGCAAGAGTCGCCACTGACTTTTTATTTTATCCTAAGGAAAGGTCAAAAAGCACAGGAAAGACCTTTGAGATTTTTTCTTGGGTTCGGGAAGTAGATTATAGAAAGGGAAGATTTTAGCACCCTTTCTATCCATGGTTATCCATGGGCTCTTAGTTACTTACTTAGATCAATTGCTTTGCTTTTCAATTGTTTGAAATGGTGCTTTTCAATTGTTAGAAATGGTGCTTTGTGTGTGATTTTGAAAGATTTTTTGAAAAGAGACCATCATTGTGGCAACCTTTGTAATGATTCTTGTTTGAATGTATACAAAGGTGCTTTTGTCTTTTGAAAAGTTTTGAATGTTTGAAAGTAGGGTTTTGAAATTGTGTTGTGAAGTGTGTTTTGAAGATAGCAAGGATGTTTTTGAAATTTTTGATCAAGTAACTAAGCTTTGTCTACCCTATTTTACTCAAAGATCTTTCTTATGTTTTTAACCCTTTTAACAGTGTTGTTTCACCATTGTATTTGGTGAACAACCTTGTGTTAGGATGTTAAACCGAACAGGCGCGGGTCATCGTATAGACCATGATATCAATTGTGTCAAGTATTTTTGGAAATTTTCTTGAGGGACTTGATGATTTTGTTTAGGCAACTCAGATAGCGTCATCGAGGGACTATGATCTTTTGTTTTGTTTTTGTTTTGCCAAAGTACTTGACATGCAACCATGACCCATTTTTGAAGGCAAAAAGTGGATGGAAACCCTAGGGGTGCAAGTGTGCATTGTGTTTGTTTTTCATGCATGTTTATCTTGGATTAGGTCAAACTAGTTGTTGATTTTATTTGTATACAAACCCTAAGTCTAAGCATGGCATAGTTGGAAGTATTTAAAAGTGCGAGAATCTAAATCCTACACTATTACAACATGACATATGGAGGGGAGTACAAATTTGAATTGGGGGTATTTGACAAGAAATTAAATTCTAGATTATTACAACCAAATCGAATGTATAGGCAATATTTAAATGTACAACAATTGAATAAAAATACAATAAATAAATGTTTAAATAAAATGTATTATGCAAAAAGTTTTTATGTATGTAAAAGATATTTTTTTAATGTGAAATGTAAATAATAAAAAAAAGTCAATTTTAATTATTTTGTTATTTAGGGCAAAAACCCTAATTCTTAAATAAATAGTATTATTTATAAATTATATACAATAATATATTGATTTGTACAAAAAATAAAAGTATATTGTAAAAATGATATTTTAGTGTAAAATATTAAAAAAAATGAAAATGTATTATTTTTTTGTATTTTTGTCTTAATTATTTAATAAAATAAAGTATATATATATATATATATATATATATATATATATATATATATATATATATATATATATATATATATATATATATATATATATATATATATATATATATATATATATATATATATATATATATATATATATATATATATATATATATATATATATATATATATATATATATATATATATATATATATATATATATATATATATATATATATATATATATTAAACATATTAAATATATAAAAAATAAAAATTAATTATTTACAAAAAAATGTGTATATTCAAGAAAATGTTTTTAAGTGTATAAAAATAAGCATATTTTTTTTTACATTATTTTTGAGTTTTAATAAAAAGAAAAATAGATTAATTACATACTTATGCTAGTAAAATAAAAAATAAATGTGAAATAAATATGAAAAAATATAAAATAGTTTTTTTGGCATTTTTTATATTTGGACAAAAAATAATAAAGTCAGAGTAAAAAATAAAAACATCAAAATGACAAATATTCAAATAAATGGGCCAGGGGGATGTAAACTGAAAAATGGGTGTTAGAAGTAAGAATGACCAAGCCCAACCCAATCAGACTTCATCTTCTTCCTTGGTTCACAAAAAACGCGCATTCTGTACATCACCTGCTATCTCCTGATTCTTTGATTTTTTGACAAAACTCATAATCTGAAACTTGTAGAGCATCAAACAACGAATTCAACCATATAAAAAACTTAAGCTAACTCTCAAAGACCAGAGAAAATTTCTCTGGCCCTAATTTCTAACCTAGTTTTTTCAGAAAGTTCATGAACAAAATTCTCTTAGCACGATTAATATAAATGAAAACTAAGCATATGTATGGCTTCAGGGCTATGAGTACAACATATTTCAGTCACAAACCTAAGCCTAACTATTCCTAAATAGAGAGATAGAAGTCCATGAAATACATGTTTCAGTTGACTTCGAGCTGGACAATGCAGCAACTTTCAAGGGTGCTTGAGCTTCTTTTGAGCTTGCCTGAGGTCCAAGGAAGCTTTTCCAATGCTTGGTTTGTTTTGAAACAGCTTGAATCGTGTCACATAACTCAAACTGCAAAGCTTTGAAACAAAAATGGCAATGTGTGTTAGGGGTGTTACAACTAGCAATGGATGATCTGGATAGCTCAGGTAGGTTGGTTGGAAGGTGTTTGAAGTATCTTTGGGCAAAACACACGATGGAATATGGAGATGGAGATGGTTATGCAGGGTTGCCCTGTTTTGCAGAAAAACAATGATTTTGTGTACAAGGGAATTTGAGAGGCAAAGGGGTCGTGTTCCTATCTTGTTGGGAGGTATGAAACTTGTTTACAATGTTTATGTAAGCTGGTTTCTTTAGATGTGAGAGATTGCTTCTGTTTTGCAAGTTTCTTCTACTTGAAGCAAGAGTGTGTATACGTCCAATGCAGGCCTGTACAAGTCATATAGTATGATGCACCTTTTACCCTTGGTTACTGGAATTGGTAGATTTGATCTTGCCTCAAAGATCTGGCCCCATGCCTCAAGGATTTTGTTTTGACATAAAGTGAAGTTTAGGCAAAAATGGCATTGTTACTTTTTCCTTTTAAGGCTTAAACTAGTGTATAATGCCCTAATGACCAAGACAATACGTTAGCTCAATGGATATGCATTAAATTATGGAATACAAACTGGTTTTGAGGCCTATAGTTGTGAACCAAGCTAGCTAGATCAGATTTGCAATTTGGTATGAACATGTATTGGCCATGGATAAGAGTAAGTTTTTGCCAACTTCAAGCATTCGATTCTCTCTAACCACAAGGGTGTTTGAGGAGTTCATGGACAATTTGGAAATCTTGGAACATGTACTATAATCCATCTTTGAAATGCAACTTGAAACTCCAAGTGGAACTATGCGAAAAGTGGCCAAGAAGATGGGTCAAAATCCTGCCTAAACTAGGGCAAAATTTCTCTAAGTTAAAAGTTTTAGGTACCCTTGTTCCAAAAATCATAACTTGAGATACAAGCTTATTTTGAGAAAACTTTGTGAATAAAAGTTGTATACTTTGTGATGTACTACAACTTTCATGTTGCAAGTTTTGTTTGAATCCATTTGCATCTTGGTGAAAAAAATGGGACAATGTTAGGAAAAAATAAGAAAATTTCATAACTTAGAAAATTTCTAAGTTATGAAATTTTTCCATTTTAAACCCTAATTTGCATTTTTGGCTTTCTTGATGAACAAGTTTCATAATTTGACATGTCTTGATGAGAATAACTGTTGGCACTTGATTTTGACTAAAAAGTCAAAGTTTGACTTTTTAGTGTACAGTCAAATTTTGATTAGTTGACTGAAAAATTCATCTGTCAATCCTATGTATTTGAGATCTTTTGAACTTGTTGAATGGGTCAAGACAATGTGATTGAGTCCTTGATTCCATGTGTGAGCTTAATTTGCCATTGGCTAGGTCAAACAGTCAAAAATTGCCTTTGTGCAGTCAAAACCCTAAAAATGACCATTTTGCCCTTTTGGTGATCTGACCAAATTTCTTGTGGAATTATGATCCAAACTTGATCAAATGGTTCATATGAGTTCATAATGTTTATGTGGGTCAAATTTCATGAGGTTTGATTGTCAATTGGCCACAATTAACTTTTTCCCCAATACAGTTGATTTCTAGGTCAACTGTCCAATTGACTGGGCAAAAATTTGAATCAAGGCTTGAAACATGGTATGGACAAACTTGTGAGTCCAACATGAAGTATGAAAGTAACTTTGGGCATTGTATTTCAAAACATCCATGTGCAAACTCAAACCCTAATTTAGGTCAATAGTGCAAGGAGGTGTCTTGAGCAGAGCAAACCCTAGCTTGATCTTGAGTTCCAAGAGTCTTGTGATGAGAAAAAGTTGGTGAAATGAGAGGGAAAATTTTGGGGTACAACACCTCCATTTTGGGTTTTCAGTCCACCGGGATATCTTTTTTTACCCAAGCCGCCTTTTCAAGTTTTCACCTTGCCGGGTGTACAATCTTTTATATATATATCCCTAATTTTTTCCCGAACCCTTTTCGTCCGCCGTGATGCCTTTATTTTTTCCTAGGCCAGTCAACCTTACTGGTCGTTTTCTTGCGTATTATCTTTTACCTATGTCCGCGTTCACAGAGCGCGGGAGATCTTCACCATCAATGGTGGTAAGTATCATTGCACCTTCCAAAAATAAGTTCTTGATTACAAATGGCCCTTCGTAGGTGGAAGTCCATTTGCCCCTGGGATCACCTTGTGGTAGGATGATGCGCTTTATCACCAAGTCACCAGCCTAATATACTCGATGGTTGATTTTCTTATTGAAGGATTTGATCATACGCTTATGATATATTTCCGACCATGACAAACAACCGCAAACCTTTTCTCGTCAATCAAATTCAACTGATCTAGCCTAGTATGAATCCATTCCTCTTTGTCCAAGTATGCATCTTTCATAATTATCAAAGAAGGAATCTTAACTTCGACGGGCAAGACAACTTCCATACTGTAAACTAGAGAGAACGGGGTTGCCCCAGTTGATGTTCGAGCTGATGTGCAATACCCGTGAAGAGAAAATGGTAACATCTCATGCCAATCTTTGTAGGTCATAACCATTTTCTGCACAATCTTCTTAATGTTTTTATTGGAGGCTTCCACTGGGCCATTCATCTTTGGTCGATACAGAGAATAATTATGGTGCTTGATCTTGAACTACGTGCAGAGCTCCGTGATCATAATATTGTTCAGATTGGTACCATTGTCTGTGATGATTCTCTCAGGGATGCCATATCGACAAATAAGGTTATGCTTAATGAATCGAGCAACCACATTCTTGGTAACAGAGGAAAATGATGTTGTTTCAACCCACTTTGTGAAGTAATCAATTGCGACGAGGATGAAGCAATGTCCGTTAGAAGCAGTAGGTTTAATCTCTCCAATCTTATCGATACCCTACATTGCAAATAGCCAAGGAGCAGTCAAAACATTTAGAGGGACCGGAGGCAGATGTACTTTATCAGTATATATCTGGAATTTATGACAAGTTCTTGAGTGATGATGACAGTCAATTTCTATAGTCGACCAATAGTAACCCACTCTTAGAATTTTCTTATCCATAATATGTCCACAGGAATGAGTACCAAAGATACCTTCGTGCATATCCTCCATAAACTTCTCCGCCCCTTTCTTGTCCATACAATGAAGCAGAGTCGAATCATGGTTGCACCTGTACAAAATTCTATTTCCCATGAAGAACTTAGATGAGTACCTCGGTTTGAATTTCTTGTCACTGATAAATTCCTGTTTAGGATACTCTTGAGCCTCAAGATAACTTTTCACTTCATGAAACCAAGGCTTCTCTTCTACTCCGTCAGTGTCAACTTCGTAGCAATGTGCATGTTCGTCTAGCCTTTTGATGGTAATTTTGGGAGCCTCATTGTCCCATCTGACTTTAAACCTAGACGACATCATTGCTAATGCGTCTGCCAGCTGTTTCTCTTCTCTCGGGATGTGCTTAAAAGTGATCTCTTTAAAATACAGAATTAATGTGAACACGTGCTCTCAGTACAAAATGAGATTCGGGTGCTTAGTATCCCATCCTCCCTTAATCTGACTGATTACCAGGGTTGAGTCTCCATATACACTCAAGAACTTAATTCTCAGGTCAATAACAGCTTTAATACCCATGATGCACACTTTGTATTCAACCATATTGTTGGTACAGTCGAAACATAATCGGGTGGTGAATGGTGTATGGCAACCCTGCAGAGATATAATTACAACACCAATTCCATTGCCTAGTTCATTAAAAGCTCCATCGAAAACCATAGTCCATAGGGATCCTGGCTAAGGTCCTTCATACGGTCCAGGTTCTTCATAATCTCTAACTAGCATAATGTTCTCGTCCGGGTATTAGAAGTTCATAGATTGGTAGTCATCTACGGCTTGGTGAGCCAATTGGTCTACCAGTACACTTCCTTTGAATTCTTTTTGAGTGGTGTACTGAATGTTGTGTTTTGTTAAGACAATTTTCCATCGAGCTATCCTTCCAGAGAGAGTTGGCTTCTCGAATATGTATTTGATAGGATCCACTTTAGAGATCAATAAAGTAGTATGGGTCAACAAATACTGTCTTAGTCAGCGAGCAATCCATGCCAAAGTGAAACAAGTTTTCTCATGCAGTGAATATCTTGTTTCACATTCTATAAATTTTTTGCTAAGGTAGTATATTGCATGCTCTTTTCGACCAGACTCATCATGCTGGCCCAGTACACACCCTATTGAGTTCTCTAGCATTATTAAATACATGATCATAGGTCTTCCTTAAACTGGTGGCATCAGAATTGGAGGTTCTTATAGGTACTTCTTGATTTTTTCAAAAGCTATTTGGCAGTCGTTGTTCCATTTCACTACCTGATGTTTCTTCACCAACTTAAAGATCGGATCATAAGTAGCAGTTAAGTGAGAAATAAATCTGGAAATGTAGTTCAGTTATCCTAAGAAACCTCTAACTTCTATCTTGGTATCGGGCGGAGGCATTTCTTGAATAACTTTGACTTTAGTGGGATCAACTTCAATACCTTTACCATTAACAACAAAACCCAGGAGTTTATTGGATCTCACCTTAAAGGTGCACTTGTTCGGATTCAATCTCAGCTTATAATTCCTTAGTCTCTCAAACAACTTATGTAGATGGTCCAAATGCTATTTTTCAGTTTACGACCTGGCTATCATATCATCGATATAGACCTTCATCTTGTGATGGATCATGTCATGGAACAAAGCTACCACAACACACTGATATATTGTGTCGGCATTCTTTAACCCAAAAGGCATAACCTTGTAGCAGAAAGTGCCCGACGATATAACAAAAGTAGTCTTTTCCATGTCTTCAAGCACCATCTTGATCTTATTATATCCTGAGAAACCATCGATGAAGGAGAATACCTTATGCTGAATGGTGTTGTCAACCAGAAAATTAATATGTGGAAGCGAGAAGTCGTCCCTGGGGCTCGCCATGCTCAGATCTCTATAATCTACACACATACGTACCTTTCTGTCTTTCTTTGGTATCGGAATAACATTCGTAACCCATTAAGGATATGATGTCACTACTAAGAACCCTGCGTTGAATTGTTTCATGACCTCAACCTTGATCTTCTCTGACATCTCGGGACACATACGACGAACCTTTTGTTTCATCGGAGCACAACCCTCTTTCATCGGCAGACGTTGAACCACAATATTGGTATCAAGCCCTGGCATGTATTTGTATGACCAAGCAAAGATCTCAATATATTCATGCAACATTTGTATCAACCTATTCTTGACATTGTCCTCTAAGTTGGCGCCTATCTTGACCTCTTTTCTATCTGTTTCAGAACCCAAGTTTACCACCTCAACTAGATCTTCATGTGGTTTAATAGCTTTATCTTATTGCACTAACAGTCTGGCAAGTTCTCCTGGTATTTCACAATCTTCCTCACCTTCGTCCTCAGATTGGTAGATCATATTTTCAAATTCATAAGTGGCAATAGCAGAATTGTTATCAACGAGATCCAAAGTGGATGTGGATTTGCAATGTATGGTGTGGGTGTGTAAGAGAACATAACTATTTGAAAGTGATAAAAGTGAAAAGAAAGAAAGAGAGCACAAAATTTGAATGTTAAATTTCCAATGCTTTATTAAATGAAAATATGTTTATGAAATGACAACCCTTAACAAATGAACTGTTGTACCCCGGGTAAGGCTTAAGGCTTAAAGTCATTGTTTAAATATTACAAAGTCAAAATTTGAAAGCAATAAAAAATGGAAATGTAGCTATTACTCCTGACTAAAGGAGATAATGATAATGTCCTCAGCCTTCCAGTTGTTGAGCCCATTGCCAATGGTAGGAAAGATCCAGTTGTCAAAGTCATAATCACTGTCATCATCTTCTATCATGTTGACTCAGTTGTTGCTGATGCGGAATGGTGGTCTTCTAGCTCGAGCGCTACGAATGGCCCTTTGACCCTCTGCAGTGAAACCAAAAACAAACTTGTCAGATTTATAAGGGATTTCAAGAAGCTGACCCCAGGTAGTACAACCACCTTCTTCTATAGTAGCTTTAGCATCGTTAAAGGAAGCCATTCTGAGCAGAACCCTAGTAACTTTGGGAATGGCAGAGAAATCTTCAGTAGCATCAGGAGGGATAACTTCGAAAGTCTGATAGGGAGTATCAATTAATTCACCATCCATCTCTACATACCAGAATCAATTTAGGTGGATGACCATATACTCTTTTTCAACGCAGACAGTAATGATCGTTCTATTCATCTAATATTTTAGCTTCTGGTGTAGGGTAGATATGACAGCGCCTGCCCCATGGATCTAGGGGCGCTTCATCAAGAAAGAATAAGCTGGCCGAATATCCATTACATAAAAGGTAGATTCAAAGATCTACGAACCTACCTTGATTGGAAGATCCACTTCTTTGTGTACCATTCTTTTTGATCTGTCAAAGGCTCAAACCACAATATCAATAGGTTTTAGTACGATCACTTCACAATCAAGTCTGTCAAGAGCTCCTTTCGGCAGAACATACAATGAAGAACTAGTATCAATCAATACATGAGCCAAAGTAGTGCCCCTGCATTCAATAGAGACATACAGAGCTTTATTGTGGTTTCTTCCCTCAGGAGTCTGATCAGCATCAGAGAAATCTAAACCATTGTTAGTCGTCAAGCTCACAACATAACTTCAAAATTGATCAGTAGAAATCTCTTGTGGCACGTGAGCAGTCTTCAAAAATTTCACTAAAGCTTGTGCATGGGCTTCAGAATACAATAACAGGGATAACATAGAGATCTTAGATGGGGTCTTCCCTAGTTGTTCAACATTTTTGTAGTCACTTTTATGGATGATCTTCAATACCTCTTCCAGCTCTTGTCTAGCGGTGTCTTCAATCGTAGCTTCCTTAGGCGCCTCCGTCTGGGCAGACTCTGACAGTTGTTCTTTGCCTCGAGCCTCAACAGTTGACTCGGTAGCAGTAAATTTAACGGGTGTGGCAATAGTCTTTGAAGAGATTTCAAGAGAGAAAACCCTTCCTCTTCTAGTAACCTTGTTGGTTCCAGCAATATTGTCAATTCCGGGATCAACAATTTCAGTAACTTCATCTTCGACACTTGGTAGTTCTTGTTTGATACCATGGTAGTAGACGTCGGATCCAAAGTTCCAAGGGATAGCTTTATTTGAGGAATATGGGATAGGTCCATGTGTAGTGAGTATCAGGGGAGCAACTTTCAGGTTGGCAGTAATATTTACAGGACCTTTGGAGGTGATCCTGACAAGAGGGCCAAAAATTACGGATAAGTCTTAACACAGATTCTCACCAGACAAAACCTTATCAATCAGAATTATATGATTTTCCATTAGGCGTTAAATGTCATCCTTCAATAATTTGCAGACATTGGGTTGGACCGCGCAGCAGTAACATTTTTCAATATAACCCGGAAATAAATCGGCCTGCAGTAGATTCTTCTTGATTATTGGTAGAGGAGTCACTAATTCACTTATATTAGCAACATAAAGAACATCGTCAATTGCATTTATGCCTTTGTCAGGCTTCGGCATAGGTGCAATAATCACATTTGAAGTCTCCAGAAGATCAAACTCAATTTCCTTATTGTCAATCATATCTTGAATTTTGTTTTTTAGGCTCCAGCAGTTGTTGGTATTGTGCCCAGGACAATTAGAATGATAGGCACATCTCGCTTCGGATTATACTTAGAAGAGGAGGTGTTAGGATTCTGAGGAGGACCCTTAGCATAACCAGCTCCGCTTTTAGCAAATGTTGTAATGCCTGGGACAATGGCATATTAATCTTGGTAAGTTGTCTTCCTGGAGCGTCTGACCTACGCCTATTGCCCTGTTGTTGTTTGATAACACTAAAACACACTGCATATTTGACTCAGATTGCACATGTTTGTTAGGGATTTTATTGTCATTTTCTTGTGTTATGTTTGTTTTTGTTTTGTTTTCAGGTAATTTGATTATCTAGAGCCCCTCTTGTAGAAATGAAGAAAAACGAGCAAGAAATCAAGTTTTTGAACAAATTATACACATGACATCCAGCATGGTGCCCGCCATAGCGTAGGCCAAGACATGGATTGGTCTCAACTACCTTTAACTGCCACATTCTCCTCAACTTCCCAACCTTGTACACATGGCGGGCGCCACCCTTGTTAAATGGTTTCCCGCCCAAAAGGAGTTGGGGGGCACCTTGGTAATTCCATGGAGTGTGGTTCTTCTATAAATAGGAGGTTCTAGTTTCTTTTTCTTTTCATCCAAGCTTAGTTACAAACTTAAGCCATATACTATCAGATTTTGTAAGTGATAATTCCTTGACATCGAAGAGTTATCACACCATTGATAGAGTCTGTAATCGAGTTGGGATCACTTTGATATAAGTTAATACTGCCACCATTTTCATTTCCAGTCGCATTTATTTCCAATTGTACCTGATTTAAAGCCTCCGATTTGGAGCAGGTTTTTATTTACAAGTCTTGCTTTACTTTATTTATTTCATTGAACTCGCTTTAATTTATTTATTTAATCGCACTCACTTTACTTTGTTTATTTCATCACACTCGCTTTACTTTGTTTATTTCCTTGTCTCACACTTATTTACTTGCCTTATTTACTTATCTTTTAAAGCCTTTTTACTTTATGAATCTACTTTAACATGATCTATTTTAACATGTTTGTTTACATTTCCATGTCTGGCTAAATTTTAAAGGTTAGAATGTAAGGATCATAGTTAAAGTAATGTTCCATATAATGTGTCTGTAGAAATACTTAAGGGTTGTTTTGGTTTTCAACACAAGTTTTCTGCACTTTATTTTTGTTGGATAAGATCGAAATATGTTCAACCTTCAGTTAAACTTGGGTAGTCTTAGTTTTTCAAAGGAAGCCAAAGTGCTTTGTTTAATTAAGTAGGAATCTTTTAACACTTTTAGAAAAAATGATTTCAAAACTCTTTTCGGATGCGTTTATGGGTTTAAAGGTCTAGTCCTCTTTTGGTTAGAAGTTCCAAGTCAAAATTACTTTTCAACAAAGTTAAGAAACTATATTTCTTAAAAATAAGTTTATTACTTTAATGCAATGCACACATTTTTATAAGTGACAATAAGAGGGATTGATTAAAGAATAAACTTGGCTCTAAATACGCGAAAGCGACAGTTCCTGTTAAATTAGTTATTTTCATGAGTAGAAAATATTTCCCTAAAAGTAGTTCTATTTAGAAGCATTTGGAATATTATCAGACTGTGTGAATTACATTCAAGCCTGTTATTTTTATCTGAATTTATATATTTGTACTTTACTTTCACTGTGTACTCATAAACCCCTGAATTGTTTTACCTTACATAAACATCGTAACAACAGAAATCGATAGATTGACGTTTGGTATCTGTGGGATCGATAATCTTTTATATTAATCTGGCGCATTTCGTATACTTGCAAAAACCATGCATCTTTTTTGTTGAATAGGTGCAAGGTTAGAAATTAGTACCAATCCCACAGACTCATTGCGGTCATTTTTACTATGGCCCTTCTGGCCATAAACAACATTGGTTTCCTTTTTATTATTGAACATCTTATTTACAACACTCGAAGACGCATCCACCTGAATTTTTCTGCTCTTAATACCATTTTCAACTCGTTCCCAAGTTAGAATCAATTCAATAAAACAAGACGAAGAACTCTCGATCAGATGATTAAAGAATGGACCTGTCAGAGTGCCCATGAACATATAAACTAGCTCTCGGTCATACAAGGGGGTTACAACCTCCCAGTGAAGTCTATCCACTTTTAGGCATATTCCTTGAATCCTTCATTCGAACCCATAGTCATGTTTTGTAATTTCAAACGAGTCGGTGCAAGGTCAAAATTGTATTGATACTGCTTGTAGAAAGCAGCAACCAAGTCTTCCCAAGTACGAATGTTTGTTCCCTCCAGCTGATAGAACCACTCGAGTTGTGTACTATACAAACTTTCCTAAAATAAGTGCACCCATAACTTTCTGTCAGCAGTGTGGGGTTAGATCTTCCGAACATAAGATCTCAAATGAAGTTTCAAACAAGACACACCATCACATTTAGCAAAATCAGCAACTTTGAACTTGTGAGAGATAACCACCCCCAAAATAAGACCAATCTCTCCAAAATCCAATCCAGGCACTTTCTGGATTTCCATATCCTTAAGACGATCTTCTAGCTGCTTGTATCTATCATCCACAAGAGGATATTGTTCATCATAATAGTCTCCATCCTCAGGCATCTTACCAGAAACAAGGTTGCTTCCACCTTCAACCCTGACACTTCTACCATCCTCTTCTTGGTTATCATCTTCATCAGAAGTGATATCAGCAGTTTGAAGTTGTTTAGCAGGACCTATGAATCTTCTTCCCATGTTAAAGATACCAATTGGCTTATGAGTCTTCTTCTTTTTGGTGATAAGCGCCATCATGTATTTATGTCCTTGAGAAAGATTGAGGAGGGTCTTCTGGAATTGGGAATTCCGAGCTTGGAGTTCCTTAACAGTTTGTTTAAGAGCCATCTTTTACTGAAATAAATAGCAAGAATATGAGAAAACCTGTATGGGAGAACTTGTTATGTAATGATGCATGATATGTAGATGAAATGTTTTCAATGATCGTCACGGGATTTAAATTTATTTAAACAAAAGGAAATAAACAAAATTTTAGTAATCAACTCAAGTTACAATTTCTTTTAATAAAAAGTTACAAAATAGAAAATTATAAATTCAAGTCTCCCATGGAAGCTTCCTTTTTGTGTTAACATATGAGTTAAGGCTTTGTTCTTTACGGAGTCGTTTTGTCAACTCTAATATTTTCTTTTCACTAGCATAGAACTAAGATTTGAAGATATCTCTTTCTTCCTTTAGTTGGATCCATGACTTCTGCAGTTCTTCAAAATTAGTAGGCATATCGGGATGAAGAACAATATGAGAAACATCTCCTTCAACAACAGGCTCTACGATCACTGGTAGGATAGCGGGATATGGAATTATAAGATTCTGAGCATAAGACTGCACCCATCTGAGGTAACGCTCTAGAGGAATGGAATTCTTCTGTCCCAAAGTCTTGTTATCAATCTTCTTGACCGCGTCCCAAGCATGTATAAACCTTTGATGGTAGTTTTGAGGATCATTCCCGTAGTCGAACATAATACCCTAGATGAGCATATCATGAGGACCATCCCTTCGAGCATAACTAAACTAACACAAAGCTAGAGGAGGTTTGTAAGTGATGTCCCCTCTTATACCAAGGAGTGGTACATTAGGGAATTCCCCACAGCAGTCAATACTAATGGCATCTGCCTGAGATCGATAACACCAATGAATGTCTGCATAAGTGAGTGGCATCAACCTTTGAGACCACCTTAAACCTTGTTCTTTCTTTATCAATGATCGAGGCAGGTGCAAAATAAACCACCTGGACAGTAGAGGTATGAAACACATGAGAGTTCCTCACTTCTTCATAGTACGAGTGTGAAGGGAATGCAGAATATCTCAGAGTAAAGTAGGTACCGGGTTATGGGTGAGAAATATTTTGATGGCATTTATATCTATGAATTGGTCCGCATTATGGAATATTACCAAACCATAGATCTGCAAGGCCAAAATATCCTCAAAATCACAAAGACTCATGGCAGCTAGAAATCCCTTAGCCTTCTCTATCATAAATTTAGGAGAGAAATCCTTGATTCTGTTCCTTGTTTCCAAATTAAATATAATGTTTGGTCATTTCAAATGTAGGGGTACTACAGCATCTTCAGGTCTCGGAGCTTACTATAGACTAATGAAAGGTATCTGATCAAGAATAAAAACTTCGAGCAACTTAGAGAATTCTTCCATTGTGGGCACCAACTGATAATCTAGGAAGGTAAAACAGTGATGCTTTGGATCAAAGAACCGAAAAAGAACACTCATCATGTCTTCCTGAAAGCCAATGGTAACTAGAGTGAGTAGATGACCATGCCTCTTGGTGAATTGAGAATTGTCAGGAACCTTTGAGACTAATTCCTTAAGCTGAGAAGGTACCCTTACGAAGTTGATTCAGATGGTATTTCTACGACTAGAAGCCATGAACATGCAAAACAGAACAAAGATAAATCCCATAGATCCTTGAAATGGTTAGTCATCATATGATGATGTTATGATGTTATGATGTCATGATAACATGTTCAAATAGATAATCAAACACAAGAAAATCATAGAAGGCCTTAGGTTTAGGCTTGCATGGGGTTTGTAGGTAAGTAACCTCTTGAAGTTGAGTTATCTCAACCTGTCCTAAAGAAGTAAGCAGGTTCTAGGGATCTCAATATCACAAACTTTTCCCACAAGTTTCATCTAGCACGACAACTGAATTTCCACCAAACAAAACTCGAGAGTCAAATCTCAATAAGTGTAGTATCGAGTATCAACCAACTTCGGACTGCACCAAAGCCAAATATCTCACTGCCTTCTAATGGCTAAGTTGGGTCAATTAAGGTTCTAAGGTCAATTAGTGCTTATGACACCATGCGGAAGCTAGTATGCTCCCTGACTGACTCGAGGGATACCAGTACAAACTAATGTGTCTCACTAATGTAGCCATCATCTCAACCATATCGGTATATGTCGTATAGTTTCCATGCTCTATTTATACATACCTAAAATGTTCCCCAGATCCTGGTATAGGATCTTTGCAATAAATAAACTCGAGCAAACCTCGAATTATAAAGAAATCAAATCAAATAAGTAAATTAATTAAAAAGTGATCTAACTCTAAAGGTAACCCCACTTTTAGTTCTCCCTAGTAGAGTTGCTAGTTCTCTAATACGGTGGGAGAACTGACTTGGTTTTACGTTTTATCGCAAATGTTGAGGATAGGAAGAGTCTCCACCGACTTTTCTTTTATACAATAAAGAAAGGGTGAAAAGAATAGGAAATACCTTCAAGAATTTTTTAAGTTCGGGGGTAGGTTATGAAAAGGGAAGGTGTTAGCACCATTTTCATTCGTAGTTATCTACAAGCTCTTAATCGCTAGCTCACTTTGTTTGAAAATGCTTTGTGTGTATGTTTGAAAATATTTTGAAGATTCCTAAGTTCGGAAAACTTTGTAATGATTCTCGTATCAGTTCAGAACGCATAGAAAGTGTTTGTTTTGAAAATATTTTAGAGAAAAAAGTGTTTATGAAAATGTTTTGTTTTAGTGAGCAAGCGATTACGAGCTATCTACCTACTTAAAAGTATTCCGTGCTATTTTCCACCTCCTTAGATAGTTCTATCCTACCATTAGTTAGTAGGAATCCCTAACATTGGATGTACGGGACATGCAAAGGTTATTGTACAATCATAAAGGTCACTTGTAACGATGCTTTTGTAATTTATCGTAAGGGACTAGATCGTTTACCAAAGGTAGCATCGAAGGGTCATCGAGCGACTACGATCTTTTTAATCGAGGGATGATGCTAAAGTGTCCCCATGTTCGAGGGACATGACTGTGTTTTCCGAAGGCAACAAGTGAGGTTACCCTAGAGGTGAGTGTGTGAAAAGTGTGTTTAATTACGTTATTTAATCTTGTGATTTATGGTTATATAACGTTTTATTTTATGTCTTGTCATACAATCATATTAAACTAAACAGTTATAAGGAAAACAATAAAGACAAAAATTAAATGTCCTACGCTATTACAAAGCTTCGGGGAAGGGGGTACAAAACAACAAAAATTGGGGAAAGAAAGAAAGCAAAAACGCTACTTTATGCTATTACATTCCGTAGCAGTTACATAATAGGAAAAAATTAACACGAAAACAACGAAGCGCGCAAAACAATAAAATAAGAGGAAAATGGTTTGATGAAAAAAAAAGATTGATGATTTAACCTAAAACCTAATTGATTAAAAAGGTTAAGTGATTAAGTCAAACAAACCCTAAAATCTAGTTAGATTTTAATTAATAAAAAAAATTAAGTAATTAATCGAAACTAATTATCCTAATTAATTTTAATAAATAAAAATCAAAGTTAATTTATGAGAAAGAAAACTAAACCTAATTTATTTTAATTTTGATTAAAAAAAAATTAGGGTTTATTAAAGAAAAAAAATTAGGGTTAAGGTAAAAAAAGAGAAAATAGTGTTAGTGGTAAAAATAAAGAAAAAATAATGCTGGGGGTGGATGTTGAACCCACGGCCCTTGCATCTCTAGGCAGCATGCTTACCAACTGAGCCAAGCGCGCGTTGGTGCTAGGATACACGTTCAACACATTTTATAATCAACCTGCTAGGGAGGAATGACTTAGCGCGCGTTTTAACCACTAGGGTGGTGATACATCCATTAATAAAACTGAAATAATAAATATATATTATATAATCAAATATACTGGCCGGAGAAGCGTCGGAGCCCTAGCTCCGGTCGTCTTCTCTGGCGACCTATTATTTTAAAACCTGCAAAAAACACAACGTTAGTGATCCAAACACATCCTACCCCCTAAAAGAGAGGCTGCGAATCCGATGGGGACACTTTCGAAGGCTAATTCATCCTAGTTTGTGAGGTTTGGCTAAAATAAAGTGAATCAGTTTGATCATGGCCATTCATGATTCAGATAGCATGGGACTCATGCTATGATTCAAACCTGCATATTAGCTTCTCAGAAGCACGTTGGTGGCATTAGGGTGCGTTAAAACATCATGAAAACTAAAATACAAGAATCATGAAATAATGCAAAAATGATGCTTCATATGTGCTGGTTCAGGTCCTTTGGATCATGGTAACCGATCCAATCTTATCCTTCAATGTTGCTGGATGTGAATGGAATGGAAGTTTGGTGGTGAGGAGGCTTGAAAACAGGGTTGTCAAAACTTAGGGTTCTAAAATTTTGGTGTTTTTTTGACAATTTTGTGGTGCAAGGATTTCGTGTTATCTTCTTGTCTTGATGCCTCAATATATAGAGAATTTTTAGGGAAAAAACAAATGGGCTTGGACCCTTGTGTAATAAGATATAATTTTATCTTATATTATTTTATATTATTAATGAATTAATTCAAAAATAATAAAAATAAAAATAAAAACAATGCCAAAGGGTGGATGAATAATTGTTATGTGTATGGAGAGTATAAGACACGTTTGGACCGCAAAACATGGCCCAATAGTCCAAATCATTAAGCTTGCTCAATTTAGTCTTCATGCATTTGCTCAAAATATCTCAACTTGCAATGGTCATAACTCACTCAATTTTTATCTTTTGAAGGTGATCTTAGACTTTTTGGAAATCTCAAGATGTTCTTTACAACCTCTATGTTGATAGTTTTTGCTTTTGAAGAAATTATCTTGATGTAAGTTGCCTTGGAAAAAATGTCTTTTTGTTGACTTTTGAAATGACCTGTAATGTATTGGCTTATATCTCTCAAATGATGCATTTTTTGGACTTGAGCATAAAGATACAAAGTTGTAGAAAATTTAAGTTCCTTCAAAATGGGATTTGGTTGGGGAAAAGCTGATGAAGCATATGAAAGTTATGCTTGGTCAAAGTTCAGTTGACTTCTCCTAAGGAAACCCTAATTGGCCACTTTTGACTTTTGATGATTTGAGGGCTTTTCTTGAGGAATCATGATCACCCCTTGATCAAATGATGAATATGACTTAAAAACCTTGATGTTGACCAAAAATGCTGAGGTTTGACTGTATGTTGACCATAATTGACTTTTTATCCAATGGAGTTGATTTTCAGTCATCTGGGCCATTGACTGAACAAAGTTGTGATGCAAGACTTGAAACTTGACATGAGCATTATTGAAGACCTATGGAGAACCATGAAAACCACTTGAGACTTTGAAAGCTCAATATTCCTTGGGAAATACCAAACCCTAGTTGTGGACCCAATTCTTAGGAGGAGAATTTGTCTGATCAATTCTTGAGCACCATTGAGCCTTTGAGAACCCTAGGGGAATGTCTTAAAGGAAAATGGAAGGGCAAATTTTGAGGTACAAAATAGTGTGTAAAAAGATATTTTCTAGATAAAACAATATCACTATAGTTATATATTACACAATTGAAAAGCACAAGTTAGAAAGGTAATGAGATTTCTCTTTTTCAGTGTGCAGTAATGTTGTATGCGATTTATCCTTCAAGTCTTTTTTATATAGGAAATGCATGAGAGACATGAGAGGATGCTTTTGGTAGGTTGACAAAGTGTATTTAATGTTATATCCAAAGGTAGAGATCTAGTCGTTACTTTTAATTTGCAATGATTAAATTGTAACGCTTCAGAACATGCTTTCTTAGGATCATATCAGAAGATGAATATTACCTTTGAGACTTCTTCATTTCTTTCTAGAACTTTACGTTCAGAATATCAAAGTTTTTTTGCAGCGTTGGTGCATTCAGAAGTTGTAACATTAGAACTTCTTCGTTTAAGTGTGTCACACAGATTTGCTTCTAAGTATGATGTGTCACAACAAAGCTTCAAAAACCAAACATTCTCATCTTTTATGCTTCTTACATCATAATTTCCCTGCATACAAAAAACATTATTAGAGAGAACATTTGTTATTTATATATATCATGTGTTTTTTATCTTTAAAACTCTAACAGAGACCTAGAACCAAACTATGTTCTAACACTTACCACTAATGTAGGATGTTTTGAAAGATCCAAATAGGTCAACATGTAAGAGCTCTAGAAGCCTAGAGGTACAAACAATCTTTTTATCTTTGAAAGAAGTTTTTGAAAAATTTCCTTTCTGACATGCTTCATAAAGAGCATCTGAAGAAAACTTCAGATTTGGCAGACCACTAACAAGATTCAACTTGTTTATCTTTGAGATTATTCTGATGCTAACATGGCCTAAGCTTCTATGCTAGGTCCATTTCTCTTCATTTATAGACAAAAGACATTTAAAATTTTGACTTTTAAAATTAGAAAGATTGATTTTGTAAATTTTTCTTATGCTCTTGCCTCTGAATAGTACATAGACATCCTTCTTACTAACAACTTTACGGGACTCTTGATTAAAGATAATATCATAACCATTGTCACTTAACTGACTTATGGATAAGAGGTTATACAATAATCATTCAACTAACAAAACATTAGAAATAGAAGTTAGAGAGTCATTAATAATAGTTCTAGAGCCAATGATTTTTCCTTTATGATCTCTTCTAAAACCTACAGAACCTCCAGGCTTATGTTCCAGGTCTTGGAACATATGCGTTCTTCTCGTCGTATGTGGAGAGTATCTAGAGTCCAGATACCGTGACTGGTGTGTTGAATTGGCTTATAAGGAAATATGAAACAGAGATTATATTATATTTAGGTACCTAACCCAAAATTTTCTTTCCCCTTTTCATCTCAATACATTCTTTCAAGGCTTCTCAGATATTCAAGACACTCAAGGGTTAACTAGTCAAGATGCGCCTCCTAAGCCAGAGGCCTACAACTAGGGTTTGGAGTTTCTCAATGAAATTTAGTTTACAAATGTCTCAAGTGTCTTCCATGGTTCCCCTTACGTCCTCAACAAGGTTCATGTGAAGTTTCAGGTCCTGCATCACAAGTTTGCTCAATCAATGACTCAAATTATTGAAAATTAACTATATTGGTCAAAAAGTTAATGGTGGTCAACATACAGTCAAACTTCAAGAGTTTTGGTCAAAATCAACATTTTTAAGTGATATTCATCATTTGATCAATGTTTTATCATGATTCCCCAAGGAAAGCTCTCAAATCATCAAAAGTCCAAAATTGCAAAATTAGGGTTTCGTTAGGAGAAGTCAACTGAACTTTGACCAGGCATAACTTTCACATACTTCATCAAATTTTCCCCAAAATAATCTCATCTTGAAGGAAATTAAATTATCTACAACTTTGTTTTTATACTCAAGTCCAAAAAATGCTTCATTTGAAAGATATAAGCTAAAACATTATAGGTCATTTTCAAAAGTCAATAAAAGACACTTTTTGTCAAGGCAACTTACATCAAGATAAAATATTCAAAAGAAAAAATTATCAACATAGAGATTGTAGAGAATATCTTTAGCTTTCCAAAAAGTCCCAGATCATATTTAAAATATTAAAATCAAGCAAGTTATGATTTTCACAAATTGAGAAATTTTGAAGAAATTCATGAAATGCAAAATGAGCAAAATTAATGTTTTGAACTAGTGGGCCTAAATTTTGATGTTCAAACATGTTAATAAGGTGTTAGAGGACCTCTAAATCTATTCAAATAGTTTTTATGATTTTTATTCCTTTTATTTGAATTTTTATTCATTTAAATGCAAATAAAACTAAATAAAATATGAAACAATGGTAAGGCTTGGGCTTTTTGTTTCAACCATCCAAAGGCCCAAGACAACTCATCAAAACTAATTACAACCTTTTCAAAACGTGCAAGACTATAAATGGCAAAGAAATAACTCAAATGGGCAAGTTTCCAAAAATTAATTCTTGTTTAAACCATGGCTTCATGAGTTGATTCCATGCCATATTTGTCAGCCCAAATACAAGACAACAACATGTCCAGATTCGTGCAAGGCATCCAAGAGACAAGAATCATGAAAACAAGGCAAATTTTCAATATGTTGGGATATTGATTTCATGAGCGTGAATAACTTGTCTGTTTCCATGCCAAAGGACCACGAAATCATTGCACAAAAAGCTCTCCAAAAATTCTTTAAAATTCAGGGAAGTTGTGAAAATTATATCACACATTTCCAGCAAGTTCCAATTCACCTCCTGAAGATCAAAGGAGTTGATCTAGATCCATAGCTGTACTCCTCGAGCACCAGGACATGATCTGTGCATCACGCCGGTTTTTGAAATTGGTAAAAATCAAAACTATATTTTCTTGCATTTTTAATCATTACTAACATGTTTGATCTCATCCTATATATCATTAGAACATGATAAGTACATTACATGTAAAGTTTGACGCATAAATGTTGTTTTACCATTGGTAGGGCACCGAAGCCATTGATCATCGAACCGAACATTGGAAGCAACCTTCTCCCCTTGCACCCTCATTTGCTTTTCACAAAGCAGGCCCATAGTCCTTTTTTTATTATTATTATTTTAATCTATTTCTTTTCTTTTTTTTAATCACTTTTTTTAATAAAATCATAAAAAATAGATATAGATTTTAAATAATTAACTTTATTTTCATAATAAAAATTAATTAATTTAATCACTTTAAGTTTATTTTATTAATTAAAATATAATTAGAATTAGGCTTTAATTATCATTCAATTATTTTTCTAAATAAAAACACCAAAAATATTTTTCATACTTAGAATTTTTAGATATCGTGCCCTTTTTAATCTCCGTGTTCTTATTTACTTTTTCGCATTTTTTTCAATATTTTAACTGTCCAAAGTTTGTAATAGCTAATTAGGACCCTTTTACATTTTTATCCCCATTTTATGGTTTGTATTCCCCCATCCCCGAAGCGATGTAATAACGTAGTTTAATTCCCACACTTTTATTTTCTGCCCTTATGTATATATTTAACTGTTAGACTAATTAGGCGTGTATGGAAAGACTTAAAAGCAAAACACTAGAAAACCTAACTTCAAGATCAATAACTGAATCATAAAACACTTCACACACACGCGCCTCTAGGATGACTCTCACTTGTTTCCTTCGGAAAACAAACAGTCACGTCTCTCGAATGTGGGACGTTTTAGCAAATATTCTTTGGTTAAAATATCATGGTCCCTCGACAACCCTTCGATGCTGCCTCGGTAAATGATCTTAGTACCTTAGGGTAATTGCTAAAGTGTCTTACGAGTTGCCTTCGTGAGTGTATGATGACCCGCGCCTGTCCCTCAAACATCCAATGATAGGGCTATCCACCAACTAATGGTAGGATAACACTATCTAAAAGAAAAAAAGGAAAAGAACAAAGATCTTTTGAGTAGGTAGATAGCTTGTAGTTGCTTTCTCATACAAAAAAAAACAAATATCTCACACATACACTATCTTTTCTAAATATTTTCAAAGACAAAAACACTTTGTATCTATTCTCAAAGATACGAGAACCATTACAAAGTTTTCCGCACTAAGGCATCTTTTCAAAATATTTTCAAAACACACAAACACAAAGCATTTTCAAAAGTGAGCTAGCAACTAAGAGCCCGTAGATAACTACGAATAAAAAGGGTGCTAACACCTTCCCTTTTCATAACCTACCCCTCTTACTCAGAAATTTTTTCAAAAAGGTCTTTCTTGTTCTTTTCACCCTTTCCTTTGTTCGATAAAAGAAAAGTCGGCAGCGTCTCTTGCTATCTGCAACATTTGCGATAAAACACAAAACCAGTAAAGTCAGTTCTTCCACCGTATTATAGTAACCATATCTTTTTGGGTCCTTTAAGGTTAGTTTTCCCAGAGGTTTTATCAACCCAGGGTCTTTGTGCATAATTTGTGTCATGTGTGTGACCATAAATGAAGTGGTAGTATAAGGTAGTAGCATTAATGACCATATCATCTACATTTTTAGGGTAATATATTTCACCTCTTGGTCTAGTGTACCCCATGCATTTTCTTCCATTTCCACTAACACCATAGGTCATGGAAGCCATCTTGCTTATGTCTATGTATTTGGCCATACATTATTGAAAATAAGTTTCATACTTCTTTGAAGCACATTCTAAAATCATAAGATCATCAATGAGAGCTTATTTTTCTAAAACATCGCTTTTACTTTTAAGATTAGATTTTTCTTTTTCAAAACAATTTATTTTTTCTTTTAAAACAATATTTTCTTTCATTAGCCCACTATGTGCTTTAGAAAGAGTTACAAGTATCTTTTCCAGAGACTTACATCTTCTACTTAGATGTTAATTCTTTTCAAGAATATCAGCTAGGGAAGTTTAAAGTTCAGAGCGAGATAAAAGATAAAATACCTCATCAGAGTCTGATTCTGGTTCTGGCTTAGAGTTGCTTGCTTCTGTCTTCGCCATCAATGCCATGTTCAATTGTTATTCTTCAGATTCATCTTTTCAGGAGTCACAATCATATCGTGTTTCCATCGGGCCTTTCTTCTTATCTTTGAATTACTTTTTCTTTGGTCTTTCTTTGTTGAGTCCGAGACACTCGTTCTTCAAATGGCTAGGTTCTTTGCATTCATAGAAAATAACCCCTCTCTCAACTCCAAACATCTTCTCCTAAGATGTTATCTCAGAAGAACGATTTGATCTTTTGTAGCCTCTGAATATCTTATGTCTTTGATCCCAGAGTTGATTAATTCTTTTGTAGAATAGAGACACTTCTTCTTCATCATAATATTTTTCTAATTCTTTTTATTCTACTTGAAGAGATATTGTATTTTCAGACTTACTTTTATATTTCAGAGCAACCTATTTTCCTTTCTTCAGAGGCTCATCTTCCTCAAGCTCTATTTCATAACTACTTAAAGAACTTATAACTTCTTCCAGAGTTTCACTACTAAGATTCTTTGACAACTTTAGTGCATTTACCATAGGCCTTCATTTATTTGGAAGACTTCTGATGATTTTCCTAAAATGATCTCTAGTAGTGTAGCCTTTTTCTAATATTTTCACTCCTTCTACTATAGTTTGAAACATTTAGAACATACTCTCAATAGTTTCATCATCTTCCGTCTTGAAGGATTCATACTTTTGAATCAAGGCCAAAGCCTTGGTTTCTTTGACTTGCTTATTTCCTTCATGAGTCATCCTGAGAGAATCAAATATAGACTTTGCAGAGTCTCTATTTGTTATCTTTTCATACTCAGTGTATGAGATGGAGTTCAATAGAATGGTTCTTGATTTGTGATGATTTTTGTTATCCCTTTTCTGTTGATTATTCATAGAAGTTGTATCAAGTTTCACACCATTGACATTCACAGGATGTGTGTAACCATTGTCGTACCCAAAAGTTGCCCTATTGATTTTTAACTAAATTATTATTTGTTGTTATCTAATGTTACAATTTTTCTCTATAAAGTTTATATTACTATGGATAAATTCATTGGGAGTTTAAAACCTTAAAGGCATATGGTTTTTTTTTAATATAAAGTGGTTTATGGGCTTTCTAAATCAGAAAGGCCCATGTAAAGTTTATGATCCACTCGGTGTGTCGTACGATTAAAGAGAGGGGGTGTTTTTAGTTTCTAAGCCCACTAAGGGTTGAGATCCGTTTAAAATAATAGAAGGGGGTGTACGTTTTTTAAGAAACCTGTTGCTACAATTTTTTTATTGGGGAGGTCCATTAAGAATTTTTTGAAAGGCCCAATAGTTGGACAAGTTTAGCCCATTTCAATATTTACAGCCCGAGTCCATTTCTAATTTTTACCTATTTATTGAAAAATATATTCTTATTATGATTTTTTAATATTATTATTATTATTATTATTATTATTATTATTATTATTATTATTATTATGTTATTATTTATATTATTAATTATTAATTTTGACACTTAGTCAAAATTAGGGGTGGAAACCCTAATTCATCTACGACATCATTTCCTTCTTCGTTAAGTCAACATAATCCAGGGCCCAGAGAAACAACTAGTGTTCAGATCTAAACAGAAGAAACACATATTTTATGAATCAAATCAACTAAAACTCAACTTTATCAATTACAAATCAAATTATATCAATTTATATAGAATCAAATCTTTACTTGACAAATCGTCCAAAAAATCTTACAAACAAAATCTTTCTAAATTAATTTATAACAAATCAAATCCACTAAATAAATCTTAATCTTCCTAATTCCTAAGATCAATTACAAATTGTAACGACAATAATAAACAAATATTACTACTCTGTGTAAAACCTAAGCTATAAATAGAACCCTAAAAATTCTCAGATGAAGAAAGAAATTGAGACGAACAAGTTGACAGAGAAGCAGAAAGAAGAAGAAGAGAAGTTTAGGGCTTTAATTTCTGAAAACCTAAAGTTATTCTCCGAGCCTCCGCTACACTACCATTCACCATCGTACTTGTCAAATAGAAAGAGAGGAGAAGGAGATTAGAAGAAGAAGAAGCGGAAAACCGGAAAGGAAAAATTATACGACCAGTTTCACTACAAGAGAGGTAATCTAAAACACTTAACTTTGAATTGTTAATTATTATTGGACATTTGCATGATTGATGTTATTTGTTGTTGTTATGGAAAATTTAGGGTTTCTAGGGTTAGGGTTATAACCGAGGGTTAGGGTTCTTAGATCCTAGCGTTTGGGTTCATCCATATGTTCTTGAGGTTGTTTGAAGATCAGGGTTAGGGTTCATCATTGTTGTGTGTTCTGGGTTTTGGTTTGATTAGGGTTATTCGTGAACCCTTAGGGTTCTTAGCATTTTACCTAGGGTTCATACCATTTTATTTAAATTGTTCGAATGTATGAATTTTCCAGTTGAATGTCAATGACAAAACTGGGCAGAAAGGGTGGGTTGTGGAGACTTGAGGTGGTGATCATCGATTGTGCAATTTCTGGCGCAACAGAATTCTAGAGAGAAGGAAGAGCCTCTCTCTAGAAATAACAAAGGGTGGTCATTTAATTGTAGAGAGAGGAAGAGAAAAGAAAAAATGGGCTCTCAGCCCAGTAATTGGTTTTTATAAACCCTCTCTAATTCTGTGTTTGCGTATCCATGAACCTTACCGTACACTTCCCATCACGGCCCTTGGATGATGCCCTAAAGTGCATGACCACCACAACTCCGTAATCTCTCCCACACCTTGACCAACGGATCCCACTTTGTTTTGGGCCTAAGCCCATAATATTCACACCCTTTGTTTACTTCGGCCAACGTAACCCTCACCCCTATTGCATTCTGGGCCCAATTCAATATCTGAACTCCAACTGTTTGTACTTATCATCAGCAGAAGGGTATTGTTCCTCAGTGTAATCAACTTCATCCTCTTAATACTCCCTTGTATTGTGGTCTTCTTCTCTTGGTTGTCCTTCCTGATTGTCTCTCTCTTTTGACAGAGTTGCAAGCTCTGAAACTTGCCTCACTGGTCCTTTGAACCTTGTTCCCATATTCAGAACACCCACTGGCCTCTTTTTCGTCTTCTTGTCCTTGAGAATTAGAGCTTTCAAATCTTCTTGTCCCTTATCCAGATTCAGGAACATTTCTTGGAATTGAGCATTTTGTGCCTGAAGCTCCATAACTATTTGTTCAAGAGCCATTGCTGAAATAAACAATGAAGAAGATAAGAAACCTATCCTAAAACATGTTTATGCAATGATATGTATGATATATGTATGCAATTTTTTTAAGGATTTCTAAGACTTAAATTTTCTTAGCCAAAGGGAAAACAAATGTTAATTTCATTAAGAAGTTTAAGCGGTTAAAATGATGCCTCTCGGGCTTACAAAGAAGTAACAAAGAAAAAATGAACTCTCAAAGTAAAAAAGGACTCAAGCTTCCCACGGGCGCATTCTCTTTGGTGTAATGTAGGCATTTATACTCTTTTCTCCGTGAACAAGCCTAGTGAGCTCTAAAACTTTTTTCTCCCTGGCGTAGAATTGGGTTTCAAAGGTATCCCGTTCCTCTTTGAGTTGAGTCCAGGATTTTTGTAACTCCTCGAAATTAGCCGGCATGTCAGGATGAAGAACAATGTAAGGAGTGTCTCCCTCAGCAACTGGCTCCATGATGACGGGTAGAATGGCCTCATAAGGCATCCTGAGACTTTGAGCATGGGCTCGTACCCACTTAAGATAAGGCTCCAAAGGAATGGAAATTTTATGCCCCAGTGTTTTGCTATCAACTTTGTTCACCATTCCCCAAACTCTTATGAACCTCTAACGATAATCCTGAACATTATTCTCATAGTCGAATACGACTCCTTGGACAAGTGTATCACGAGGACCATCCCTCCTAGAATAACCAAACTATGACAATGCCAAACAAGGATTATAAGTGATTCTCACCCTAATGCCTAGGAGAGGGACATTAAGGAATTCTCCACAACGGTCAATGATGGTAACATTCTCCAATGATCGAGGACACCAATGATTGTCCGAATGTGTGAGGGACATCAACCTATTAGACCATATCATGCCCTGCTCATTCTTCTACACAGATCGAGGAAGGTGAGAAATAAACCACCTAGCTAATAGAGGAGTGCAACACAGAAGGGTCCCTCTTCTCTTTACAGTATGGGTATGCAGAGAGTGTAGGATGTCTCCAAGTAAATTAGGCATCGAATTATGAGACAAAAAAACCTTGACCGCATTCACATCTATGAGTTGGTCCGGATTAGTAAATGGTACCATCCCATAGATGAGAAGGGCCAACACTTCTTCAAAAGCTTGTAAATCCAGGATATCCCAAAAATGATGATATTTCTCAAATAGAAACTTAGCTAGAAACGCTTTGACGCCTTTCCTTGTTTCCCAATTTGCTACTACATCATACCATTGTAAAGATAGAGCATGAGCAATCTCCTCAGGTTTTGGGTCTCTTTCCATAACATTGAAGGGTAACTGATCAAGAATGGGCACCCCCAATAACTGAGAAAACTCCTCCATGGTAGGCACTAATTAGTAATCAGGAAATGTGAAACAATGATGTAAAGGGTCGAAGAACTGAAAGAGCACATTCAACATTTCTTCATTAAGGCTTGAGGTGACCAGATTGAGAAGTCAACCATGTATTTCAGTGAACGGAGAGATTTCAGGAACCCTTGATGCTAATTCCTTGAGTTGAGGAGATACCCTTATGAGGTTGAGTTTGATAGTATTCCTGCGAGTAGATGCCATGTCCTATAAAACAACAGAAAGATAAGTCCTAAAAATCCTTGAAATGGTTAGTATGATGTGCCATGTTATGATGTTATGATATCATGATTATGCTAAGAAAACACAAATATAGCGAGCACAAGAAAATCAAACAAAGACCTTAGGTTTAAGGCTTGTATGGGTTTTCAGGTAAGTACCCTTTTGATGTTTAGTTGGTTCAACCTCTCCTAGAAAGTAATCGTGTTCTAAGGGATCTCAATATCAATGATCTTTCCCATAAGTTTCGTTCCGATTGACAACTGACTTACCACCAAACAAAACTCGGGAGTCAAATCTCAATGTGTGTAGTATCGAGTATCAACTGACTTTGGGCTACACCAAAGACGGCTATCTCACTACTTCGTAATGGCCAAGTTGTTCAATTAAAGGTTTTAAGGTTAGTTGATGCTTCATGACACCGCGCAGCGGCCCCGTATTATCCATGACTACTCAAGGGCTACCGATACTAACCAAAGTGTCTCATCAATGTAGCTATTGCTTTGACCGCGTCGGTATACCCTGCACAGTTTCCACAATATATTGCTACTTACCTAAAAGGTTCCCCATATCCGAGTGTAGGATCTTAGTAACCTAAACAATGCCCTTAAAAGTAAAGCAAACAAAGCATACAAGGTAAAGCAATTTACAATGAACTAGACTCTAAGGTAACCCCACTTTTTATATTCTCAACAAAGTTGCCAGTTCTGTGATACGGTGGCAAAACCGACTATTAATATTGGTTTTGTGTTTGTGTTTGCAAATGTTACGATAAGCAAGAGTTGCCACCGAATTTTATTTTATCCAACAAAGGAAAGGGTGAAAAGAACAGAAAAATACCTTTTTGAGAATTTTCCGAGTAAGGGGGTAGATTATGGAAAGGGAAGGTGTTAGCACCCTTGTCATCCGTAGTTTTCTATGGAGTCTTAGATGCTAGCTCATGTTTTGAAAATTTCTCGTGCTTTGTGCTTTTGAAAAGTATTTGTAAAATGCCTTAGTGCGGCAATTTGCTTTGTGATAACTCTTGTATCAGTCCTCAAGAGTGTTGACAAAGCGAATATTTTTGAAAGTGTTTTGAAATGTTTATGTGTAAGTGTGAAAATTTGTTTTGAGCAAGCATCTAACAGCTATATACTTGTACTCGAAAAGGTAGTTCTTTTCCTCCTATCTTTAAGAAAGTGCTATCCTACTATCAGTGAGTAGGTAGCCCTATCGTTAGATGTATGAGGGACATCAAAGGGACAATACGGTCACGAAGGCAACTTGGCAAGGAATTTTAGTAAATGTCCTAAAGTTCTAAGATCACTTTTAACCGAGGCAATATCGAGAGGGTCATCAAGGGACTTGTGATCTTTCAAACTAGAGGACAACCACTAAAATTTCTCACGTTTCGATAATTGTGACCGTTTTTCAAAGGAAACCGAAGTGGGGGACCCTAGAGGTGCATATGTGCGATTGTGTTCAATTCAGTAATTTATCTTTCATTATTAGGTTTGCTAATGCTTTGTTTTCAGTCTTGCCAGGAAATCCTAGTTACTAGAAGTTAATATGTACAGAAGAATGTAAAGTACAAAAAAAAACCCTACGCTATTACATCGCTTTGGGGAGGGGATATATATATAGTGTACAAACCATGGGGGAACAAAAATAAAGAAAGCGGTAAAAAGTCCTATTAACTATTACATCCAGTATACATGTATAGTAATGTAAAAATGCGAAAAAGTAAATAACATGCGAAAGGTAAATACGTCTAAAACCTAAGGCAATTCTAAATAAAATAAGAAAATCCTTGTTATTTATTTTTTGTTTTGAGAAAATAATTAAATTAATTATCCTAAAGTCTATTTAGAAAATAAAGTTAATCAAGAAAAATAGTCTAAGTTCTTTTTATTTTAGTTTTTTTTATGAAAAGAAAATAATTAAATCTAAATTAAGTCATATGTTCTAATTCATTTTAAATTAAAGAAAATAGTTAAAATATTTATTTAATTTATTTAAAAAATTAATTTAAATAAAAAAACTTAAAACTATATTTATTTGTGACTTTTCTGATTTTTTATGGTGAATTAAATAAATGATAAAGAAAATAAATAAGAAAAAGAAATAAAAACAAATATAATTGCAAAAATGGGCCTGGGTGTTAAAAGAAATAAGGGGGTGTGATGTTGAATCTGTTGGGCCCAAGTTGAATAGAGCCCAAGCTTGCCCTCAGATCCATGTGAGGACACGCCTGGAGAGTGCAAGGTGAGCCTGCACGTTGGATGCACTGATCCAGATCAGATGTACATCTGATGGCTTAGACTGATGGTGCACGGTGCACATCTGATCACGCTTCAGATGAGATCTTCATGAACACGTTAGAAAAATATGAAAATGCTGGACCAGGGATTCGAACCCAAGTCCTCTCCCTTCACACACGTGTTGCCTTGCCATCTGAGCTACTTGGTTATTTGTTACATAAATTAAACAAAAATGTAATATGCAAGCAAAGTCAAATATATTCAAAATAAAAAAAAACGCGCGTTGGGTTTGAAAGGTCCAATGGAAGACCGCCACGCCTAATCTTCTTTCTCGCTTCATCGTCTTAGGTGTAGAGACCTATAGTGACGGTCTTGGTCTGTCACTATAACACCTATAACTCAATAAAGTCCAGAATACGCAATATAAATCCATTGTGAAGCCATAGATTGATTGGCATCGACCCCCTGAACAAGATGGTATCCTTGGTTTGTGCTAATTTTGGCTATTTCAAAAAACCCCAATTCGAAGGTACAAACCCTAACAATGGCCAAACATCATACCTACATCAAAACTCAAATCCAACTATACAGAAAGCTTGTAAACATTCATATGAACAATAATGCATGGTCAAAACTAGCTTATATTACATGAATCAAATAAAACTAATTTGAAAAAAAATGTAAACCGTGAGCTACTAATTCAGGTGTTTCGTGATGCTTCAGTGAGTGGTGATGATAGGAAAAGCTTCAGTGGACCTTCAGGAACGTGTTTGAGTCCTTTGTTTGGGTTGAGGATGGCTGGAAACGAAGATGCAAATTTGAAAACTTTGATAATTTTGCAAAAATTTGCAAAGTTTTTTATGGCTATTTTTCGTGTCTTTGAAGCTTGCTAGTGTGCTGTATATATAGTGGAGATGAAGGGGAAAAGAAAGCAAGGAATGAAACAGCCATAAACATATTCTTCAAGGCCATGAATGGGAATTTCAATTTTTGCAAAAGACATGTAATTCTTGTCTCTTTTCAAATTTGGATGAACTCGGATATTGTTTGCACGGATTTTTGGGCCCAAGGCTGACCAAAACACTAGCTCAAATGCTCAAAGCCCATTTCCAATTATTTTATACATTTTATTTTATATTTATTTGAATAAAATAAAATAAATATGTATAAAATAGGTAGAAAATTTAAGGCATGGTAAGAATGATTTTATAGGTCCTCTATAAGCTTAGGAAGATGCTTGAAGTCCAAGAAATTAAGCCATTGACCTAAAACTTCAAGTTTGCTCAATGCCTGATTCTTGAAATTTCCCAAATTTTCCTAAATTGGGAAAGCCATAACTTTCTCAATTTTGATCTCATGATGATGATCTTTGATTTTTGGAAAGCCCGAGATGTCTACTTCAATCCAGCTGTTGATCAATTTTCCATTTGAAGAATTTATATTGATGTAAATGGTCTTGACAAAAAGTGCATTTTGTTGACTTTCTGAAAATGACTTGTAATGTATGAGCTTGTATCTTTCAAATGGTGCATTTCTTAGACTTAAGGGATGAAGATAAGTTTTAGGTAATTGGATTCTCTTCATAATGAGCATTGGTTGGCGAAAAATGGATGAAGTATGTGAAAGTTATGCTTGGTCAAAGTTTGGTTGACTTTTCCTATAGAAACCCTAACTTAGAAATTTTTGACTTTTGATAGATTAAGAGCATTTATTGAGGAATCATGATCAACCCTTGATCAAATGATGGACATCACTTCAATATATTGATGTTGACAACAAATCTTGAAGTTTAACTGTACATGGGCCACAGTTGACTTTTAACCTAGTACAATTGATTTTCAAGTATTTGGGCAATTGAATTTGTCATGGACAATCTTGAAGGCATAATAGGACCATGGAAAACATTTGGTACATTTGAAGCTAACACATATTTATGAAAAGTGAAACCCTAGCTAGTGGTTCATTGCTTAGGAGGAGAATTTGTCTGGTCAATTCTTGGTCATCCTTGAGAAATTAAGAATCTCTAGGAGCATGCTTTGAGTAAAAATAGGAGGGAAAATTTTGGGGTACAATAACATGATTCCAAATCTGACGAGATACGAGTGGCCTAAAAATTTAAGGTCTCTTACTGCTAATTCTGTGCTGTGGTATGCAAGGAGGTAGGACATTGGAGATATCATCTATAATTGTAGAGACTTTCTGAATGTTCCATTGGTTAGGTCACGGGGTTGCATCAATTACAATCCTACCTTGGATCTACAACACCCAGGGTACCCTTTGGAGGATAAACCCTCAGATGAACAACTTCGATAATTGATCATTCATGACATGGGCAAGAACGACCTAGAATGGCTCAACAAGATTATCCGAGCTTGGAATAGGGTTAATAAAAGAAAGGAAGAATGATATGGAAAAAGAACCTTACACTCGATGGGTTTTGGATAGGGTGAAAGTTGTTAAGTTACTGGTTGACATTAATCCTGAGTACAAGTCAGATGTCCCAGATTCTCCACCTATGTTCTTAGAAGAAATAGACAATTTGAAGAATGCTTTGAAACAAGCTCAAAGGGAGAATGAAGAATTGGAGCTTAACCTCCATAACTTAACTAAGGAGAAAATAAAAATGCAACACATACTCGAATCAAAAGATCAACCGATTCAAAAAGTTCACGAGGCATTTGAGAATGATAGTCTTAAATAGAAGCGTTCGACTGATGGGTTGTTAAGTGCTACTTTCAACTTGGATTCCCACAACCAAGGGTTAGAGGATGTTGCTAGTGAGATCAGGAAACTAAATAGGTGGTACGAAAAGGCAATGTAAGACAAAAAAGTGATTGAAGAAGATTTGAGGGCTCAAATCCAAAGTTTGGCGCAATCTTCTTTAGATCAAGAAGAACAAATGAAGTATCTCACCACCAGCCTCCAAGATAGCCAAGAATCGGAGGTATGGGAACACCTCAAAAGGATGATGGAAGAAAGATTTCTCTCCCAAAAGACTGATGAATACGATGAAGTGTGTCTCGAGTTTGAAGGCCTCCAAAAGGATTTCCTAATACAACGAAAACTCTATACGGAGATAAGGACTGAAAATTTATATTGGGAGGAACAATATGTAAATATTGCCAAAGCAGGGTAAGATAATCATAAGATAATTCTTGACCTCGACCAAGAGTACCGGTTCTACAAAGACAAGCATGCAAGACTTGCCTTCTTAGCCAACAATCTTATCGGTGACATCTCTAAGAGTTTGAGAGATGTAGAAAATATGATGGTCCCTCTTCCGAAAGACGTCGAAGACTTCCTCAAACTTTGTAGGACAATGGTCAAAGGCTTCAGAGCAAAAATCCAAAGACGCGCTTAGAAGACTTTTTGTTTCCCTTTGATTATTTCTTTCAGCAAGTTTTAATGTTTTAAATTTGAATATTTTTCAATATCTGAATTGTATTATTTTTAAAGATAATTACTATTTCAATTAAGGCATTTGTTTCGGTATCTCCTTTGCATATTTATTTTTCAAGTACTCACC
Source organism: Vicia faba (assembly GCA_948472305.1). Lineage (NCBI taxonomy): Eukaryota > Viridiplantae > Streptophyta > Magnoliopsida > Fabales > Fabaceae > Vicia > Vicia faba. Next base: position 343,980,469 of record OX451741.1, read on the forward strand.
AATAAAAAGCAAAACCTAATATATATATATATATATATATATATATATATATATATATATATATATATATATATATATATATATATATATATATATATCCAAGTCAATAAGGTATTCAAAAAAAAGAAACCCTTAACATATTCATATGCATTCATGCATTCACTAACATTTTCATTTCATAAAATCATAAAAAAACTCATCATTTTTCAAAACATTCTCCAGTTAAACCATTGGTAGAAGAAAAACACAGCCTCTCCGACCACCCTATCAAACGAGAGCCTATCAACAAAAAGTGATGGAACAAATTGAATAAAATCAAGCTGCATTCAGGGAAGATCTTGAGAAAGTTAATGGTATTGTTGACTCGATGAAGGGAGACATGAGTGAAGTCCTGGTAGACTTGAAGAATATCATTGAAATGCAAGAACACATTTCTAGGGTAGCCTTTACAGAAGTAGCCCAAACTATTGGTGCATCAAGAAGTCACCAACCAAGAACAGAACCGGAGTCAGGACCTCAAAATTCCACTATGGCTCAACAAGAAGTCAAACAAGTGGATACTGAAGGGTTTGTCCCACCTCCATCAAAGGAAGGGGCGTCTCACACCTTGCAAATTCATATCAACAATGCAGACAACTACATAGACCTACAGTAGGGAGACCACGACTTAGGGGACATCAATCAAGAACCTCAAAGAATAAACTATAATCATGCTACTGAAAATCCATTGGCACTCAACCAATACAAAGATCTTGAAGAAATGTTAATGGCTATGGAGGGTTATGATACTTTCGACGTTGATGCTCTCGAAATGGGTCTAGTTCCGAATGTGGTAATTTCTTTAAAATTCAAAGTACCTGACTTTGGAAAATACAATGGGCTCACATGTCCAAGGAATCATATATGCATGTATTGCAGGAAGATGCATGCCTATACTCAAGACCGGAATCTAATGATCCATTGTTTCTAAGACAGTTTGAGTGGGGTATCCCTAGATTGGTACATGCAGTTGAAGCGGATGCATATATAGACATGTACAGATCTTGTTAATGCTTTGCTAAGATAGTACAAGTACAACTTGGACATGGCGCCTAACCACATGCAACTCCATAACTTGTCTCAGAAAAAGGAGGAATCTTTCAAGGAGTATACTCAAAGGTGGAGAGAAATAGCAGCCTATGTACAACCACCACTCTTGGAGAAAGAATTGGTAGACATGTTCACAGATACTTTACAAGGGTTATATTATGATAAGATGGTAGGAAGCGCCTCTTCTGGATTTTTTGATTTAGTAACTATTGATGAAAGGATTGAAGCTGGTATAAAGAGCGGGAAGATACAAGGGGCATCATCTAGTACCCCTTATAATGCTAAAAGACATGTTTCTAACTTCTAAAAAAAGAAGTAGGGAGAAATTAATGTTGTAGCCTCGCATCCAACGGTACAATAACCCTTAATAATTCCACGAGAACAACAACAAAACAGGTTTGAAAGGATGTTGAGAAAGTTTGATCCGCCCCCATGTTGCACAATCAATTATTACACCACCTAGTCAAGGCATATTTGGTAGAGCTAAAACCTCTAGCTCCTCTAATCAGGGTACTCCCACCAAGGTACGATGCCAGTGCCAGATGCAAGTATCACGCCAATTCTCTGGGGCTTAATATAGAGAAATTTTTAGACTTCAAACATAAGGTTCAAGATTTGTTGAACTCCTAAGATATAACTTTTGATAAATTGAACATCAAGACAAACCCCGTGCCTCCGCATGGTGTCCGACGATAAATGCAATTGAAGTGGTAACTAACTTTGGGGCAACCAGACGAGAAAAGTCCCCAATAAACATTTTGAAGGAATATATGTTGGAGTGTCAAAGAAGCCATTGGTAATTCCTTTCCAAGGGTCGAACCGTAATAAGAAGACTCTTGTGATTCCATGGGGAGAGTCAACAGAAACACCAATGACGATACCAAGACAAACTTTGAGGATTCCAGTAGTTCCAAAGACTACGATGGTAATTAGGGGACCATCGCCCAACCCTTATTGAAGTGACAAAGCAGTACCATGGAGTTATGATTCTATTGTATACTTTAATGGTTCAAAATAAGAATGTGAGCCATCAACAAGTTAAGGACTTGCAATCTCAAATATAGCAGGAACTGAGGGCATGACTCATAGTGGTCAAATCTTTGGCTCCGAATCCCAAAAAAATGAATGATGTTGTGGTGAAAAGTAAGAATGATAATTTGGTAAAAGATAAAGGAAAAACTGTGTTGGAGGCAAGTCAAGAACAAGAATCTCCAAGCAAAAATTTTACTGACCAAAAGGCGGAAAAAGTTTTTAAAATAATCAAGTGGAGTGATTATAGGGTGGTGGATCAGCTTCACCAAACCCCAACCAAGATTTCAATACTCTCATTGCTTCTTAACTCAGAAGCGCATCGAGACTCTTTAATGAAAGTTCTGAATTCTGCTTATGTCGTACAAGAGATTACTGTAAATCAAATTAACAATGTTATAGAAAATCTGACATCTGGATCATATCGGGGTTTTAATGACAGTGAGTTGTCTCCACAAGGTAGAGCTTACAATAAGGCATTGCACATTTCCATTCAGATAGGTACCACAAGTCTATCCAGGGTACTCACTGATACTGGTTCTACTCTCAATATGTTACCGAAATCTAACTTGATGAAGTTAACACAAGATTATGTTTTGATAAGTCCCAGTTCTGCGATAGTAAAATCTTTTGACGGTTCTCAAAGTTCAGTATTTGGAGAAGTGGACCTTCCTGTCAAGATTGGCCCACATATGTTTTATATCACTTTTCAAGTGATGGATATAGAACCAACATATACATGTTTACTTCAACTTTACATAAAAAACTGAAGTTCTTAGTTGAAGGAAGATTGGTTATAATCGATAGAGAAGAGGACATCTTTGTAAGTCACATAGAGTCCTACAGGTATATCAGTGCTGATGAAGACTGTATAGCGACACCATTTCAAGTTATAGAGGTTGCTTCAATGGTAACCTTACAGATGAAAAAAAATAAGAAACCTACTCTAACTTTGTGGAGAGATTTTCAAAAAGCTGTGGAAAGTGGTACCTCAAAAGGTTAGGGTAAACTCCCGAAAATACCTGAAAAGAAGAATCGTTTTGGTTTGGGTTATGAATCATCAAAGGCTACCCTAAAAGGCAAAGCATGGTTTCCTCCAATCCAGTAGAATTTCGTCAACAAAGAAATAGAGCACGACAGACAAGTGGCGATGATATCTGACAAAGTAATACCAAGAAGGCATCTAACTTCATCCATGAATGTGCCCTAGGAAAAGAACTCAAGAATTAGACAACTGTGAAGATTCCAGAGATCTTTTTCTTTCCAAAGTAATTTTTATTGTATTTGAAAGAACCTATGTCAAGCCTGAGGCATAGGGGTAGCTTGTTGGGTCCGCCAATTATTTTTAGACAATATTCACAATTAATAAAAGTTATATTTCGCTTTCAATTAAGATCATTGTCTTTCTCTTACATTTATATTTTATATTTAAAAATGGCAATACTTTTCTTCATATGCATTTTCCAAATTCACTTACTAAAACTGCACCAAAACATGATAAATATGCAGATCCATGCCTAAAATCACCGATAATGTAACTTATTCTATCCAATATAATTTTGATGCACCCATCAACCAAGCGGAAGAAGAAGATGGTGAAGATCTTGACTCTTCGAAGAACTGGCAGGGAGATGGAGCAAAAAGCTGACAACATACAACCATACCAAGAATTGATTGAGACCATTAACCTTGGCACATAGGAGGATCCCAAAGAGATCAAGCTAGGTGCAACATTGAAGAAAAGCGTCAAAGAAAGACTGATCAAGTTGTTACATGAGTATGTGAATATATTTGCTTGGTCTTATATGGATATGCCAGGATTGGATACATATATTGTAGTGCATATACTACCTCTCAAAAAAGGTTATTCTCTAGTCAGACAGAAGCTCAGAAGAACCCATCCAGACATATCAAGCAAGATTCAAGAAGAAGTCCTTAAACAATTTGATGCAGGGTTCTTAGCGGTGGTATATTATGCACCTTGGATAGCTAACGTTGTACCAGTACCCAAGAAGAATGGGAAAGTACGCATGTGTGTAGACTATTGAGATCTAAATAAGAAAGTCCCAAAGATGATTTCATGTTACCTCACATAGATGTTTTGGTGGATAATACATCTCAAGCTTCGGTATTATCATTCATGGACAATTTCTCAGGTTATAAATAAATCAAAATGGAACCCGAGGATATGGAAAAGACCACCTTCATGACTCCTTAGGGAACTTTCTACTACAAGGGGATTCCTTTTGATCTAAAGAATGCATGGGAAACCTATAAAAGGGCCATGGTCACACTATTCCATGATATGATTCATAAAGAAGTGTTGGTATACATGGATGATATGATTTACAAATCTCATACAGAGGAGGATCACATCATACACTTAAAAATATGTTCGAGCGTCTGCGAAAGTTCAACTTGAAATTGAATCTAAACAAGTGTACATTTGGTGTAAGGTCAGGCAAGTTGCTGGGTTTTATTGTAAGTCAGCATGGAATTGAGGTATACCCCGACAAGGTAAAAGCCATACAAGAAATGCCAGCTCCAGGGACAGAAAAAGAGGTTCATGGTTTCTTAGGATGATTAAATTACATTTCTAGGTTTATATCGCACTTAACTTCTACGTGCAAGCCTATATTCAAATCACTTCCAAAAGATCAGACGGTGATATGGAATAATGATTGTCAGACAGCCTTCGAGACAATAAAGCAATATTTACAAGAGCCAACAATCTTGATGTCACCAGTTCCTGGAAGACTGCTCATCATGTATCTGGCAGTTCTTGAAGGGTCAATGGGATGCGTATGGGACAACATGATGAAACAGGTAGAAAGGAGCATGCAATCTACTACCTCAAAAAGAAATTCTCTGACTGCGAAACTAGGTACTCACTTCTCGAGAAGGCTTGTTATTCATTGGCTTGGGCTACTAATAGATTGAGGTAATATATGTTAACTTACACCACATGGTTAATAGCAAGAATGGATCCTTTAAAGTATGTGTTCGAAAAACTAGCTCTTACAAGAAGGATTTCCCAATGGTAGATGTTACTATCAGAGTACAACATCTAATACGTCACTCAAAAGGCCATCAAGGGTAGCGTACTAGCTGACCATCTAGCTCATCAGCCGTTACCAGAATGTCAAACAATGAAGTTCGACTTTCCAGACGAAGATGTCATGGCTATAAGTATCTACGTTGTACCAGGGCCTGACGAAGGACCTGAACCAGAGGCACGTTGGACACTCATGTTTCAAGGGGCTTGAAATGCACTGGGGCACGACATTGGTTTAGTTTTGACTTCTCCAAAGAATTTTCACAAGCCTTATACTTCAAGGTTATGTTTTGACTGAACCAACAATATCGCCGTATACGAAGCTTATATCTTGGGTCTGGAAGCAAGTATCAATCTAAGAATCAAACATCTCGAAGTATTTGGAGACTCAACACTAGTTATATACCAGGTCAATGGTGAATGGGACACTAAAAAACCTATATTGATTCCATATTGGGATCATGTTTTGAGGCTAGCTATGGAATTCACCGAGATTACCTTCAGTCATATCCTGCGAGAAGAAAATCATATGGAAGACACCTTGGAAACTTTATCAACCATATTCGAAGTAACTTGGCCAAACCACGAACCACACATCACGATTATACATATTGAAGAACCTACACATTTCCTCACTATTGGAAAAGGACCAGATAACAAGCCTTGTTTTTATGACATCAAGAGATATTTGGAGAAACAAGAATATCCAGAAAATGCCACTATCATTGACAAACAAACTCTGCAGAATCTAGCCTCAAAGTTCTTTTTGAGTAATAAGGTATTATATAAGAGGATTTATGATATAGTGTTACTCAGGTGTGTGGAGAAACAGGAAGCAGATACACTTATGAGAGAAATCCATGAAGTTACTTTTATAAATACAAATGGACATGCCATGGATAGAAAAGTCCTGTGAGCTGGTTATTATTGGTTGACAATGGAAGACGATTTCTACCATTATATAAAGACATGTCACAAATGCCAAATCTATGTTGACAAAATGAATGTGCCACCAACTCCTCTGAATTTCATGAGCTCTCTTTGGTCATTTTCGATGTGGGGAGTTGATATGATAGGCATAATCGAACCTAAAGCATCTAACGGGCACCAGTTCTAACTATTTGCCATTGATTACTTCACCAAGTGGGTAGAAGCAGCATCCTACGCAAATGTGATAAGTCAAGTGGTTACTCGATTCATCAAGCAAAATCTCATATGTAGATATGGGGTTCCAAGCAGAATAATTACGGAAAACATGTCCAATTTGAACAAAAAAGTGATGAAGGAATTATGCGATGATTTCAAAATCGAGCATCATAATTCCTCACCATATCGACCCAAAATGAACGGGGCCATTGAAGCTTCCAATAAGAATATCAAGAAAATCATTCAGAAAATGGTTAAGACATACAAATATTGGCATGAAATGCTTCCCTTTGCTTTATATGGCTATCGTACTTTCTTACGTACATCAATAGGTGCAACCCCTTTCTCTCTAGTATATTGCATGGAGGTTGTGCTCCCAGTTGAAGTAGATATTCTGTCACTTTGAGTTCTAATGAAAACAAAGCTTTAAGAAGCAGAGTGGGATGAAATGCGACTTGATCAGCTTAACCTCATTGAAGAAAAAAGCTTGTAGCTTTGTGCCACAGTCAGTTATACCAAAAATGGATGAAAAAAGCATTCGACAAAAAGGTTCATCCTCGAGTGTTCGAAGAAGGGGATTTGGTGCTCAAGAAGATTCTGCCACCTCACCTTGATTCACTTCGTAAATGGACACCCAACTTCGAAGGTTCATATATGTAAAAACAAAATTCTCTGGTGGTGGCCTTATCCTCACAACAATGGATGGGGAAGAACTACCACATCCGGAGAATTCAGGCGCAGTCAAAAAATACTATGTATAAAAAGCTTGCTAAGTTCGAACGCTAAATGGTAAACTTAGGAAAAAAGGATCTTCCTGGTGGATTGAAAACCCAAAAGGGCGATCCAGGAAAAAATTAGGGACACACACACAAAATTATCCCGGTGGATTGAAAACCCGAAAGGGCGATCCAGGCAAAAATTAGGGATCTTATTCAAAAAATAAAGAATAAAAAGACTGTGATCTAAGAACCATGACTACGAATACAAAGGAAAGGATTGATCCAAACTATTTAACTCAGAAGTAAAGAAGATTGGAGCTCGCAAAAGGACATTGGGGAAACAACAGTAGCAATTATCATTTTCATTGCCATTTTAAATTTTAAAAATTTCTATAATTACCTCTTTCAAGGAATTGCATCTTGTAGTCTCGCCTATTCAGAGGAATATTTATCAATGAAACATTTACTTTTCCAATCTTTCAATTTTTTTTCCTTTTCATACTTGTTTGTAAAATACTACGATTATTTTTGTGAATACTGCATTGAAATCATTTTGGGGATTTGACAAATAAAAGCATTTGATATAATATCAAAAATCATTTTGGTTAAAAAACATTAAAAGAAAATCCACGCCTACGTTCACCCCTACACCTACGTCCACGCCTAAGTCCATGTCCACGCCTACGTCCACGTCTATGTCTAAGTCCATGCCTGCGTCAACAACTATGTCCATGCCTATGCCTGTGCCAACAATACTAATATCAAGATCTTGCTGACACCTTTCATCTTGTTCAAATAAATTCAAATATACCACAACAACGCAACATTGGGGAGTTGGTAACACAAAACCAATGGTTTAAAAGGAGAGAATATCAAAAAACATTTTTCATTACATTTTGGGGGAATAAACACACATTTGGTGCATATTTAAACATTTGGGGCATACACAAGATACTCGATGCATATACATTTTGGGTTCCATATTAATCTAGGACATTATGCATATACATCATACATGGCACTTTTCAAACACACTTTGGGTAAAACCAATATCTTGGGGCCCTTTGTCAGATTATCAAAACAAGCAATTACCTTGGCTAAGAACAGACACAACTGATAAAACTCTGATCTCATATTTGATCTAGTTATCTAAGATTCAATCATCAAAAAACTTTTCAAATATATACCCTCTAGGTGGCGGTAGGTTCGCAAATTTCTCAGGATTATGTTATTTATCCTCTAGATCGTGATAAATACGTAAGAATCTTCTTGTGATGTTTATCCTATAGGTCATGATAAACACACAAAACTGTTCAATCATCTATCCTCTAGGTCATGGTAGGTATGCAAATTATTGGCCTCATATTATTCATTCCCTAGGTTGTAATGAATACATGAATCTATCTTCGTGCCGTTTAGCCTATAGGTCGGGGTAAACGCACAAATTCTTCAAATATTTATCCTATAGGTTATGATAGGTATGAGAATTTTCAGGGTTATACTACTTACCCTATAGGTCATAATGAATAACGTAAGCCTATCCCTGCTGTCTTTTATCCCCCGGGTCGTGATAAATGCACAGGTTCTTCAGCGTACTATTTACTCTCTAGGTTGTAGTAGACATAATGAAATCTGTATAATTCGTTGCATCAGTCTCCATGCGAAAATGTGTTAGCAAACTCGGTTTTATTCATCCCCTAGGATGTGATGAATAGACAAAATCTGCATTATAAACTTACTATATTAGTCTCGAAGCATTAGTAAGTCAATTTTCGAACTTGTGTTATTTACCTCCTAGGTTACGGTAAATACGCGAGGATCCATTTCTATTTTAGATATTGGCGAGTTATCTACATCGTCATATCTAAGTCAAAATCAAAACTTCGGTTTAAAACTCTAGTAAGATGATACATTATCATCTATGCCTATTTCTTATGCGCTCTTGGGAACACTGTACAACGTATCCTTACTTTCTATCGGACAAATTTTGGTGTGTTCCATTGTTTAATGAACCTCCGATTCGAACGTGTAAGACTTGTGTATTCTCGCATTATTCAATCGAAAGACAATTAAATAGGGGCAATTGTCATACCCAAAATTTTCCCTATTGATTTTCAACTAAATTATTCTTTGTTGTTATCTAATGTTATCATTTTTTTCTATAAAGGTTAGATTACTATGGATAAATTCTTTGGGGATTTAAAACCATAAAGGGAGATATGTTTTTTTTATAAGGGGTTTATGGGCTTTCTAAATCAGAAAGGACCATGTAAATGTGATGATCCACTTGGTGTGTCGTACAATTAAAGAGAAGGGGTGTATTTAGTTTCTAAGCCCACTAATGGGTGAGGTCCGTTCAAAATAACAGAAGGGGGTGTGCGTTTTTTAAGAAAATTGTTGCTATAGTTTTGTTATTGGGGAGGTCCATTAAGAATTTTTTGAAAGGATCTATAGTTGGACAATTTTTGCCCATTTCAATATTTACAACCTGAGTCCATTTCTAATTTTTACCTATTTACTGAAAAATATATATTTATTATGATTTGTTAATGTTATTATCATTATTATTATTACTATTATGTTACTATTTATATTATTAATTATTAATGTTGACTCTTAGTAAAAATTAGGTGTGGAAACACTAATTCGTCTACGACACCACTTCCTTCTTCATTAAGTTAACACAATCCAAGGCCCAGAGAAACACCTACCGTTCAGATCTAAACCGAAGAAACACATAGTTTATGAATCAAATCAACTAAAATTAAAATGTATCAATAAAAATAAAATTATATTAATTTATACAGAATCAAATCTTTACTTGACAAATCGTCCAAAAAATATTACAAACTAAATCTTTCTAAATCAATTTACAACAAATCGAATCCACTAAACAAATCTTAATCTTCCTAATTCCTAAGATCAATTACAAATTGTAATGAAAATCATAAACAAATATTCCTAATATGTATAAAACATATGTTATAAATAGAACCCTAAAAATTCTAACAAGAAGAAAGAAATTGTGACAAACAAGTTGACAGAGGAGTAGAAAGAAGAAGAAGAAGAGAAGTTAAGGGTTCAATATATGAAACCCTAAAGGTCTTCGTCGTGCCGCCACTACACTACCATCCACCATCGTACCTGTCAAATAGAAAGATAGGAGAAGGAGATTAGAATAAGAAGCGGAAAACCAGAAAGGAAAATTATACGACCAGTTTCACTGCAGGAGAGGTAATCTAAAACACTTAGCTTTGGATTGTTAATTATTGTTGGATGCTTGCATGATTGATGTTGACTTTTGTGGTTCTAGAAAATTTAGGGTTTATAGGGTTAGGGTTTTAACCTAGCATTAGGGTTCTTAGATCCTAGGGTTAGGGTTCATCTACATAGACCTAGGGTTCTTGAGGTTATTTGAAGATCAGGGTTAACGTTCATCGTTGTTATGTGTTTTGGGTTTTAGTTTGATTAGGTATCTTCGTGAATGTTGTACCCCAAAATTTTCCCTTCAATTTCTCAAGAAATTTCTCACCCAAGGTCTCAAATGCTCTCAAGGGTTTGATCAGAAAAGCTCACCTCCTAAGCACTGAGCCCCCAAATTAGGGTTTTTGTTTTCTTAAGGACAATTGGACTTTTAATACCTAAAGTGACTTTCATGGTTCATTATAGGTCTTCAAGATTGCTCATACCTAGTTTCAAGCCTTTCATCACAAATTCGCTCAGTCAATTACTCAGATGATTGAAAATTAGATGTATTGGGTAAAAAGTCAATTGTGGTTAATATACAGTCAAACTTCATGATTTTTGGCCAACATCAACATTTTGAGGTCATATTCATCGATTGATCAAGGGGTAAAAAGTCAATTATGGTCAATATACAATCAAAATTCATGGTTTTTGGCCAACATCAATATTTTGAGGCCATATTCATCAATTGATCAATGGGTGAGCACAATGCCTCAATAAAATCACTCAAATCATCAAAGGGGCAAAAATTGACCAAATTAGGGTTTTGTTTGAGAATGACAGATTAGTGATTCTTGACCTAGTACATTACCTAATGACTTGAAGCATAATATCAAGGACTCAAACACAACATGTTAACCTAATTTCATGGCTCAAATCATTTCTCAAGATCATTGGATTGATAGTTGAAATTTGATCAACTAATGAAAAGTCAACTGATACACAAAAAGTCAAACTTTAACTTTTTCGGTCAACATTGAATTTCAAATATCAAGATTCATCAAGACCTTCAAAAATATCAAAATTTGTCAACAAGAATGAAGAAAGTCAAGAAAGTCCACAAAAAGTCAAAGTTTTCAATACTTAGAAAAATTCTAAGTGTTTTTAACCTTGATAATTTCACTACTTCATGATAATTTTTCACCAAGATGCAACATGATTCAAAGAAAACTTTCAACATGAAAGTTGTAGATCTTGATGAATTATACAGATTTTTCCGTTAGGGTTGATGTCCAAAAAATTCTTAGATTTGAATATATAAGCTCATAAAGTCATGACATTTTTCATAAAAATAGTTAGTGAAAATTTTAGCAAGTTAGGCAGATTTTTTGTCCTAACTTCTTGTCAAATTTTCACCAAGCTCCAAGATGATTTAGCCAAAGTGGAAAACATGAAGGTTATAGAAAATGTTTCAAGATTTCCAAAATGTCAAAGAACTTGAAGAGATCATTTTTGAACTAGGAGATTCTAAGAGATGAAGTTGGCATCCATTCTTGAATTACAAGTAATTTTCTTGATGAACACATAATCCAATATCAATGTTATGCTGCATAATCTTGCTTTGCAGGCCTCTTGAATTGAAAATCTATCCATAATAATATGTTTACACAACTAATTGAGCTATGATCCAAGAGCTTGACCCATTGTCCAATTTATCATTCCATTAATGGAACAAAGTTCACACTTCCATTTTGGAAAAGTGACTTTAATCACAATGTCAACTCTCCTTAAGCCCATAGATTTTTGCTTCTGACTCCAAAACATTTTAAAGCAAGAAGCAACATATCTAAAGCCTCCTAACCACCCTACAAGTCCTTGTACCATGCATTAGAACTATGTTTGTCAAGCTTGCTTCAAAAACAAGTTTCAAGACCATAACGAGTGATTCCTTGTTTCTGAACACTAGAGCCTTCAAAAGCTTTCCTTTATAAATAGAGGAGCCATTTTCAACCTAGCACATGAATTTTACAAGCCCTCAAACTCCCTCAAACTCCCTCAAACCAGAATTTGCATAAAAAACTCCATATCTTGTCATTTCTAACCTTGAACTTCCATCTCACAATCCACTCATGTGTTTCCTCTCCAAATCAATCACAAAGCTTCCATACATCATATACAACTCATCCTCATTCCTGTTTCACAACTGTAACTCCATCTTCATCATCTTCCAAACTCAAAAAACCAGCTCTGCAACTTGACTTCTCCAGCACGATTTAGGCACTTTCAGTACAAAGTAAGAGTTTAATTAGCTTTCTACGAGTCCAATGAAGCTATATAGATCATCACCACACCTCCATGGTTGCTCAAACTCCATACATGATTTCCAGTTTTGAGGTAAGTTTTCTCAACTTTGAACTCTGTCTACAAGTATCATTAATGGTTACTTTGTGAATAAAAATGTAGACATCATAGCCTTGAAGCTAACCATGCCTTTAGTTTTCATTTATGTTGCCTGAGTGATGCAAAATTTTGAGTTTGAACTTTCTGAAAAAATTAGGTTTTATTTGTTACCAATAGAAATTAATGTTCATATTTGATTTATAGTTTAAGTTGTTTACATGGATGAATTCATATTTAAAAATGGAGCAAGTTTCATGTTTATACTTTTTCAAATGGTTGAGAAATTAGAAAGATCAGAAATTCAAAAATCTTGTCAATGGAGGTTGGCGCGAGGTTATGGATGAAGTGTAATAAGGGAATGGTTTATCTTATATTTATTGCAAGTTGTCTTAATAACGGATGAAACAACTACCGCAGTGGCAGGAGAAGCACGCATAAGGCATTAAACTATAGGGACCTGGGTTCGAGCCTCAATGGTACCCTTTTGCTTTTTACTAATTTTCTTATTTCAGATTCTGTGCAATCCCAGCATGTGTGTGCACCATGCGCCTCTCATCCACACCATTTCATCATTAGGCCATCAAATCCAGTGCTCCATAATGCAAGACCATGATTCACTTTCAAGAGCTGGCTATACTGAATAATGAATAAGGTGCCTGGGCCTCCTGACTTGAACCTTTTCCTTTTTTATTTTTACTTCTTCATACTCCCATTTCACTAACAACACAGGCAAACTCATTTTTTTAATTTTGATTTTCTGAATTTGACAAAAAAAAAACCTTTGGGCCTAGCGCCCCATTTTCTTTTTAAACCTCCAGTTTACTTTTCAAACACCTAGGCCCAATTATTTTTATTTCTTTTATATTTTATTTATTTTCATTTATTTATTTATTTTTATTAAGACCAAAAAATAAAAAAACATTATTTTTTTTAAAATAATTTAATCTAAGCATTTTATTTTATTTTTGTTAAATTAAATTTTACTATTTCTTTTACATTGTAGAATATTTTTCTAATTAACGTTAACAAAATATATTTTCTAAATAAATTAAACTAGATTTAGGTTTTATTTTAATTAACTTAGATTTCAGGTTTTGATTAAATAATTAACTTCTTTTGTAAATAAAATTAATTAGTCTAATTAGGTTAAAGCATTAAACTTTTTCTCCATCAAAAAAACCCTAAAAAACAATTTCGTTTTGCTTCTTCATCTTAACATTCTTGTATTAATATTGTAATTCAAATTCAATGGTTTGTAATAGTAATTAGGGATTTATTGCTTTCCTCCCCTCATTTACAAATTTGTACACCCCATTCCCAAAGCGTTGTAATAACATAGGACATTTAAATTCCACAATTTATCACTTTCCTTATTATTGCTAGTAATTAGGGTTTGCATGACAACACTTAAAATCAACAATTAGACAATCCTAATTCAAAGACAATATGCATGAAAACAAAACACCTTGCACACATGTACCTCTAGGGTAACCCTCACTTGTTGCCTTAAATATAAACAGTCATGTCCCTCGAATGTGAGATGTTTTAGCAAAGACCCTTGATTAAAAGATCATAGTCCCTCGATGACCCTTCAATGTTACCTTCGGTAAATAATCTTAGTCCCTTACAACAATTGCTAAAATATCTTATAAGTTGCCTTCTATGACTGTACGATGAACCACGCCTGTCCCTCACATCCAATGATATGGTTCTCTACCAACCAATGGTAAAATAGAAATATCTAAAGGAGGAGGAAAAGAACAAAGACTCTTTGGGTAGGTAGATTGCTCGTAATTTCTTGTTCACAAACAAAACCATTTACACCTCACACTTTCAAAACATTTGTCAAAACAAACATTTTGTATACATTCTCAATGATACGAGAATCATTAAAATTTTCCTTACATTGGCATTTTGAAAACGTCTTCCAAACAGTCATTTTCAAACAAATATTTTCAAAACCAACACTTGTATGAATTCTCAATGATACAAGAATCATTGCAAAGTTTTTCGTATGAAGACATTTTCAAAATATTTTCAAACTTACACAAACACAAAGCATTTTCAAAGTGATCAAGAAATTAAGAGCCCGTAGATAACTATGGATGAAAAGGGTGCTAACACCTTCCCTTTTCATAACCTACCCACCGAACTCAAGAAAATTCTCAAAAGGTATTTCCTGTTCTTTTCACCCTTTCCTTTATTAGATAAAAAAAAGTCGATGGCGACTCTTGCTATCTGCAACATTTGCGATAAAACGCAAAACACTAAGTCAGTTCTCCCAGCGTATCATCAGAGTTGGCGATTCTGCTGGGGAAATATAAACTAAAATTGGGGTTACCTTAAGAGCTAGATCACCTTTATTACTTTACTTTCTTGGTTTGTTTGCTTTACATTTGTGGGTTATGCTTGGGTTTATTTCTTGAAAAAGATCCTATACCTAGATCGGGGGCATATTAGGTAACTAGCAATAGATCATGGAGACTGTATGGTGTAGACCGATATGGTTGAAACCATAGCTACGTTAATGCTACACATTTGTAGGTACCGGTGTCCCTTGAGTTAAATCATGGAGAATACGAGGCCGCTGAGTGGTGTCGTAAAGTACTAACTGACCGTAGAACCTTAGTTAAACAACTTGGCCATTAGAAAGTAGTAAGGTAACTGGCTTTGGTGCAGACTGAAGTTGGTTGATACTCGATATTACAGTCATTGAGATCAGACTTTCGGGATATTTCGATCGCGAAAAAAAGATTACTTGTGCTGAAACAATGCCCGATGAAGAAAGATCAATGATATTGAGGTTCCTTAGAACCTGAATACTTATTTTAAGACAGGTTGGACCAACTAAACTTCAAGAGCATACTTACCTATAAACCTCATGCAAGCCTAAACCTAAGGCCTGGTGTGCTTTGTGTGTATATGATTATTTTTTCATAACATCATGTCATAGAATTTCTACTAAGCATTTCAAGGACCTAGGGATTTATCTTTGTTCTATTTTGTAGATCATGGCTTCCATTCACAAAAATACCACCCGAATCAACTTTATAAAAGTGCCTCCTAAACTCCAAGAGTTAGTATCAAGGGTTCCTGAGAATTCTATGTTCACCAAACGACATGGTAGACTTCTCAATATGGTTACCTCAAGCTTTAAAAAAGACATGATGTGTGTGCTCTTTCAATTCTTTGATCCAAAACATCAATGTTTTACCTTTCCTGATTACTAATTGGTGTCCACATTGGAAGAATTCTCTCAACTGTTAGGAGTACATGTGCTTGATCAAATTCCATTCGCTGGTTTAGAGGAAACTCCAAAACCTAAAGTTATTGCCAAGGCCTTACATTTGAAGAGGTCTGACATTGTAGCTAATTAGGAAACAAGGAGTGGAGTTAAGGGTTTTCTAGCTAAGTTTATATTAGAGAAGGCTCGACTGTTTTGGGAGGATATGGATCTGCAAGCTTTTGAAGGAGTATTGGCTCTTCTAATCTATGGGTTAGTACTATTCAATAATCCAGACCAACTCATAGATGTGAATGCTGTCAAGATTTTCATTTCTCGTAACCTTGTGCCTACTCTTCTTGGAGACATTCTACATAATCTTCACACTCGTACCATGAGGAGGAGAGGGGCTCTTATGTGTTGCATGTCATTGTTGTCTAGGTGGTTTATTTCTCACCTTCCTCGATCAATATTGAAGAATGAATAAGGTCTAAATTGGTTGCAAAGAATAATGTTGCTCTCTCATTCTGATATCTCTAGGTGTTCTCGATCTCAAAAGGATGTTACTACCATTGACCGTTGTGGGGAGTTCCCTAATGTTCCACTCTTGGGCATCAGTGGAGGTATTACTTATTACCCTTCTCTGGCTCTATGAAAGTTTGGTTATGCTCAAAGAGATGATCCTCATGATGCACTTATCCATGGTATTATATTTGACTACCAGAACGATGTCCAAGGTTATCGTCAAAGGTTTGTACAGGCTTGGGGAATGGTGAACAAGGTTGATAGCAAGACTTTGGGGCATAAGAACTCCATCCCTTTGTAGCCTTATCTCAAATGGGTGCGAGCTCGCACTCAAAATCTCATGATGCCATATCTAGCTATCTTATAAATAGTCGTGGAGCCTGTTGCTGAGGGGGATACTCCTTATACCATTCTCCATCCTGACATGCCTACCGACCTTGAAGAATTACAGAGATTGTGGATTCAACTCAAGGGGAAATGAGACACCTTTAAAGCTCGATGATGTGCAAGCTAGAAGAAAGTGTTAGAGCTCACAAGGCAACTTCATGAGGAGCAAAGCCTGAATGCATACATTACATCAAAGAGTAAGCGCCCATGGGAGACTTGAGACTTTTGTTTTGGGAGTCTATTTTGTGGTCTCTTTGAGACCTTTTTGCTTTTTCATTGTAAGCCCAATGGGAAATTTTAAGCTTTGAACTTACTAATACAATTGTTGTATTTGTTTCCTTTTTGGATACCAAATTTAAATTCCTCAAGATCCTTGAAAACATTGCATTCGCATGTCCTGCATCATGTCATAAGTAGGTTTTCTGATACAGGTTTCCTAATCTCTTTACTGTTTATTTCAGTACAAGATGGCTCTAGATAAAACGGTCAAAGATCTGTAGACTCAATATGCACAATTCCAAGAGACTCTCCTATACCTAGCCAAAGGTCAGCAAGAGATGATGAAACTACTTGCCACGAAAAAGAAGACTAAGAAACGGGTTGTTATCCTCAACATGGGAAGAAGGTTCAAGGGGCCGACCTGACTGGCTCAAATAGAAGAGGCTTCTTCTGAGGAAGAAGACAATCAAGAAGAAGTTATAAGTACCAGAGTTGGGGTTGGAAATAACAAGATTATTGAGGATAAAGATTATTCTGAAGAGTAGTATCTACTGGCGGATGAGAAATATAAACAACTGAAAGACCGACTTAAGGCTATAGAGATCCAAACAGTGTCTGGTTTGGAATTTGGAGACTTAGGTCTGGTCCCTGGGGTGTTTATTTCCCACATATTTAAGGTTCTTGTCTTTGCCAAATACAATGGGGTCTCCTGTCCAAAGATGCATCTGAGATCTTATGTCCGAAAGATTCAACCACACACCACCGATAAGAAGTTATGGGTGCACTTATATCAAGAAAGCTTATCTGGAACACATTTGGAATGGTTCTATCAACTTGAGGGGATTAATATCCACACATGGGAGGATCTAGCTGATGCCTTCTACAGACAATACATATACAATGTTCATCTTGCACTAACTCACGTGCAATTACAAAATATTACTATGGGTTCAAATGAAGGCTTTAAGGAGTATGCTAAAAAATGGAGAGACCTAGCTGGAAGGGTGCAACCCCATTTGACTGAAAGAGAATTAGTGGAATGTTCATGGGCACCTTGACTGGTCCATTCTTTAATTTACTGATTGGGAGTTCTTCGTCAGGGTTCACTGAGCTGATTTTGACTGGCGAACAACTTGAAAGTGGAATCAAAAGTGGGAAAATCCCCTTGGTCTCAACATCTAATGTTGTAAAGAAACCATTTGTTGGTAAGAAAGAGACTAATGCTATTTATGGACAAAGGAACCATATCAAGAATGATCATCATCAGTCAGTAGGAGCTGTGTTGATTTCAAACCCAAACCCAGTTCAACAGTGAACCCTTAGGGTTATTAGGGTTCTAGCTAGGGTTCATACCATTTTCTGGAAATTGTTTGAATGTATGAAGTTTCTGGTTGAATGTCAATCGGAAAACTGGGCAAAAAGGGCGGGTTATGGAGACTTGGGGTGGTGTCTGCCGGTAGCACAATTTCTGGCGTGGCAAAATTCTAGAGAGAAGGCAGAGCCTCTCTCTCTAGAAATAACAAAGGGTGTTTGTTTCATTTTAGATAGAGGAAGAGAAAAGAAAAAATGAGCCCTCAGCCTAGTAATTTGTTTTTATAAACCCTCTCTAACGCTGTGTTTGCGTATCCATGAACCATATCGCACGCTTCCCATCACGACCCTTGGATTAGCATCAGACGTCTCTGAAGCACATGACCACCACAACTTCTTGATCTCTCCCACACCTTGTCCAACGGATCCCACTTTGTTGTGGGCCTAAGCACATAATATCCGCACCCTCTGTTTATTTCGCCCAACATAACTTTTACCCCCTATTGCATTCTGGGCCAAGTTCAATATCTGAACTTGGGTCCTTGCTAAACATACCACCCATTTGTGCTACATAGTTTAAAACAATACCTCCTCCTGCGTTTGGGTCTTAACTCAATATCGAAATTCAGGGCTCTACTTTCTACACCCCACTGATTTACTTAGCCCAAATAAAATACACCCCATACGTTTTTATTAAGTATTTTATTTTATTTTTATATTTTTATTTATTTTTATATTTTTATTTATTTTTATATTTTTATTTATTTTTATATTTAATATTTATAAATTCTAAAATATTTACTATTATTATAAAAATCAAATATTTATTTTTCTAATCCATCCAAATATCTTTTAATTGCATTAAAATTATTTTTTTCATGCATTAACATGTTTTTTATATATTAATACATTTAAAAATACCTAACCAACACCAAATTTTTTTATATAACTGAATTAATTCAAAACAATTTTCAAAAAGGATTATGGAGATACTTTTTATCGACTGCGAACTTTGTCTAACAATTCCGCTATTCACACACCCAGACATGGTTCAACATAATTCAAAATATCTTCGTAATCTAAAAAAATACCAACCAACTGTGAACTACGAATTGAGACTTTGATTCCTCATAAGAGGATACGTAGGTATACGACTTAAAATCTTGGCGAGTTCCCCTAATAAAATTAAAACCTTATTTCTTAAGCCGTAATTCTAAACCCTAGTAGCCTTGTGAACAAGGTAGATGAGGAGTGACTAACACCTTCCCTTCATCTAAGAACGAGTCCAACAACTTATAATCTCTGACGAAATTAGGGTTATGCTTTATATTTCCTTCCTAAAGATAAAAATTAAGAGTGGCGACTCTCATTTTAAAATCGGTTACAACAACCATCTGTTACTATATCCCATATGAAATTCTGGTAGTCAGATCTCTGATCTCCTAAGAAATGTCGAGACACTAATCTCTGAACAATAACTCAATAAACAGGATATAACAATTAAAATAGTGCAGAAAACTAAATGAACACACAAAGTTGATAAACCAGTTCAGTGTACAACAACACCTACTCTAGGGGCTACCAAGTCAGGGACGAAGTCAACTAGATAGTACCGATTTGTAGACCTACATTAAACTTTCATCTAGTTTACAATCTACTCACTTAATCACTATTTGTGCTTAACTTCTACCTAAGACTCACCTAGGTATGAGACCCTTCTCAAATCCCTTTCAGTCACAAACACTGACAACAACATAATTCAAAGAATTACTTTAGAAGATACACTTTAAAGACACACAACAATTAAATGCTTAAAAGCTTATGAATGATTGACAACAATTACAACTCAATAGAGACAATCCCACTCTTCTATAAAAGTGATAATAGAGAGGCTCACAATAAACAAAATAGTCCTAATACATTCACTAAGATTCAGTGTTCAATGAACACATAAGAACCCTTAAAATCACGTCTAACAACGATGCACAATGCACTATTTTTTCCATGCATGTATTAGGGTTGAATCCTTCTTTTTGTAACCTAGAAAGGACTGGATTTGGACTTCAAAAACGCAGCTAATTTGTTGCAAAAAATCAGCAGAAACTTCTCCATAAAATAAGGGCTTCAATGATTTGTTTCCTAAAATGTATCAACATTTAATGAAACAAATTAATCTTCTAAATGCATAAGATATATTTGATTCTTCAGTCTTTAATGCCACATAGGATTACTTAATTTTCCAAGAATATTCAGTAATTTAAAACAACTGTATCCAAACTGTAAAACAACAATAACAGGCCAGATGTCCTACCCTTTTAGTTAGGACATCACATTCGACATGTTGAAATAGAAAGTTGAAACATCTTGTTAAGCATATTTCTACCAAGTTAGTTTCATCAAAGTTAATTCTAATTACAAAAACATAGAAATAACAATCTCCCAATTTTTTCAAATTTTGGCTAAAACTACTAAATAAACCTTGCACATAACACACTACAATCACAGGTTTGAGAGTAACTCAAACACATAAATATCAGATCTACAACAGTAGGAATCAATATATTAGAGATATGAGCAGCACAAATTTATCAGATTGTCATCTAATGGAATCTACTCAACACAGCAACCACGAGAAAGTTGGCTCTTCTTTAACATGTTAGGACATCATATCTGATAACTCTTCACAACAAATCAAACAATTCAATTTCAGCACAGTAACCCCAGGATGACATAAGAAGAAAGTCATGAAGTCTTTTGGTGTACATGAGGAAGAAGATAGCTGACACTCCCCCTCAACCCAGGAACCTTTACTTGCAACCGAGGGGCAAATATTCTTCTCAGGTGCTATAAGAGAACCCTTAAGAAGCAACTAAACACCAACCTAAACTATCCAAATGAGTACTCAGGTAACTCAGAACACAAGACACAACTGTGTTCATAACTCAGATCACAAGACACAAAAAACTCAAAACAAAGAGAAGACTCCAATACAAATATCCTATCCAACATCCTTACAAAACAACTACGATCAGACTCCAGACTAAACAAAAGAACATAAACAGTAAAAAAAAGATCAAAAACATAAAATTTTGAAAAAACCGACAGAAATATCATCAAGATGAAATCAGTGAAGTCACCATCGAACATTTTTTATCCCACAGGAAGGGAAACGTAAACATCGAGTAACCCTGAGAAGGGTGAAATCACGATCTAACAATCAATAGATCGAATAAAGGAGTCTGTTACACGAGGGGAAGGTATTAGTACCCCATACGCCCGTAGTACTCTATGGTATCCACTCTTGTTTTTTATCTAATGGGTGTGTTTCAAATCTAAGATTAAGAGCTAAAAGAAAATTCAAAGAGGGAATGCATACAAAAGAAAATACGGGGAAAATAAGAAAATTATTTACAAAGTTTCGCTCGGCTGAGCCCCGTGACCATATGCCTACGTATCCTTTTAAAGGAATCAGAGCGTCATAGTTCGTCTTACATGTTTCTATTTGTTGTATGTTTTTTTACCTAGAAAAAGGGTTTTAAAAGAAAAGCCAAGTGATAAAATGAAGTTTAAATTGGTTGGTGTTTATTACCTTGAGAAAGGATTTGGAAATTATTTGATGTTTTATGCATTTTCCAAGGAAAAGGTTTTAGTTTTAAGGATGCAAAAGAAAAGAAAACAACTAAGGGAAACTAACTATCTCTATCCCTAATGTTATAATACAATGATGGTCCTATGGTCTAGTTTAAAAGGGAAATATCTACCTATGCTAGCATGCAAGGATTACAATCCTAATGTCTAACTTGTATCGGAATCGACACAAGTGAATCCTAAGGGAGCATACAATAGTTCAAAACCTAGGGAAAATGGTATACAAGGATGGAAAGAAAACAAGCAATCAACAAGTTCAAGAGAGCACACACATGTCATGTGTAGCGCATGCTAGCTCAAGTCAAAATGCCTAACCAAGATATCGAATCATCGAGGTAGGTAAAAGGGGGGAAGTTCCTGACCATAAATATCTTCTATATGCAAGATGGGGTCTTGAGAGCTACTCTTAACCAAGGTATCATGTCACCGAAGCAAGAAGTATATAGTGGGGGAAAGTGAATGTCCAAGGTGACTAAGAATCTAACCAAGATATCAAAAATCAAGGTAGGAGATAGAAGACAATATGAACAAGCACGGAGAATCAACACCGTCCGACATGAGCTCGAGACAAAATGTGGGGGATTGGTTACAGATCTCGTTTCCATCTAACTGACTCGATATCGAGAGCAGCACACTCCAAAGTATTAGCGTACAACGCGAGCTAAGGATATCACAGACTGAAATTGTAGGGGTTAATTGCAAACGTTACTCCGCTTGCCTTCTTTGGGGACTTAACAATGGGGAATGGGAATGAGACACCTCTTTGAGGTCTTTAGGAAAAAATGTATTTACACATACGAATGTCTAATTCGAGGTAGGTCTTTAAACAATTAACAAACACAATTAGCAAGCAAGTGCGAAGTGCCTTCTAAAGGCCTTTAAACAGTGACTTCGAGCACACACTCTTTATTATCTTACTTCTCATGATATCTAGAAAGAGATAAAATGCCGAAAGATAAACCAAGTAGTGAAGTAATATCAAACGGATAAAATGTCTGTTATAGAGCAAGCAAAGTGAAAATACTCAAGAAAACTTCTAGCAAGCTAGGATCAACAAAGCGAAACGGTCAGAAATCGTGCGCTCAGCATAAACATCAAAGTATCCACAATGTGAAAATAAATCACATATGACGTGTGTATTGAACACATCTGTGTCACAAACAATACACCTACATAAAAAAACACAACCAGATAAAAATGCAAGCGGTGTATATTTCTCATAACATGAGAATCGATAATAAAGTGCATAGGATGTGGCCACAGATCAAATGCTTCCAATCAAATGACCAACATTTAGCTACATGATTGAAAGCTCTCACAAAATATCTTGCACAAGTCAACAAACACATTAGTGGTAAAAAGAAACTGGAATCAGATTTAAACACTCATATCACACTTGAATTTACCATTTAAGCATGAAGAAAGTGAAAACAGAAAAGCATCAGACAATGAAAAGTTATTTGCAATTATCAATCGGATTCGAATTTCGACGTCAGAATAATAAACTCAAATGTTAATCATTAAAATCCATCCGGAAACAAAATTATTAATGCTTTCCAAAAATCACAGAAACCTTAAATTTAATTCTGACATCGAAACGGATCACAATTGACAATTGTAAATTCCAATTCTCAAGCACTTAATAGTTAATAAACCAATTCTAATTTTCATCGTTTACCATAAATTATTTTAAAATCAAGTTCTAAAGGTTTAGTAATTCAAATATATTCCAATGTATCAACATAAATCACATGGTGAACCTATAAATCTATAACTCAATTCAAAATTCACTTCGTGAACCATAATTCACACTTCAAAAAATAACGTGATTCACAAATTCAACCTCTTCTTACTTCGAGAATCAACACAATTATCAATCAATTTAAACAAATCTAACCTATTCCACATGCTTCTGTCATCAAAATTCAATTCAATTCACATCAATTTATGTATCTCAATTAAGCACTTATCCAAGCAAAATCACTTAACAAAAGCAATTAATCGGGTAAAATTAGGAAGTATCGAGTCGAAGATTTGATATTTGAAGTTGAATTAGAGTGAGAAGTAGAAGAATTGGCTGAAAATGCAAGAAAAACAGAGAGAATCGTATGCGTGACGGTCGCTGGAAAATTGGTGGCTGACGGGTTGAGGCACGTGGCAGATGGCTTATGAATGTATGGTGGGCTCCTAGGCTGTAAGGTGGTGTGCACCTTGGTGATATAAGAGAGTAGTGTGGTTGGTGCCACTAAGAGGTGGTCAGTGCCACCAAGTAGCGGTGAGAGAGGGAGGAGTGGCGAGTGTGAAGTGAGAGAATGCAGGGAAGAGGGTTTTCTTTTAAGTTTTGTGAACTTTTTTGAGAGAAACTTTTCAAAATGTTTTTCCCTCCCTTGATTAGTGAAAATAATATTGTAAGAAAATTTAACACTCAATGCGAGTACAAAAATACCACGTCATCATCGATGTAGAATCTCGACACAAGCTCAACATCAAAATAGAAGCTTGCAAAATTTATGACACGATACCGAAATAATGGACTCAATCAGATAAATGACAAGAACATTATGAATTTTTGAAGGCGCACTGACACAAAGTAGAGTTAGCTAATGCAGATTTTGTTAGAACAAAGTTTGATTCTACTACCCTAAGTTTAAGTTTTGATGATAACAAAATGAAAAGATATATTAATTATGTAATTCATGTAAGAACTATTTGTTACCTAAAAATTACTTTCTGTTTTACAGAAACTCTGATGGGTATCAGCAAGAGTACATCATAATCAGCATCAGAAAATTAAATATCAACATCAGCATCAGAAGATGCTATATCAGATACCAGAATCAGAAGAACAACTCACGCTTATGCTGAAGCTTGATGAACAGATCTGCGCTCAAACACTCTGAACTCTGATAAAGACAACAACAGTTCATCAGCACTTAAGCAGCGTCAAAATGAGCAAAAGCCAGAACACGCTTAAGTGGCAACAGTACTGTGCATTCAAGACGAGTTATTACCAACGGCATCATTCCAGACAAGATCTGCTTAATAAGGAAAGATTGTTATTGGCATTGAAACAGAATTATTGCTCCAACGTACACTAATTCCAATGCTATATAAGCAAGTCAATGAAGATTGAATTGGCTAATGCTCTACAACACTCTACACGCCAAAAAGCTAATCATCATCTTCCTTACTCTCAGTTTGCTAAAAGCTCCAAAATTCCTTACTCTATTATTTTAGCAATCTAGTTTCCATAAGCTTAATTTGTGTAGTATCACAGTTGTGATAAACTGTTTTATAGAAAACATTCACACACCTAGATTTCATTCTTTGTAAGAAAGTAATTCCTTGAGAAACCGGTTTGTGGTTTGCTTCAAGAAGGCTTTAGCAGTTGTTAAAGCAGATTGTAATATTCAGTTGAATATAGTGGATTAAGACCTCGTTGGAGAGAGGTGAAATCACCTTGACGGATGGACTGGAGTAGTTTGAGATCAAACGAACCAGGATAAAAATATCGTGTTCATTGCATTGATTTTCAGTTTTACAATTCAACCCCCCTTCTTGTGTTTTTCACTTCTTCAGATTTTTCTCAATTAATTTCAACGTTTAGTTTTGAAACAATGCCACAAACAAAGATCCTCCGATCAAAATCCTAACTCGGAGTTTGAAGAAAATTTGTAGCTGACATCATTTGTGAAATTTTATCGAACATATTTTTGTACCCCAAAATTTTCCCTCTCTTTTCTCAAGACATTTCTCACCAAAAATCTCAAATGCTCAAGGGTTCTCAAGGGTTTGATCAGATAAGCTCACCACCTAAGCACTAAGCCTCCAAATTAGGGTTTTGATTTTCTCAAGAAAAATTGGACTTTTGATGCCTTAAATGACTTTCATGGTTCATTATAGGTCTTCAATATTGCTCATAACAAGTTTCAAGCCTTGAATCATAAATTTGCTCAATTAATTGCTCAGATGACTAAAAATCAGTTGTATTGGGTAAAAAGTCAATTATGGTCAAATATACAGTCAAACTTCATTATGTTTGGCCAACATCAACATTTTGAAGTGATATTTATCGATTTACCAAGTGTTGATCACAATTCCTTAAGAAAAACATTCAAATCATCAACGGGGCAAAATTGTCAAAATTAGGGCTTTGACTAAAAATGACAGATCATTGACTTTTGACCTAGTACATGACCTAATGGATTGAAGCATGATTTCAAGTACTCAAACACAACATAAATACATAGTCACATGGCTCAAATAATTTCCCAAGATCAATGAATTGATAGTTGAAATTTGATCAATTAATGAAAAGTCAAATAATACATAAAAAGTTAAACTTTGACTTTTTGGTCAATATTGAATTTCAAACATCATAATTCATCAAGACATTCAAAAATATAAAAACTGATCATAAAGAATCAAGAAAGTCAAAAATAAAACAAAAATAGTAAAGATTTCAAAGACTTATAAAAATTCTAAGTGTTTTTAACCTTGATAATTTCAATACTTCATGACAATTTTTCACCATGATGCAAGATGATTCAAGGAAAATTTTCAATATGAAAGTTGTAGATATTGATTAATTCTACGACTTTTTCCCTTAGGGTTGATGCCCAAAAAATGCTTAGAGTTGAATATATAAGCACATAAAGTCATGACATTTTTCATAAAACACTTAGTGAAAATTTTAGCAAGTTTATGCAGATTTTTAACCTAACTTCTTGACAAATTTCCACCTAGTTCCAAGATGATTTAACCAAAGTGGTAAATATGAAGGTTGTAGATAATGTTTCAAGCTTTCCAAAATACCAAAGAACTTGAAGAAGTCATTCTTGAGCTAAGAGAATCGAAGAGAAGAATTTGGGCATCCATTCTTGAATTACAAGTCATTCTCTTGATGAACACATAATCCAATCTCAATGTCATGCTGCATAATATTGATTTGGAGGCCTTATAACTTGTGCATCTATCCATAATTAATGGATTACACAAACTTTTGAGCTACGATCCAAGTGTTTTAAGCATTGTCCAAGTCAATTTGCCATTTTGGGGAGAAAGTTAACATTTCCATTCTTGAAAAGAAAGCTTTATGCACAAAGTTAATTCTTGAGCCTCTCACTTGTTCCCTCTGATCACATTCTATCTACAAGGTCATAAGCAATGTGATTAAAGTGTTTAATCACTCTATGATCAAAGGTACAAGGCATTGAAACTTGATTTTTCAAGAAAATCACATGTTGAGCTAATATGTGATTTTAAATTATGATCAACTTAAACTTATCCAACCTTTCCCTATAAATAGAGACACTATTTTGTAAGCTAACGGAAGAATTTACAAGCCCTCAGACTCCCTAAAACCAGAATTTGCATAAAACCTTCATAGCTTGTCATTTTTGACCTTGAACTTCCATCTCAAAATCCACTCGTGCGTTTCCTCTCCAAATCAATAAAAAATATTCCATACATCATATAAAACTCATCCCCATCCCTGTTTCACAACTGTAACTCCATCTTCATCATCTTCCAAAGTCAAAAACTCAACTCTAAAACTTGACTTCTCCAGCATGATTCAGGCACTTTCAGCATAAAGTAAGATTTGCATTAGCTTCCTAGGATTGCAGTGAAGCTATCCAAATCATCATAACACCTCTAGAAGTGCTCAAACTCTATACACGAATTCCATTTTTGAGGTAAGTTTTCTCAACTTTGAACTCTCTCTACAGACATCATTAATAGTTACTTTGTGAATAAAAAATGTAGACATCATAGCACTGAAGCTAAGCATGCCCTTAGTTTTCATTTATGTTGCCTGAGTGATGGGAATTTTGAAGATGAACTTTCTGAGAAAATTAGGTTTTTATTTGGTACTAGTAAAATTCACATTCATCTTTGATTTATAGCTCATGAAATTTATATGGTTGAATTCGTATGGAAAAATGGAGCAAGTTTCCTGTTTACATTTTCTTATTTAGTTGAGAAATGAGGAAGTTACAAAATTAAAAAATGGTGATGAAGAGGTTGGCGCGAGGAAGAAGATGAAGTTATAATCATGACTGAGTTTATTTTAAATTTAGTGTAAGTTGTATTACTATGCAATGTAACAGCCACCTCGGTGGCAAAGAAACACGCGCTAACTCATTTGTCCATAGGGGCTTGGGTTTGAGCCCCATCGACACCCTTTTGTTTATTTCATAATTTGTCATTTCAGATTCAATGCAAGCGGGTTGGAAGCGCCTATCATGTACCTCTCATCCATACCACATGATTATCATGAAATCAAATCCAGCGCTCCACATGATGAAGCCCATGGTGCACCCTCAAAAGCCAGCAACACTGAACCATAAATAGTGTTGGGTTTCTCAAAATTGGGCCTTTTTCCTTTTTGTTTTTACTTTCTTATACACCTCTTTTACTTATATCTTGCGCAGGTCCAATACGTTTTTTTATTCAAACATTTTCTTTTTTTCTGATTTTAAAAAACGCTTATATTGGGCCTGCCAAAAATTGCTTTTTTTTACCTCCCTTTCTACTTTTTAACACCTAGCCCATTTATTTTTATTTCTTTTTATATTTTCATTATTTTTATTTATCTATTTTTTTAAACCAAAAATATAAAAATATATTTTCTTAAATAATTAAGTTGAAATTATTTTAATGTAAATATTTTATTTTATTTTACAAATTGATATTAGTATTAAGATTCAAATTATTTTCTAAACAAATTATTTATATTTAGGTTTATTTTCTTATTAAGTTAAATTAACTTAGATATTAGGTTTTGATTAAATAACTTAATAACTTGTCTTGTAATTAAAATTAACTAGTTTAATTAGGTTAGCATTAAACCTTTTTTCTATTAAAAAATCCCTAAGAAAACAATTTATTTTCTTCTCATTCATTTTGTGCATAATTATTATTGTAATTCATATTCAATGGTTTGTAATAGTAATTAGGGCTTTATTAGTTTCTCCCCCTATTTAAAAAATTGTACCCCCCATTCCCAAAGCATTGTAATAGCGCAATACATTTAATTTCCGCAATTTATCACTTTGCTTATTATTACTAGTAATTAAGGTTTGCATGACAAGACTTAAAATCAAACTTAGTAAAACCCTAATTTAAAGACAAAATATTTGAAATAAAACACTTTTCACACATGCACCGCTAGGGTAACCCACACTTGGTGCCTCAGATATAAATAGTCATGTCCCTCGAACTTGAAATTTTTTAGCAAAATACCCTCGATTAAAAGATCATAGTCCCTCTATGACCCTTCAATGTTGCCTTCGGTAAATGATCTTAGTCCCTTATAACAATTGCTAAAACATCTTACAAGTTTCCTTCTATGACTGTACAATGACCCACGCTTGTCCCTCACATCCAATGATATGGTTATCTACCAATCAATGGTATACAAGCACTATCTAAAGGAGGAGGAAAAGAACAAAGACTTTATGAGTATGTTGATTGCTCGTAATTGCTTGCTCATAAACAAAAACATTTACACCTCACACTTTCAAAATACTTTTCAGAATAAACATTTTGTATACATTCTCAACGATACGAGAATCATTACAAATTTTTTTTACATTGGCACCTTCAGAACATCTTTCAAACATTCCTTTTCAAAAAAGTATTTTCAAAACCAACACTTTGTACACATTCTTAACGATACGAGAATCATTGAAAAGTTTGTCGTACGAATGTGTTTTTTTCAAAATAATTTCAAACTTACACAAACACAAAGCATTTCAAAGTGAGCTAGCAATTAAGAGCCCGTAGATAACTATGGATGAAAAGGGTTCTAGCACCTCCCCTTTTCATAACCTATCCCCCGAACTCAAGAAAATTCTCAAAATGCCGTTCCTGTTCTTTTCACCCTTTCCTTTATTGGATAAAAGAAAATTCGATGGTGACTCTTTATATCCATAACATTTGCGATAAAATGCAAAACACCCAATTCAGTTCTCCCACTGTATCATAGAACTGGCAACTCTGCTGGGGAGAAACTAAAAAGTGGGGTTACCTTAAGAGCTAGATCACCTTTATTTGCTTTATTTGTTTGTCTTGTTTGCTTTACATTTAAGTGTTATGCTTGGGGTTTATTTCTTGTATAGATCCTATACTCATATCTGGGGTATATTAGGTAAGTAGCAATAGATCGTGTGGACTATGTGGCATAATACCAGCATGGTTGAATTGATGGCTATGTTAGTGTGACACATTTGTTGGTACCGGTGTCCGTTGAGTCCAATCAAGGAGAATACGCGACTGCTGTGTGCTGTCATGAAGCACTAAATAACCGTAGAACCTTAGTTGAACAACTTGGACATTAGAAAGCAGTGAGATAGATGGCTTTGGGGAATGACTAAAGTTTGTTGATACTCAATACTACACTCATTGAGATCGGACTTTTGGGATATTTTGGCCGCAGTTTTGATGCTTAAGCTAAAACAATGCCCAATGAAGAAAGATAGTGATATTGAGATTTCTTAGAACCCAGTTACTTTTGTTAGGATAGGTTGAACCAACTAAAACTTCAAGAGGGTACTTACTTATAAACCCTATGCAAGCTTAAACCTAAGGCCTTGTGTGCTTTGTTTGTGTGTGATTATGTGTTCATAAACAACATGACATCATGCCATAGCATTTTCACTAACCATTTCAAGGACTTGGGGATTTATCTTTGTTATGTTTTTATAGGATATGGCTTCCACTCGCATAAATACCATCTGAATCAACTTTGTAAGGGTTCCTCCTCAACTCAAAGAGTTAGCATCAAGGGTTCTTGAAAATTCTCCGTTCACCAAAAGATATGGTCGATTCTCAATCTAGTTACTTCAAGCTTTGAAGAAGATATGATGAGGGTACTCTTTCAGTTCTTTGACCATGTACATCATTGTTTCACCTTTCCCGATTATCAAATGGTGCCCACAATGGAAGAATGCTCTCAAATACTAGGAGCAACTATTCTTGATCAAATACCCTTCACGAGTTTAGAGGAAGCTCCAAGACCTGAAGTTATTGCCAAGGCCTTACATTTGAAGAGTTCTGACATTATAGCCAATTGAGAAACAAGAAGTGAGGTCAAAGGCTTTTTGGCTAAATTCCTGATGGAGAAGGCTCGAGTATCTTGGGATGCTTTGGATTTACAAGCTTTTGAGGAGATCTTGGCTTTTCTAATCTATGGGTTGGTGCTTTTTCCTAACCCTGACCAACTCATAGATGTGGATGCTGTCAAAATTTTCCTTACTCGTAACCCTGTGCCTACATTGCTAGGAGACATTTTGCATACTCTTCACAATCGTACCATGAGAAAGAGAGGGGCTCTTATGTGTTTCATACTGTTTCTATCTAGGTGGTTTATTTCGCACCTTCCCCGATCAACATTGAAGAATGAGCAAGGCTTGAGGTGGTCTCAAAGGTTGATGTCGCTCTCTCATTCGGATATCCATTGGTGCTCTCGATCTGAAGAGGACATTGCTATCATTGACTGTTGTAGGGAGTTCCCTAATGTTCCACTCTTGGGAATTAGGAGAAGTACTACTTATAACCCTTCTCTGGATCTACCATAATTTGGCTATGCTCGAAGAAATGGTCACCATGACGCACTCATTCAAGGTGTTGTATTCGACCACGAGAACGATGTTCAAGCTTATCATTGAAGGTTTATGCAGGCTTGGGTCATGGTAAGAAAGGTTGATAGCAAGACTTTGGGGCATAAGAACTCCATCCCTTTGGAGCCTTATCTCAAATGGGTGCAAGCTCACACTCAAAATCTCATGATGCCATATCCAGCTATCCTACCAATAAATGTAGAGCCTGTTGATGAAGGGGATATTCCTTATACCATTCTCCATCCTGACATGCCTACCGACTTTGAGGAATTGTAGAGATTGTGGATTCAACTCAAGGGGAAACGAGAAACCTTTGAAGCTCGATTCTACGCAATCGAGAAGAAAGTGTTGGAGCTCACAAGGAAACTTCACGAGGAGCAAAGCCTGAATGCATACATTACACCAAAGAGGAAGCGTCTGTGGAAGACTTGGATCTTTTATTTTAGAAGTCTATTTTGTTGTTTTTTGACACCCTTTTTGCTTTTTAATTGTAAGACCAAGGGGTAGTTGTAATCTTGAATTTATTAATACAATTGTTGTGTTTGCTTCCTTTTTGGCTATAAAATTTAAATATCTTGAGGTTCTTGAAAATATTACATCCACATAGCATGCATAATATCATAAGCAGGTTTTCTGATATAGGTTTCATCATCTTTTTACTGTTTACTTAAGTAGAAGATGGCTCTAAAGAAAACCGTCAAAGATCTTCAAACTCAACACACACAGTTCCAAGAGACTCTCCTCAACCTAGCTAAAGGTCAGCAAGAAATGATGGCACTCCTTGCCACAAAGAAGAAGACCAAGAAGAGGGCTGTTATCTTCAACATAGGTAGAAGGTTCAAGGGGCCTACCCGACTGGCTCAAATAGAAGAGGCTTCTTCTGAGGAAGAAGACAATCAAGACGAGGAAGTTAGAAGCACCAGAGATGGGGGTGGAAATAACCAGATTACTGAGGAAGAAGACTATTCCGAAGAGAAGTATCTACCCGCGGTTGAGAAATACAAACAACTAGAAGACCGACTCAAGGTTATGGAGATCCAAACAGTGCCTAGTTTGGACTTTGGAGAGTTAGGTTTAGTCCCTGGGGTGGTCATTCCCCTCAAATTTAAGGTTCTTGTCTTCCCCAAGTAGGATGGGGTCTCCTATCAAAAGATGCATCTGAGGTATTATGTACGCAAGATTCAACCACACACCGCCGATAGGAAGTTATGGGTGCACTTCTTCCAAGAAAGCTTATCTAGAACACAATTGGAATGGTTCTATCAATTAGAAGGAACCAATATCCACACATGGGAGGATCTGGATGCTGCCTTCTACAGATAATACCAATACAATGCTGACCTTGCACCAACCCGCGTGTAATTACAAAATATGACTATGGGTTCAAATGAAGGCTTTAAGGAGTACGCTCAAAATTGGAGGGACTTGGCTGGAAGGGAGCAACCCCCATTAACAGACAGAGAATTAGTGGACATGTTTATAGGCACCTTGATTAGTCCATTCTTTAACTTTCTAATTGGGAGTTCTTCGTCAGGGTTAACTGAGTTGATTTTGACTGGTGAGCAAGTTGAAAACGGAATCAAAAGTGGAAAGATCCCAATGGCCCCAACCTCTACTGCTGTGAAGAAAGCATTTGTTGGTAAGAAGTAAACTAATTTTGTTTATGGACAAACGATCCGTATAAATAATGATCGTCATCAATCGGTAAGTGAAGTATTAATTTCTAACCCGACCCCAGTTCACGACCACAACAACAAAACAATCAACAAAGGCCAGATACCCTGACAAGGAAGTTCACTAGGATCAACATGCCATTGTCTCAAGCTTTATAACATATGTTAAAAGCACAATTGATAACACTGCGGGATCCTCCTCAAAATCCCAACACATCATCTCCGAAGTATAACCCAAATGTAAGGTATGCATACCATTCCAATAGTCCTGAACACGACACCAATGATTGTTGGGCCCTAAAAAGCAAAATCTAAGATTTGATTGACAACAAGGTGATTGAGTTTGACCCTCCAGAAACCCCTAATATGATCATCGCACCCATGCCTAGTCATGGTAAAGGTGTCAATGCTATTAATGATGCCTCATTTGTCTCCATCATCAATGATTTGACTACTCCATTATTGATCGTTAAGAAGAATTTACTGAGAGCCAGTTTATTTCCTGGCTGCCTTGAAATTTTTTACCATTGTGCTTCCCAAACTAATGGTTGTATATGGATGAAGAAAGGTATCCAACGCCTGATTGACAGCCATGAAATTTTGTTTGAGAAGACTCCGTCCATGAGTTTATCTGAAAGTATACCTCAATATGTTTCCATAATCACAATTTCCAATACTCCCATTAGGATCACCTCTAAAGTCCCTATAAGGATTCTTGTTGAGCCAAGAGTAGCTCCCTTGATCATCACTACACTAAAGTCAGTCCCCTATTCCTCTGACAAAGTTGTACCCTGGAACTATGGGGAAGAAGTTTATTATCATGGTGTCAAGCAAGATCCATGGATTACTGAAAATGAAGATACTAAAATTAAAACATTGTTGTAACTACTAAGGTCACTAGGACAAGAAGGTCTTCTCTCCGGAGATCTCTCCTCCAACAACTAAAACAACACCTGTTCGCAGTCCTCCTGCTGGGACAACTGCCACTGCCCATGGAAATGAGAAAGTTACTGAGCCTGCCCTGAGGGAGGCACCCTCCAAAGATGTGACAGTTGAAGACCCATCAAGACAAGATATGGAAAAAATTCTGAAGATCATCCGAAAAAGTGACTACAAAATAATTGAGCAACTGGGGTAGACACCCTCAAAGATATCCATGTTTTCCTTGTTGTTATGCTCTGATGAACATGCCCAAGCTTTGCTGAAATTCATGAAGAATGCCCATGTACCACAAGAGACCACTAATGATCAATTTGAGAATTGTGTTGCAAGCCTAACTGCTGATAATGGTTTAGGATTTTCTGATGCAGATTTAACTGCGGCTGGGAAGAATCACAACAAAGCTCTCCACATATCTATTGAATGCAAAGGCACCACTCTGGTGCATGTGTTAGTAGATACTGGATCCTTACTCAATGTTTTACCCAAAGGTGCTTTGGACAGATTGGACTATGAAGGACTGGTGTTGAAACCCAGCGATATTTTGGTAAGAGCCTTCGATGGTTCAAAAAGGATGGTCCATGGAGAGGTTAATCTCCCAATCAAGGTGGGGTCTCAAGTCTTCAATTCAACTTTTTATGTGATGGATATCCGCCCGACATATTCCTGCTTTCTCGGAAGCCTATGGATTTATGGGGCTGGTGTGGTTACCTCTATATTACATCAAATGTTGAAATATTCGGTGAAAGGGAAGATAGTCACAGTCTGCGGAAAGGAAGAATATATGGTCAGTGATTTGAATTATTTCAAATACATTGAAATGGATGGTGAATTCATTGAAACTCCCTTCCAAGCATTTTAGGTAATGCCTCCAATGATTGTTGTTGCTAAAGTTATACCTGCTACTCCTAAGGAAACACCAAGAATAGCCTCTCTGAAGGATGCTAGGGCTGTTGTAGAAGATAGAGGTTGCACTATCTGGGGACAACTTCCTGACATCCCTTACAAATATGACAAATTTGGGTAGGGTTTTACTTTAAAGGCTCAAGAAGAGGTTCGACGTGCTCGTGCTGGTGGACCAACTCTCCGTATTAGCAATAATGAAGTAAATTCTCTAGAAGATACTGACAATGATGGTGACTTGGACTACTGGATATTCCCAACTACTGATGGCGGACTCAATAACTGGAAGGCCAAAGACTTCATCTCAATCTCCTTCAGGAATGAGTAATTGCTATTTCCTATTTTTATTGCTTTAAGAAGTTTGTCTGTATAATTGCCTTTAAAACAATGACTTTAAACCATGTGCCTTGCCCGGGGCATAATGGTCCATTTGTAAAGGGTTTGTCATTTCATATATCATATGCTCATTTAATAAAAACATTGGACGATTTTGCATTCAAATTTTGTGCTCCTTATCTTTCTTTTACTTTAATGCATTTTCAAAATAGCCATGTGACCTTACATGCACACACACACACACACATTTGCATATCCACATCCACTATGGATCTCATTGACAATAATTCTGCTATTTCCGTTTATAACTTTGAAAATCCAATCTATCGAGCCAAAGATGAAAGTGAAGAAGATTGTGAGATACTTGGAAAACTCGCCAGACTCCTGATACAAGAGGAAAAGGCTATCCAACGGCACGAAGAACCGGTCGAAGCGATAAACTTGGGTACTGAGGAAAATATGAAAGAAGTCAAGATTAGCGCCAACCTGGAAGATGGTGTCAATAGCATATTGGTTTAGATGTTGCACATATATGTTGAGGTATTCGCTTGGTTATACGTAGACATGCCAGGGCTCGATACTGATATCATGGTTCATCGTCTACCAATGAAAGAAGGTTGTTCTCTGATCAAACAAAAGGTTTTCCGCATGCTCCCTGATATGTCAGAGAAAATCAAGGCCGGGGTAATGAAACAATTCAATGCAGGTTTCTTGGCAGTGAAGTCATATCCCCAATGGGTTTCAAATGTTGTTCCAGTTCTAAAGAAAGACGGTAAGGTTCATATGCGTGTAGACTATAGGGATTTAAATAGGGCGAGCCCCAAAGACGATTTCCCATTACCACATATTGATGTCTTAGTTGAAAACACTGCTCAGCACAAGGTGTTATCCTTCGTGGATAGCTTCTCGAGTTCCAACCAAATCAAAATGGCTCTTGAGGACATGGAGAAAACTACCTTTGTCACACAGTGGGGCACCTTCTGTTATAAGGTCATGCCTTTTGGGCTGAAGAATGCAGGCGCAAGTTATCAACGGGTTATGGTGGCTTTATTTCATTACATGATTTATCATGAGATAGAAGTCTATGTTGGTGACATGATAGCAAGATCCCAAACTGAAGAAGAGCACCTCGATCCTCTGCACAAGCTGTTTGAGAGGCTTAAGAAATATAAGATGAGGTTGTAGCCCAACAAATGCATCTTTAAGGTAAGGTCTGGTGAACTCCAAGGCTTTATCGTCAGTGGCAAATGAATTGAAGTCGATCCTGCCAATGTCAAAGCTATCTAAGAAATTCTAGCTCCTCGTACTGAGAAGGAGGTCCGAGGTTTTCTAGGATGACTAAACTAAATTTCCTGATTCATATCTCACCTAACTGCTACTTGTGAGCCACTCTTCAAGCTACTGAAGAAAGATCAAGTAGTCAGATGGAATGATGACTGTCAAATAGCTTTTGATAAGATCAAAGAGTATCTTCATGAGCATATAATCCTAATACCACCAGTCGAAGGAAGACCTCTGATCATGTACTTAACCATGTTAGAGAATTCAATAGGGTGTGTGCTGGGACAACATGACGAGTCTGGTCGAAAAGAGCATGCAATATACTACTTTATTGATCATGGGCTGCTCGCCGACTAAGACAATATATGTTGACTCATACAACTATATTGATCTTTAAGATGGATCCCATTAAGTACAACTTTGAGAAGCCAGTTCTCTCCGGAAGGATAGCCCGATGCCAAATGAACTTAACCAAATACGATATCCAGTACACTACTCAAAAATCAATCAAAGGAAGTGTGGTGGCAGATCATTTGGCGCATCAAGCTGTGGATGACTACCAACCTATGAACTTTGAATTCCCGGACGAGAATATCATATTGATTACAGACTATGAAAAGCCTGGATCGTATGAAGGACCCAAACAAGGATCCCGATAGACAATGGTTTTTGATGGAGCTTCCAATGCACTGGGTAACAAAATTGGTGCATTGATTATTTCTCTCAAAGGTTTCCATACGCCTTTCACTGCCAGACTTTGCTTTGACTGTACCAACAACATGGCCGAGTATGAAGCATGTATCTTGGGTCTTAAGGCTTCTATTGACTTGAGAATCAAGTTCTTAAGTGTATATGGAGACTCAACTTTGGTGGTCAGTCAAGTTAAAGGAGAATGGGATACAAAACATCCAAATCTTATCCCTTGCAAAGAACTCGTGTTAACCTTGGTCCCGTACTTTGAAGAGGTTACCTTTAAACATATTCCAAGGGGAAAAAATCAGTTGACATATGTTTTATCTACCATGTCTTCTACGTTCAAGGTTAGATGGGACAACGAATCTTCCCGAATTACAATCGAAATATTTGACGAACTAGCGCACTGCTATGAGATTGAAACTGATGGTATAGAGGAGAAGCCTTAGTTTCATGAGGTGAAAAGATATCTTGAAGCTCAATAATATCCCGAAGGGGCGTCAGTCAACGGAAAAAAATTCCTATGGAGGTTCTCAGCCAAGTTCATCCTGAGCAATGGGATCTTATACAAGCGCAACCATAATTCAATTCTGCTCTGTTGTATGGACAAGAAGGAAGCAGAGAATATCATGGAGGATATGCATGAAGGTATCTTTGGTACTCATTCTAGCGGACATACTATGGCCAAGAAGATTGTGAGAGCTAGTTAGTATTGGTCGACCATGGAAACCGATTGTCATCACCACTCGAGGACTTGCCATAAGTTCCAAATTTACGCTGACAAAGTTCATATGCCTCCAATACCTTTGAATGTAATGACTGTGCCTTTGCCATTTGCAATGTGGGGCATTGATATGATTGGAGAAATTAAACCTATTGCCTCTAATGGACATCGTTTCATTCTTGTCGCCATTTACTACTTTACCAAGTGGGTTGAAGCAGCTTCATTTGCCCCAGTTACCAAGAACGTTGTGGCCCGGTTCATCAAGCATAACCTCATATGTCGGTATGGTATCCCTAAGAGGATCATCACTGATAATGGCACCAACCTTAACAATTCCATGATCATTGAACTCTGCGTGCAGTTCAAGATCAACCATCACAATGCTTATCTATACAGGCCTAAGATGAATGACATTGTGGAAGTTGCCAACAAGAATATAAAGAAGATTGTGCAAAATATGGTTGTGACCTATAAATACTGGCATGACTTGCTACCATTTGCTCTTCATGTCTACTGTACTTCGGCATGAACATCAACTAGGGCAACCCCTTTCTCTTTGGTCTATGGCATGGAAGTTGTCTTACCTGTCGAAGTTCAAATACCTTCTCTAAGGATTATGAAAGAAGTAGACTTAGATAAAGATGAATGGATTCAGACAAGGTTGGATCAATTGGATTTGGTTGACGAAAATAGGCTGACGGTTGTTTGTCATGGTCATATGTACCAGAAACGCATGATCAAAGCTTTCAACAGGAAGATCAAGCGTCGAGTATACCAGGCTGGTGACTTGGTAATAAAGTGCATCATTCTACCACAAGGAGATCCCAGAGGCAAATGGGATCCTACTTATGAAGGGCCATTTGTTGTTAAGAAAGTATTCTCGGGCAGTGCAATGATGCTAACCGCTATGGATGGTGAAGATTTCCCGCACCCTGTGAACGTGGACATAGTAAAATAATACTACGTATAAGAATGACCTTCTAGGTTGACATACCTAGGAAAAAATAAGGGCATCCCGGTGAACCAAAAGGGTTCGGGAAAAAGTAAGGGATATATACAAAAGACTGTACACCCGGAAAGTCGAAAACCTAAAAAGGCAGCTTGGGTAAAAAAGAGTATTGTGGTGGACTGAAAACCCGAAAGGGAGGTCCAGGAAAAATTTAGGGATCAAAAGCGTACGACTATGTCCCGTTGGATCACTACAACCAGCTTTATTACCAAAGTCAAAAGTTTAAATGATTCAATCAACTCCTTCCGATGGAAAAGGACGAGATGTTCGAAGGCATAGGGGCAATGGCAGAGTTGGAACCCAATGAGATCACTTCCATCTATTTGTACAAAATTGTCTGTTTATAGGCAAATTATCAATACAAATATGCTTTAAAGTCCATACTTTTTGTTCTTTCTGTTTTTTTTTGCAAAAATGTCCAATGACTAAAATTGAATGAACATATGCATATGAACATGATTAACTGTTAACAAATATATACATAAGAACATGAATAAACATTTACTCAAAATTCTAGGAGTTGGGATGACACTCAAGTTGTCTGTAAATCCCCATAGAGTCCCTTTCATAAGATTATCCCCAGTGAAGTCACCAGAGCCACTTCTATAAGGTTATCTCCACAAAGTAATCTTCATAAATAAGGGTACATTCCCCACAATCTCCCCGGCAGACCACTCTAGAAAATAAAGGAGTATAATCCCTTTCCCGATAATATCACCAACCTACAAAGTTCCCAATCAGTATACTTCATGGAAATTCTCTTCCCCAGCTGAGTTTGCTCCTCTAAAACTGAAAAAAAGAGACCTTGCAGAGTTTCTTCTAAATCAATTTCCCCAAGAGAGTTTGTTTCCTCAGTAGAGCACTTCTCCATCAACAAGGGTTTGTTTCCCCAACAGGGTTTATTTCCCCAACAGACTACAAATTCCCCAACTCGAGTATACTCCTCATACTACTATAAATCGCTAACAAAATTCTTCTCCCCAGTAAAGTCATCACTATCCCCAGAAAGTTGTTGCGAAGCTTGGAATCCGACCAAATACCTGTTAAATTTATCCTTTCCAAATGAGTGGGAAGTTTAATCATATCTTTTATCCCCATTCAGGGTATATAAGAAATAAACTCTCCAGTAGAGTAACGAACGACCAAGGTTCCTACACTCTACTACCCAAATAGAAATCAATACATCCCCAGCGGAGTTTCCTCAAACAAGTAAGCAGGAATCCACAGTGGAAGCATTCTAGACAAGATTAAAGATACACACACTCTTCATCCCCATCAATAGTTAGGAATTTATTTCCATGTCAAATATACAGCACGGGTTTACAAATACATTTTACGTTCATACATTATATCATATGCATACGAAACACATATAACATAATCTCATTTATTTTGAGAATATCATTGTGCAATGAATTTCATTCATCATGACATTTAATACAAATAACTCTTTACCTTTTCAAGAAAGATCAATCAACAGACTGATATCATCAACAAATCCTCAAAGCAGATTGTAAAAGACATGGAAAATATCTACATGATGAACACTCCCTTCAAACCTCTGCTGGCTCAGATTAAATTTACCAAATATTTATTGGAATAATTCTTACAGTAGACACTTTTTCTGGTTCAGTTTAAATCGACCAAAGATTTATTTTGATTCTTTTCCAGTTAAAGACGACACAAGACATCTGTTGGTTCAGTTTAAATCGTCCAAAGATTTATTTTGATACTTTTACAGTAGACACTTTTTCTAGTTCAGTTTAAATCGACTAAAAATTTATTCTGATTCTTTTCTAGTTAAAGACAAATACAGACATCTGCTGGTTCAGTTTAAATCGACCAAAGATTTATTCTGATACTTCTTCCAGTAGATACTTTTTCTGGTTCAGTTTAAATAAACCAAATATTTATTCTGATTCTTATCCAGTTAAAGACAAATATATACATCTATGGTTCAATTTATATCGACCAAAGTTAAAAATGACACATGACATCTGCTGGTTCAGTTTAAATCGACCGAAGATTTATTCTGATACTTCTTCCAGTAGATACTTTTTCTAGTTCAGTTTAAATCGACTAAAAATTTATTCTGATTCTTTTCCAGTTAAAGACAGATGTAGACATATTCTGGCTCAGATTAAATCAACCAAATATTTATTCTGATACTTCTCACAGTTAAAGACGAGCATAAACTTAGTCTAATTTCTCTCAACATTTACTTTGGATGGCATCTATAAGCCCATCTCCGAAAAACTTTCTGTCACCTCTTAAAATGGCATCTCTAAGCCCATTCCTGATATAGTCAACAAACAGTTTTATTTCGAGCACAAGTGAGTGCAAACTTTTTGGAACTTAA
This sequence comes from Vicia faba, assembly GCA_948472305.1. NCBI lineage: Eukaryota > Viridiplantae > Streptophyta > Magnoliopsida > Fabales > Fabaceae > Vicia > Vicia faba. The sequence continues at coordinate 344,021,946 of OX451741.1, forward strand.
GTGTTCAATCATCTTCTACCCTCAAGTCACGAATGGCAAACAAGTCAATCTAACTCTTAAGGTTTAAGAACATTTAACAGGGGCAGCTGTTGTACCTCAAAATTTTCCCTCTCTTTTCTCAAGACATTTCTCACCAAAGATCTCAAATGCTAAAGGGTTCTCATGGATTTGATCAGATAAGCTCACCTCCTAAACACTAAGCCTCCAAATTAGGGTTTTGATTTTCTCAAGGACAATTGGAATTTTGATGCCTCAAATAACTTTCATGGTTCATTATAGGTCTTCAAGATTTCTCATACCATGTTTCAAACCTTGCATCACAAATTTGCTCAGTCAATTGCTCAGATGGCTAAAAATCAACTGTATTGGGTAAAAAGTCTATTATGGTCAAATATATAGTCAAAGTTCATGATTTTTGGCCAACATCAACATTTTAAAGTTATACTTATCAATTTACCAAGTGGTGATCACAATTCCTCAAGAAAAGCATTTAAATCATCAGAGGGGCAAAATTTCCAAAATTAGGGTTTTGACTAAAAATGACTGATCATTGACTTTTGACCTAGTACATGACCTAATGGATTGAAGCATTATTTAAAGGACACAAACAAAAAATCTTGACCTAATGTAATGGCTCAAATTATTTCTCAAGATCAATGAATTGATAGTTGAAATTTGATCAACTGATGAAAACTCAACTTACAAAAAAAGTCAAACTTTGACTTTTTGGTCAAAATTGAATTTCAAAGATCAAGATTTATCAAGACATTCAAAAATATCAAACTTGATCATCAAGAATCAAGAAAGTCAAAAAGTCAACTAAAAAATTCAAGATTTCAAAGACAGAAAAATTCTAAGTGTTTTTAACCTTGATAGTTTCAATACTTCATTACAATATTTTACCATAATGCAAGATGATTCAAGGAATACATTCAACATGAAAGTTGTAGATCTTGATGAATTATACAACTAAGACCCTTAGGGTTAATGTCCAAAAAATGTTTAGATTTGAAGATATAAGCTCATAAAGTCGTGACATTTTTCATAAAACACTTTGTGAAAATTTTAGCAAGTTTAGGCAGATTTTTGACCTAACTTCTTGACCAATTTTCACCTATTTCCAAGATGATTTAGCCAAAGTGGTTAATATGAAGGTTGTATACAATGTTTTAAGCTTTTCAAAATGTCAAAGAACTTGAGGATATCATTCTTGAGATAAGAGAATCGAAGAGAAGAAGTTGGGCGTCAATTCTTGAATTACAAGTCATTCTCTTGATGAACACTTAATCCAATCTCAATGTTATGCCGCATAATATTGCTTTGCAGGCCTTCTAACTTGTGTATCTATCCATAATTATTGGTTACACAAACTTTTGAGCTATGATCCAAGTTGTTTAAGCATTATCCAAGTCACTTGCCATTTTGGGGAGAAAGTTAAAATTGCGATTCTTGAAAAGCAAGCTTTATGCACAAAGTCAATTCTTGAGCCTCTAACTTATTCCTTCTAATCACACTCTATCTACAAGGTCAGAAGCAATATGATTAAAGTATTTAACTACTCTATGATCAAAGGTACAAGCCATTGAAACTAGATTTTTCAAGAAAATTACATATTGATCTTAACATGTGATTTTGAATTCTGATCAACTTGAGCTTCTCCAACCTTTCCCTATAAATAGAGACACTGTATTGCAACTAACAGACGAATTTACAAGCCCTTAGACTCCCTCAAACCAGAATTTTCACAAAAACCCGCATAGCTTGTCATTTCTTACCTTGAGACACTCGTGTGTTTCCTCTCCAAATCAATCACAAAGCTTCCATACATCACATAAAACTCGTCCCCATACCTATTTCACAACTTTAACTCCACCTTCATCATCTTCCAAACTCAAAAACTCAGCTCTGCAACTTGACTTATCCAACACGATCCAGGCACTTTCAACACAAAGTAAGATTTGCATTAGCTTCATAGGACTGCAGTGGAGCTCTCCAGTTCATCACAACACCTCCAGAAGTGCTCAAACTCCATACATGATTTCCAGTTTTGAGGTAAGCTTTCTCAACTTCAAACTCTCTCTAAAAGCATCATTAATTTTTACTTTGTGAATAAAAAATGTAGAAATCATAGCCCTGAAGCTAACCATGCCCTTAGTTCTCATTTATGTTGCCTGAGTGATGCGAATTTTGAAGATGAACTTTCTGGAAAAAATTATGTTTTTATTTGGTACCAGTAAAATTCACATTCATCTTTGATTTATAGCTCATGAAATTTATATGGTTGAATTCTTATTGAAAAATGGAGCAAGTTTCCTATTTACATTTTCTGATTTGGTTGAGAAATGAGGAAGTTACAAAATTCAAAAATGGTGATGAAGAGGTTGGCACGAGGAAGAAGATGAAGTTATAATCAGGACTGAGTTTATTTTAAATTTAGTGCAAGTTGTATTACTACCGGATGTAACAACCACCAATGGTAAAGAGACGCGCGTTAAGTTACTTGTCCATAGGGGCCCGGGTTCGAGCCCCAATGGCACCCTTTTGTTTATTTCATAATTTGTCATTTCAGATTCAATGCAAGCAGGTTGGGTGAGCCTATCATGTACCTCTTATCCACACCACCTGATTATCATGAAATCAAATCCAGTGCTTTACATGATCAAGCCCATGGTGCACCCTCGAAAGCCAACAACAATGAACCATAAACAGCACTGGGCTTCTCATACACCTATTTTACTGATATATTGCACATGCCCAATACATTTTTTTCAAACATTTTCTTTTTTTATGATTTCAAAAAAGGCTTATATTGGGCCTGCCAAAAATTGCTTTTTTACCCCCCCCCCTTTCTACTTTTTAACACCTAGCTCATTTATTTTTATTTCTTTTTATATTTTCATTATTTTTATTTATCTATTTATTTTTAAATCAAAAATATAAAAATATATTTTCTTAAATAATTAAATTGAAAATATTTTAATGTTAATATTTTATTTTATTTTACAAATTGGTATTAGTATTAACATTTAAATTATTTTCTAAAAAAATATTTATACTTAGGTTTGTTTTCTTATTAAGTTCAATTAACTTAGATATTAGGTTTTGATTAAATAATTAATTAACTTCTCTTGTAATTAAAATTAACTAGTTTAATTAAGTTAACATTAAACCTTTTTTCTATTAAAAAAACCCTAAGAAAACAATTTCTTTTCTTCTCATTCATTTTGTGCATAATTATTGTTGTAATTCATATTCAATGGTTTGTAATAGTAATTAGGGCTTTATTTCTTTCTCCCCCTATTTACAAAATCGTATCCCCCATTCCCAAAGCATTGTAATAGCGTAAGATGTTTAATTTCCTAATTTATCACTTTCCTTATTATTGCTAGTGATTAGAGTTTGCATGACAAGACTTAAAATCAAACTTAGTAAAACCCTAATTCAAAGATAAAATATTTGAAATAAAACACTTTGCAGACATGCACCTCTAGAGTAACCCACACTTGTTGCCTCAGATATAAATAGTCATGTCCCTCAAACGTGAGATGTTTTAGCAAAAGACCCTAGATTAAAAGATCATAGTCCCTCGATGACCCTTTAATGTTTCCTTCGGTAAATGATCTTAGTCCCTTATAACAATTTCTAAAACATCTTACAAGTTTCCTTCTATGACTGTACGATGACCCATGCCTGTCCCTCACATCCAATGATATGGTTCTCTATCAAACAATGGTAGACAAGCACTATCTAAAGGTAGAGGAAAAGAACAAAGACTTTCTTAATAGGTAGATTGCTCGTAATTTCTTGCTCACAAACAAAACCATTTACACCTCACACTTTCAAAACACTTTTAAAAACAAACATTTTGTATACATTCTCAACAATACGAGAATCATTACAAAATTGCCTTACATTGGCACCTTCAAAACATATTTCAAACATTCTTTTTCAAACAAATATTTTCAAAACCAACACTTTGTGTACATTATCAACGATACGAGAATCATTGCAAAGTTTGATGTATGAAGGCATTTTTTTCAAAATATTCAAACTTACACAAACACAAAGCATTTCAAAGTGAGCTAGCAATTAAGAGCCCGTGGATAACTACAGATGAAAAGGTTGCTAACACCTTCCCTTTTCATAACATACCCCCGAACTCAAGAAAATTCTCAAAAGGTCTTTCCTGTTCTTTTCACCCTTTCCTTTATTGGATAAAAAAAAGTAGGTTGCGACTCTTGCTATCCGCAACATTTGCGATAAAACACAAAACACCCAAGTCAATTCTCCCACTGTATCACACATATGAATCGAAGATAAAATCAAAACGGATTTTTTACCTAAAGAACGACTTAAAATCAATGATCCAGGCGAAATTTATAAAATTTTGAGTGTCCGTAAAATAACGGCTTAACACAGTATTTTCACTATTTTTCCATCGTTTAGCATCAAAGTACTTGCACATTCGGAAAGCTTCCTCAAAGAATAGGCTTTCGAGCCGAACATGAACGTTGGAGGAAATAACAAGACAATTCAAATTATCCATGAGGAACTCAAAGATGATTTTCTAGTCATAAGTTATGAATTTTTAAGCGTCCTAAAACCAGAGAAACGATAAATCCACTGTATACCACAATTCAAGTATTTTGCGCTTTACAAAATCTTCCTTAGAAAATTAGCCTTTGACATGAACATATGAAATGAAGAAGATCCCAAGATGATTATAATGAATGAAGAATCATTCTGAAACCATTCTCTGAATTTGAGTTGTGAAATTTTGAGCTTGAAACGCACCGTACTAAATTTCTGTCTGCATAGTCTCAAATCAACTCAAACACTTGACTTTCTGCATAATTCAGAGCGTGTTGAAATGCATAAGATCTTGACATGTTTATGACTTTATAGGTTGTTGATTGGATAGCTTGGAAAACATGCGACGTGCATTAAAAATATGAAAATCCTGAATTTCGCTTCACAATATTGCTTAACAGAACAATCAATTTTCTCAACTCTTTTTTGCAAAGAAATACCTCGATTCCATGAGTATAGAGCCAATGAAATGTACGTATGCATATGACAATGAAATATAATTCAATTAGCTTAAAATGAAGAGGGCGGATTTTGGGTTACAACACCTACCCATATTCAATCTTCTTTACCCAGAGGGTGAGATTGACGCAATCCTTTCGTACAGTCAAGGTGAAAGATGATTGAATACTTAATAGAACCGTAAAATTTGCACTCTAAAGCCATTCGGGTCAAGGTTAGACTCGCACAAAAATAAAGATCAAGCCTACATGCCCAACCAAACTCGGATGTACACATAGTTGTCTTGACAAAGGACACATGAATCAAAGGCGAACTCAAATGTACACGCCCGGTAAGGATATTGCACACATACAAAGATATATATGATACATGTACGACAAGAATGTTGAACACATATCAAAAAGAGAAGAATAAACATAACGGATAAGGATATTGGACATGTATTAAGATATATACGATACATGTTCGACAAGAATGTTGAACACATATCAAAAAGAGGCGAATATACATGACCAATAAGGATATTTGACATGTACAAGGATATCAAAGATATATGTTCGGTAAGAATGTTAAACACACATCGAGAAGAGGAGAATATACATGTCGGGTAAGGAAATTAGACACATATTAAGATATCAAGGATATATATTCGAAAATAATGTTGATCACACATCAAGAAGAGGCGAATATGTATTCCCGATAAGGATATTGGACACATACAAGGATATCAAAGATATATGTTTTGTAAGAATTTTGAACATATTTCAAGACATCAACAATACATGTTCGATAAGGATTTTGAACACATATCAAGAAGAGGCTAACCAAGACACACTCTAAATAGAGAACACCTGAATCAAAGGAGAAATCACACGTACATGCCAAGTAAGGATATAGGACGCATACAAAGATATCAAAGATATATGATCGGTAAGAATGTTGAATATATCTCAAGACATCAACGATACATGTTTGATAAGAATGATAAACACATATCAAGAAGAGGCTGCCAAGACAGATTCTAAATAGATAACACATGAATTGAATGCGAACTCACACGTACATTCCTGGTAAGGATATACATACAAAGATATCAAAGATATATGTTTGGTAATAATGTTGAACATATCTCAGGATATCAATCATAAATGTTAGATAAGGATGTTAAACACATATCAAGAGGCTGACCAAGACAGACTCTAAATAGAGAACACTTGAATCAAAGGTGAACTCACAAGTACATGCCTGATAAGGATATGGGACACATACAAAGATATCAAAGATAAATGTTCAGTAAGAATGTTGAACATATCTCAAGACATCTAAGACACATGTTCGATGAAGATGTTAAACACATATCAAGAAGAGGTTGACCACGAAAAATTCTAAATAGAGAACACCTGAATCAAAGGCAAACTCACACATACATGCTTGATTAGGATATGGGACACATACAAAGATATCAAAGATATATGGTCGGTAATAATGTTGATCATATCTCAAGACATCAACGATACATGTTTGATAGGGATGTTAAACACATATCAAGAAGAGGTTGACCAAGACAGACTCTAAATAGAGAACACATGAATCAAAGGCAAACTCACACGTACATGCCCGGTAAGAATATGGGACACATACAAAGATATCAAAGACATATGTTTGGTAAGAATGTTGAACAAATCTCAAGATATCAACGATACATGTTTGATAAGGATGTTGAACACATATCAAGAAGAGGCTAACACAGACATATTTTAAATAGAGAACACCTGAATTGAATGCAAACTTACATGCACATGGCCTGTAAGGATATACATAAAAAGATATCAAAGATATATGTTTGGTAAGAATGTTGAACATATCTTAAAACATCAACCATACATGTTAGATAAGGATGTTGAACATATATCAAGAAGAGGCTGACCAAGACAAATTCTAAGTAGAGAACACATGAATCGAAGGCGAACTCACACGTACATGCCCAGTAAGGATATGGGACACATATAAAGATATCAAAGATATATGTTCGTTAAAAATGTTAAACATATCTCAAGATATGAACAATACATGTATGATAAGGATGTTGAACGCATATCAATAAGAGGCTGACCAAGATAGACTCTAAATTGAGAACACCTAAATCAAAGGCGAGCTCACACATACGTGACCTGTAGGGATATGGGACACATACAATTATATAGAAGATATATGTTCCGTAATAATGTTGAACATATCCCAAGACATCAATGATACATGTTCGATAAGGATGTTGAACACATATCAAGAAGGGGCTAACAAAGAAAAACTCTAAATAGAGAACAACTGAATCAAAGGCGAACTCACAAGTACATGTTGGTTAAGGATATGTGAGACATACAAAGATATCAAATATATGTTAAGTAAGAATGCTCAACATATCTCAATATATCAATGATACATGTTCGATAAGGATGTTAAACACATATCAAGAACAGGCTGACCAAGACAGACTCTAAATAGAGAACACCTGAATCAAAGGCGAACTCATACGTACATGCCCGGTAAGGATATGTGACACATATAAAGATATCAAATATATATGTTCGGTAAGTATTTTGAACATATATCAAGACATCTATGATACATGTTTGATAAGGATGTTGAACATATATAGAGAAGACGCTGACCAAGACAAACTCTAAATAGAGAACACCTAAATCAAAGGTGAACTCACACGTATATTCCAAGTAAGGATATGGGATACATATAAAGATATCAAAGATATATGTTCCCTAAGAATGTTTAACATATCTCAAGACATCAATGATACATATTTGATAAGGATGTTGAACATATATCAAAAAGAGGCTGACCAAGACAGACTCTAAATAGAGATAAACTGAATCGAAAGCGAACTCACACATACATGCCCGATAAGGATATTGGACACAGACAAAGATGTCAAAGATATATGTCTGGTAAGAATGTTGAACATATCTCAAGACATCAACGATACATGTTCGATAAGGATGTTAAACACATATTAAGAAGAGGTTGACCAAGACAGACTCTAAATAAAGAACACATGAATCAAAGGCGAACTCACATGTTCGATAAGAATATTGATCACATATCAAGAAGAGGCTTACCAAGACAAACTCTAAATAGAGAACACCTACATCAAAGGAGAACTCATACGTACATGCATGATAAGGATATGTGTCACATACAAATATATCAAAGATATATGATCAGTAAGAATGTTGAACATATCTCAAGACATAAAAGACACATGTTCGATAAGGGTGTTTGGCACATATCAAGAAGAGCCTGACTAAGACATACTTTAAATAGAGAACACCTGAATAGAAGGAAAACACACACATATATGTATGATAAGGATATGGGACATATACAAAGATGTCAAAGATATATGTTCGGTAAGAATGTTGAACATATCTCAAGACATTAAAGATACATGTTTAATAAGGATGTTAAACACATATTAAGAAGAGGCTGACCAAGACATACTTTAAATAAAGAACACCTAAATCAAAGGCAAACTCACTTGTACATGCTAGATAAGGATATGGGACACATACAAAGATATCCAAGATGATATTTCGGTAAGAATATTAAAAATATCTCAAGACATAAATGATACATGTTCAATAGCGATGTTGAAAACATATCAAGAAGAGGCTGACCAAGACAAATTTTAAATAGAGAACAAATGAATCAAATGCGAACTCACACATTCATGCCCGGTAAGGATATACATACAAAGATATCAAAGATATATGTTCGGTAAGAATGTTGAACATATCTCAAGATATCAACGATACATGGACGATATGTATGATGAACACATATCAATAAGAGGCTGACCAAGACAGAATCTAAATGGAGAACACCTTAATAAAAGGCGAACTCATACATACATGCCTGGTAAGGATATCAAACACATACAATTATATCAAAGATATATGTTCGATAAAAATGTTGAACATATCTCAAGACATCAACGATACATGTTCGATAAGGATGTTAATCACATATTAAAAAGAGGCTTACCAAGACAGACTCTAAATAGAGAACACCTAGATCAAAGGAGAACTCATACGTACATGCATGATAAGGATATGTGTCACATACAAATATATCAAAGATATATGATCAGTAATAATGTTGAAAATATCTCAAGACATAAACGATACATGTTTGATAAGGATGTTGAGCACATATCAAGAAGATCCTGACTAAGACAGACTCTAAATAAAGAACACCTGAATCAAACGCGAACTCACACGTACATGATCGGTAAGGATATATGACACATACAAAGATATCAAAGATATATGTTCAGTAAAAATGTTCAACATATATTAAGACATCAATGATACATGTTCGATAAGGATGTTAAAAACATATGAAGAAGAGGTTGATCAATACATACTCTAAATAGAGAACATTTGAATCAAAGGCGAACTCACAGATACATGCTCGGTAAGGATATGTAACACATACAAAGATATCAAATATGTATGTTCGTTAAGAATGTTGAACATATCTCAAGACATCAATGATACATGCTCGATAAGGATGTTGAACACATATCAAGAAGAGGCAGACCAAGACAGACTTTAAATAGAGAACACGTGAATCAAAGGTGAACTCACACATAAATTCCGGTAAGCATATGGGTTACATAGAAAAATATAAAATATATATGTTCGGTAAGATTGTTGAACATATATCAAGACATTAAAGATACATATTAGATAAGGATGTTGAGCATAAATCAAAAAGAGGCTGACCAAGACAGACTCTATATAGAGAACACCTGAATCAAAGATGAACTCACACGTACATGTCCAGTAAGAATATGGGACAAATACAATTATATTAAAGATATATGTTCGATAAGAATTTTGAACATATCTCAAGACATCAACGATACATGTTGGATAAGGATGTTGATCACATATCAAGAAGAGGCTTACCAAGACAAATTCTAAATAGAGAACACATGGATCAAAGGAGAACTCATACGTACATGCCTGATAAGGATATGTGTCACATACAAAGATATCAAAGATATATGATCAGTAAGAATGTTGAACATATCTCGACATAAAGGATACATGTTCGATAAGGATGTTGAGCACATATCAAGAAGAGGCTGACCAAGACATACTTTAAATATATAGCACCTGAATAGAAGGCAAACACACACGTACATGTCTGATAAGGATATGGGACACATATAAAGATGTCAAAGATATATGTTCGGTAAGAATGTTGAACATATATAAAGACATAAAAGATACAAGTTGAATAAGGATGTTAAACACATATCAAGAAGAGGATGACCAAGACAGACTTTAAATAAAGAACACCTGAATCAAATGCAAACTCACTTGTACATGCTAGGTAAGGATATGGGACACATACAAAGATATCAAAGATATTAATTCGTTAAGAATGTTAAACATATCTCAAGACATCAATGATTCATGCTCGATAGGGATGTTGAACACATATCAAGAAGAGGCTGACCAAAACAGATTCTAAATAGAGAACAACTGAATCAAATGCGAACTCACACATACATGCCCGGTAAGGATATACATACAAAGATATCAAAGATATATGTTAGGTAAGAATGTTGAACACATCTTAGGACTTCAACAATAAATGTTCGATAAGGATGTTGAACACATATCAAGAAGAGCCTGACCAAGACAGACTCTTAATAGAGAACACTTGAATCAAAGGCGAACATACACGTACATGATCCGTAAGGATACGTGACACATACAAAGATTTAAAAAATATATGTTCGGTAAGAATGTTCAACATATATTAAGAGATCAATGATACATGTTCGATAAGGATGTTAAACACATATGAAGAAAAGGCTGACCAAGACATACTCTAAATAGAGAACATCTGAATCGAAAGTGAACTCACAGATACATGCTCGATAACGATATGAGACACATATAAAGATGTCAAATATATATGTTCGGTAAGAATGGTGAACATATCTCAATACATCAATGATACATGCTAGATGAGGAAGTTGGATAAATATCAACAAGAGGCTAACCAAGACAGATTATAAATAGAGAACACCGAATCAAAGGTTAACTCACGCATAAATTCCCGATAAGGATATGGGTTACATACAAAAATATCAAAGATATATGTTCGGTAAGAATGTTGAAAATATCTAAAGACATCAAAGATACATATTCGATAAGGATGTTGAACAAAAATCAAGAAGAGGCTGACCGAGATAGACTCTAAATAGAGATAAACTAAATCGAAAGAGAACTCACACATACGTGCCCGATAAGGATATTGGACACATAAAAAGATATCTAAGATATATGTTCGGTAAGAGTGTTGAACATATCTCAAGACATCAATGATACATGTTCAATAAGGATGTTGAGCACATATCAATAAGAGGCTTACCAAGTCAGACTCTAAATAGAGAACACCTGGATTAAAGGAGAACTCATACGTACATGCCAGATAAGGATATGTGTCACATACAAAGATATCAAATATATATGATCAGTAAGAATGTTGAACATATCTCAAGACATAAATGATACATGTTCGATAAGGATGTTAAACACATATGAAGAAGAGGCTAACCAAGACATACTCTAAATAGAGAACATCTGAATCAAAGGAGAACTCACAGATACATGCCCGATAAGGATATGGGACACATATAAAGATATTAAATATATATGTTCGGTAAGAATGTTGAACATATCTCAAGACATCAATGATACATACTAGATAAGGATGTTGAACACATATCAACAAGAGGCTGACCAAGACAAACTCTAAATAGAGAACACCTGAATCAAAGGTGAAATCACACGTAAATTCCCGGTAAGGATACACGTTACAAACAAAAATATCAAAGATATATGTTCGGTAAGAATGTTGAAAATATCTAAAGACATCAAAGATACATATTCGATAAGGATGTTGAACAAAAATCAAGAAGAGGCTGACCGAGATAGACTCTAAATAGAGATAAACTAAATCGAAAGAGAACTCACACATACGTGCCCGATAAGGATATTGGACACATAAAAAGATATCTAAGATATATGTTCGGTAAGAGTGTTGAACATATCTCAAGACATCAATGATACATGTTCAATAAGGATGTTGAGCACATATCAATAAGAGGCTTACCAAGTCAGACTCTAAATAGAGAACACCTGGATTAAAGGAGAACTCATACGTACATGCCAGATAAGGATATGTGTCACATACAAAGATATCAAATATATATGATCAGTAAGAATGTTGAACATATCTCAAGACATAAATGATACATGTTCGATAAGGATGTTAAACACATATGAAGAAGAGGCTAACCAAGACATACTCTAAATAGAGAACATCTGAATCAAAGGAGAACTCACAGATACATGCTCGATAAGGATATGGGACACATATAAAGATATTAAATATATATGTTCGGTAAGAATGTTGAACATATCTCAAGACATCAATGATACATACTAGATAAGGATGTTGAACACATATCAACAAGAGGCTGACCAAGACAAACTCTAAATAGAGAACACCTGAATCAAAGGTGAAATCACACGTAAATTCCCGGTAAGGATACACGTTACAAACAAAAATATCAAACATATATGTTCGGTAAGAATGTTGAACATATCTAAAGACATCAAAGATATTCGATAAGGATGTTGAACACAAATCAAGAAGAGGTTGACCAAGATAAACTCTAAATAGAGATAAACTAAATCGAAAGAGAACTCACACATACATGCCTGATAAGGATATTTGACATATAAAAATATATCTAAGATATATGTTCGGTAAGAATGTTGAACATATCTCCAGACATCAACAATACATGTTCAATAAGGATGTTGAGAACATATCAAGAAGAAGCTTACCAAGACAGACTCTAAATAGAGAACACATGGATCAAAGGAGAACTTATATGTACATGCCTGATAAGGATATGTGTCACATACAAAGATATCAAAGATATATGATCAGTAATAATGTTGAACATATCTAAATACATAAACGATACATGTTCGATAAGGATGTTAAGCACATATCAAGAAGAGGCAGACCAAGACATACCTTAAATATATAACACCTGAATAGAAGGGAAACACACACGTACATGTCCGATAAGGATATGAGACACATATAAAGATGTCAAAGATATATGTTCGGTAAGAATTTAGAAAATATCTCAAGACATCAAAGATACATGTTTAATAAGGATGTTAAACACATATCAAGAAGAGGCTGACCAAGACAGACTTTAAATAAACAACACCTCAATCAAAGGCAAATTCAGTGGTACATGCTAGGTAAGGATATGGCACACATACAAGGATATCAAAGATATTAATTTGGTAAAAATGTTAAGCACACCTCAAGGCATCAATGGTACATGTTCGATTGGGATGTTGAAAACATATCAAGAAGAGGCTGACCAAGAAAGATTCTAAATAGAGAACAACTGAATCAAATGCGAACTCACACGTACAAGCCCGATAAGGATATACATAAAAATATATAAAAGATATATGTTCGGTAAGAATGTTGAACATATATTAGGACATCAATGATAAATGTTCGATAAGGATGTTGAACACATATCAAGAAGAGGATGACCATGATAGAATCTAAATAGAGAACACCTGAATCAAAGGCGAACATACACATACATATTTGGTAAGGATATGTGACGCATACAAAGATATCAAAGATATATGTTAGGTAAGAATGTTTAATATATATCAAGACATCAACGATACTTGTTAGATAAGGATGTTAAACACATATGAAGAAGAAGCTGACCAAGACAGACTCTAAATAGAGAACATCTGAATCAAAGGAGAACTCACAGATACATGCTTGGTAAGGATATGGGATTCATACAAAGATATCAAATATATATGTTCGGTAAAAATTCTCAACATATCTCAAGACATCAACGATTCATGTTCGATAAGGATGTTAAACACATATCAAGAAGAGGCTGACCAAGACAGAGTCTAAATAGAGAACACTTGAATCAAAGACGAAATCACACGTACATGCCCGATAAGGATATGTGACACTTACAAATATATCAAATATATATGTTAGGTTATATTTTTGACCATATATCAAAACATCAACAATACATGTTCGATAAGGATGTTGAACATATATCAAGAAGAGGATGACAAAGATAAACTCTAAATAGAGAACACCTGAATCAAAGGTGAACTCACACGTACATTCCAAGTAAGGATATGGGATACATACAAAGATATCAAAGATATATGTTCGCTAAGAATGTTGAGCATATCTCAAGACATCAATGATACATATTCGATAAGGATGTTGAACACATATCAAAAAGAGGCAGACCAAGACAAACTCTAAATAGAGATAAACTGAATCGAAGGTGAACTCACACATACATGCCCAATAAGGATATTGGACACATAAAAAGATATCTAAGATATTTGTTCGATAAGAATGTTGAACATATCTCAAAACATCAACGATACATGTTCGATAAGGATGTTGAACACATATAAGGAAGTGGTTGATCAAGACAGACTCTAAATAGAGAACACCTGGATCAAATAAGAACTCACACATACATTCCCGTTAAAGATATGTGTCACATACAAAGATATTAAAGATATATGTTAGGTAAGAATGTTGAACATATCTCAAGGAATAAGTTATACATTTTCGATAAGGATATTGAGTACATATCAAGAAGAGGCTGATAGACAAACTCTAAATAGAGAACACCTGAATAGAAGGAAAACTCAATCGTACATGTCCGATAAGGATATGGGACACAGACAAAGATGTCAAAGATATATGTTTGGTAAGAATGTTGAACATATCTCACAATATCAACGATACATGTTTGATAAGGATGTTAAACACATATCAAGTAGAGGCTGACCAAGACAAACTCTAAATAAAGAACACCTGAATCAATGGAGAACTAACTTGTACATGCCAGGTAAGGATATGGGACACATACAAAGATATCAAAGATGTTAGTTCGGTAAGAATGTTAAATATATCTCAATACATCAACTACAAATGTTCGATAAGGATGTTGAACACATATCAAGAAGAAGCTGACTAAGACAAATTCTAAATAGAGAACACATGAATCTAATGCAAACTCACACATACATTCCCGGTAAGGATATACTTAAAAAGATATCAAAGATATATGTTCGGTAAGAATGTTGAACATATCTCACGACATCAATGATATATGTTCGATAAAGATGTTGAACACATATCAAGAAGAGGCTGACCAAGATGGACTCTAAATAGATAACACCTGAATCAAAGGTGAACTCATACGTAAATTCCCAATAAGGATATGAGTTACATACAAAGATATCAAAGATATATGTTCAGTAAGAATGTTAAACATATCTCTAGAAATCAATGATACATATTCGATAAGGATGTTGAACACATATCAAGAAAAGCCTGACCAAGACAGACCCTAAATAGAGATAAACTGAATCGAAGGCGAACTCATACGTACATGCCTGATAAGGATATTGGACACATAAAATATATCTAAGATATATGTTCGGTAAGAATGTTGAACATATCTCAAGACATAAACGATACATGTTCGATAATGATGTTTAGCACATATCAAGAAGAGGTAGACCAAGACAGACTCTAAATAAAGAACACCTAAATAGAAGGTGAACTCACACGCACATATCTGATAAGTATATGAGACACATGCAAAGATTTCAAAGATATATGTTCGGTAACAATTTTGAACATATATCAAGACATCAAAGATACATGTTCGATAAGTATGATGAACACATATCAAGAAGAGGCTGACCAAGACAGACACTCAATAAATAACACCTGAATCAAAGGCTAACTCACACGTACATGCCGGGTAAGGATATGTGACATATACAAAGATATCAAAGATATATGTTCGGTAAGAATGTTCAACATATATCAAGACATCAATGATACATGTTTGATAAGGATGTTAAACACATACGAATAAGAGGATGACCAAGACATACTCTAAATAGAGAACATCTGAATCAAAGGTGAACTCATAGATACATGATCGGTAAGGATATGGGACACATATAAAGATATCAAATATATATGTTCGGTAAGAGTGTTGAACATATCTCAAGACATCAATGATACATGATCGATAAGGATGTTGAACACATATCAAGAAGAGGCTGACCAAGACAAACTCTAAATAGAGAATCCCTTAATCAAAGGGGAACTCACACGTAAGTTCCTGGTAAGGATATGGATTACATACCAAGATATCAAAGATACATGTTCGGTAAGAATGTTGAACATATCTCAAGACATCAAAGATACATATTTGATAAGGATGTTGAATACAAATCAAAAAGAGGTTGACCAAGATAGACTTTAAATAGAGATAAACTGAATCGAAAGCGAACTCATACATACATGCCCGATAAGGATATTGGACACATAAAAAGATATCTAGGATATATGTTCGGTAAGAATGTTAAACATATCTAAAGACATCAACGATACATGTTCGATAAGGATGTTGAGCATATATCAAGAAGAGGCTTACCAAGACAGACTTTTGTGATACAGTGGCAGAACCGACTGTTTAATACTGGTTTGCCTTTTTTGTTCGCAAAATGTCACGGTAAGTAAGAGTCGCTATCGACTTTTATTTTATCTAATCAGGAAAAGGAAAAAGAACAGAAAAACCTTTTTCGAGAATGTTTCTGAGTACGTGGGGTAGGTTATAGAAAGGGAAGGTGTTAGCACCCTTTCTATCAGTGGTTTTCCACAGGCTCTTAGGTACTTGCTCATTTTTAAATTTCTTGTGTTTGTGTGCTTTGTTTTTGAAAAGTTTGACTTCGTGATAACCCTAGTATCAGTCCTCAAAGGTGTGACAAAGTTGTTTTGGAAATTTGTTTGAAAAGTGTAAGTGTGAAATTTTTTGATTTGAGCAAGTACCCACTAGCATCTACCTACTCAAAACGGATGTACGATCACCAAAGCAATATTAGGACACCTCAGTAATAACCTTAGAGTCTTAAGATCATATTCGAGGCAACATTTCCAAGGCAACATTTCCGAGGCAACATTCGAATGGGACATTTGATCTTTTTTAGACAGGAGGGCAACCACTAAAACACCCTATGCTTAATGATCATTTACCGAAGGCAACCGAAGTAAGAGTATACCCTAAGAGTGATATGTGCGAGTGATTTGTTTCAGTTATTTATCTTTGCACATTAGGGTTTTCTAATTGTATTAATTTTGTCATGCGTTCTTGCCATACAATCCTATTAGCATACATCTAGACAGTTAAATATTTGCGGGAATTAAAATGCGAGAAAATAAACCTAGCTATTACAAGTCTTCGGGGAGGGGGATTAATTACATCACCAAAAATCGGGGATTTAAATAGTAAATAAAACCCTAAATTAACTATTACAAACCATGAACAGTTACAAAATATTGGCAAAATAATTAAAAAGCGTGCGGCGAATTACATGCGAGGCGATTAGGGTTTTGACCCTTTGACAAATCCTATTTGCGATTGATTAAAGAAAAAAAATGTTTTTTGTCATTTTTGTTATTTAAGAAAATAATGAAAAAAGAAAATCCTAAGTTCTAATTAATTTTAAATTAAGAAAAATAAGTTAATTCATTCTAAAACCTATTTTTCTGTTTTGGTTTATTTGAAAAAAAAGAACAGAATTAAATCAAGAACTTAACCCTAATTTTCTAATTGATTTTAATTATAAAAAACAAGTTAAAATTTCCCTAAATTAATTAAACTAAATTAAATTATATTTGATAAAAAAACCAATTCAATTTTTTGTGAATTCTTGATTTTACAAAAAAAATGATTAATGATGTTAATTAAAATAATTAAGAAAATATTAAAATAATTAAAAAAAGAAGAAATAAAAAAAGTGTAGAGATGGGCCTGTGTGTTAGCAAATGCAGGGGGTGCAAATCTGATTTTTATGGCCCAAAAACTCCAAGCCTGTTTGACTAAGCTTGCTCAGGTGTGGGTGTTGACATGAGGTGTATGGTGGTCCCTTGCCATCTAGGCGTTGGATCTGGCTTGCTGATGAATCTGATAGTTGGATGTTGATGGGGCATGGTGAGCCTTATGATAAAAGATGCGCTGGATCACTTATATGAAAATAAAATAAATGAACGCTGGGACCTGGGGATCGAACCCAGGTCCTTATGCTTGCTTCCAATAACACGCTGCCAACTGAGCTGTGATGTTTAGTTATGATTATAATAATAACACAATATAATATGAGCAAAGAAAAAGATCTGGTTTCAAAACGCGCGAAATTCAAACGGATGAGTCACACGGTGCCACGCCTTTGTCTCCTTCACTGGCCTGTCCTTTTAGAAAACAAAGCTTTTCCCTACGGACGTTCATTGTAGGTATAACCCTGCATATTTCAAAAATCCTGTACAAGCAATATAAATGAAAGGTGATGGTACCAATCAACTCGTATCATCCTCAGAAGCATCATGGTACCAGAATCAAAGCCTAATTTTGCCTATACTGGAAACCCCTAAAATGAGCAAAGAAACCCTAAAAATGGCATATTGTGATTCCTGCACTGCAAATGCAATTAAGTGGTACCAATAGCTTGCAAAAACAATGATGAACAAGAATATATAATTAAAACATGCTTATGATGAGTAAATCAGTGAAATCAAAATCAAGTTTTTAGGCAAATGGTGGTGCCTATAGGATGTGATTCTAGGCGTTTCAAGACCTGGGAGTGACTGGAATAGCTTCCTGGGATGTCTAGCAAGCGATTGGGAATCTTAACACACCTTGAATTGGCCTGTCGAAGGAGATTCGTCTCACACTTTTATTGGAAATTTTCAAGTTTTGTTCTGGTTCTTGGAGGCAGGCTGTGCACGAAAATCCTTGTCTTTAGGGTTCCATAAACTTCAGTATATGTATTGAATCCAATTAGGCTAACAAACTTAGATCCAATATTGAGAATTCATGAATGGAATATTTAATTTTTAAGCCATATGATATTTTTCTATTTTCATACCAATCATGCTCTTTTTGTACCAATTGCCCTTGATTCGATTTGATCATGCAAGCTCAGCATATTTTGATTGCCAATCTTTAAAAAAAAACAAATCAAATCATATCTTTGATAATTTTCATCATTTATTTTATTTAATTCACTTTTTAATTAATAAAAAATCAAAATAAATTGAAAAATGAAGCACATAATGAGTGATTGAACATTTGAGTCGTGGACCACATTATGATTGAGGTGAAAGGTTAAAAAGTTGGGCCCATTTAGCAAAAAATGTAAATTTGAGCACATTTGACTTTTGGCAATTATGCAAAAATGGTCAATTTGGCCAATGCATAACTCTCTCAATTTTGAACCTAGAGAGGTTTTCTTGGACTTTTTAGAAAGCTTAGGATGTCATCTAAGCAACCCTTTTGGTCTCATCTAAATTGAGTCTTCCATTTTCACGTATAAAGCTTTGACCCAAAAGGTATTTTTGTTGACTTTTCAAAAGGACCTATAATGTCAAAATTCATATCTTTTTGTGAGTGCATATTCTGGGCTTGGGAGATGAAGATGAATTGTAGAGAATTGCATCCTATTTAAAATGAGATTTGGATAGGTCATTTCTGATAAAGTATGAGAAAGTTATGCTTGGTCAAAGTTGAGTTGACTTTTCCTGTAAAACCCTAATTTAGGAACTTTTGGGTTTTGATGAATTGTGAGCAATCCTTGAGGAATCATGATCAAAACTTGATCAAATGATGAATAATACTTCAAAATGAGGATGTTGACCAAAAAACTTGAAGTTTGACTGTATGTGGGCCATAGTTGACTTTTGACCTAGTATAGTTGATTTTCAGGCATTTGAGCAATTGACTGAGCAAACTTCTTCTGCAAAGCCTGAAACATAGCATGGATGATCTTGAGAACATATTAGGGAAATGGTGAACATTTGAGTCCTTTGTTGTTCACACATCTTGATGAAAATGGAAACCCTAATTTGGGGTATACTGCCTTAGGAGAGAGTTTGTATGGTCAACTCTTGAACTTCCTTGAGCAATTTGGGGACCTCACTTGAAATTTGTTGAGAAATATGGGAGGGAAAATTTTGGGGTACAATAGCTGCCCCTGTTCAATCTTCTTAAACCTGAAGATGTAGATTGGCTCGTCTGCCTTTCGTGATCTGAAGGTCGAAGATGATTGAACACTAGAGTGCCTAGAAATTTGCACTCGCATGAAGTGGAACTTGATTTCTGATATCGGGAATTGGCTTACAGATGTCATTTGGAGGTTGAGGATTGAAGATTGTTGGAGATGGGTTTAAATATGCCATCCGGGATGCGACGAAGAATCGTCGGGGATGGGCTTAAAGATGCCATCCGAAGAGGTGTTGATCGCATAAGAGATTCCTTTGCGAGAACCCGCATACCTGTTGTTGAGGAGGATTTCGCTGGGGAATGTTGGTCTCTGTCTTGGGAGAAATAGAGTTTTAGGAGGTTCAGTTGTCCGTTACTCTACTAGGGAATAATTCCCGTTTGGGAAGCGGAAGTGAACTGCGTATCTGGTCGGGGTATATGCTGCACCGTGACTTTCTGGGGGAATGTGAAATCAATCGTGTTTGATAGGGTCCATGTCTTACAGTGTTGTGGACTGTTGTCTGGGGATAAGAGAGGAAGAACCTGGATAGTAAGGTTATAAGAAGGAACCTGGATAGTAGGGTTACCTCGATATGAGCGCCTGGATGGTAGGGCTGTGAGAAGGAACCTGGATAGTAGGGTTACTTCGATATGAAAGCCTGGATAGTAGGGCTTGAGAAGGAACCTGGATAGTAGGTTTACTTCGATATGAAAGCCTGGATATTAGGGCTATGAGAAGGAACCTGGATGGTAGGGTTACTTCGATATGAAAGCCTGGATAATAGGGCTTGAGAAGGAACCTGGATGGTAGGGTTACTTCGATATGAAAGCCTGGATAGTATGGCTTGAGAAGGAACATGGATAGTAGGGTTACTTCGATATGAAAGTATGGATAGTAGGGCTGTGAAATGGAACCTGGATAGTTGGGTTACTTCGATATGAAAGCCTGGATAGTAGGGTTGTGTGAAGGAACCTGGATGGTAGGGTTACATCGATATGCAAGCCGGGATAGTAGGGCTGCGAGAAGGAACCTGGATAGTAGGGTTACTTCGATATGAAAGTCGGGATAGTAGGGCTGTGAGAAGGAACCTGGATGGTAGGGTTACTTCGACATGAAATCCTGGATAGTAGGGATGTGAGAAGGAAACTAGATGGTAGGGATTGAGAAGGAACCTGGATAATAGGGTTACTTCGATATGAAGGCCTAGATAGTAGGACTGTGAGAAGGAACCTGGATGGTAGGGTTACTTCGATATGAAATCCTGGATAGTAGGGCTGTGAGAAGGAACCTGGATAATAGGGTTACTTTGATATGCAAGCCGGGATAGTAGGGCTGCGAGAAGGAACCTGGATAGTAGGGTTACTTCGATATGAAAGCTGAGATATTAGGGCTGTGAGAAGGAACCTGGATGGTAGGGATTAAGAAGGAACCTGGATAGCATGGTTACTTTGATATGAAGGCCTGGATAGTAGGGCAGTGAGAAGGAACCTAGATGGTAGGGTTACTTCGATATGAAAGCCTGGATAGTAGGGCTGTGAGAAGGAACCTGGATAGTAGGGTTACTTCGATAAACAAGCCGAGATAGTAGGGCTGCAAGAAGGAACATGGATAGTAGGGTTACTTCGATATGCAAGCCGGGATAGTGGGGCTGCGATAAGGAACCTGAATAGTAGGGTTACTTCGATATGAAAGCCGGGATAGTGGTCTGTGAGAAGGAACTTGGATGGTAGGGTTACTTCGACATGAAAGCCTGGATAATAGGGCTTGAGAAGGAACCTAGATAGTAGGGTTACTTCAAAATGAGTTTGGGTAAAACTACAGAGGGAACCTGGGTAAGGTTTTTCTTGTCGCACCGATGATTACTCTATTTAGCTTCGACTGTTGATCATGGACCTGCTAGAAATTGTTGATAATAACTGTCTTTCCTGAAAGAAATACATGGTTAGTTATATGTGATGCATGAGATTATGTTATATGCAATGTATGCTAATGTCATGATGTATGAACATGAAATGCTGACGTAATAAACTGGGTCTGGGAAAATAAATCCCTGACTGCTGTTTGGAGAGTATGAGAAATGGTATTCTTGACTGTTGTAAAAAACCATAGTTCCTCTATTTCAGTTGGGGATGGAATTTCTGCCCGTGAGAGAAATAAACTCTATTTGGGGAAAAATTTACTGACTCACTCGCGATTGTGAACCTCAGCTGGGGAGAGTTATGTCCTGTTCGGGAAATCTAACATCCCTGTCTTTGGATACTTTTTACTCTGTGGGGAGTGTATGTACCACTACTCATGTTCTCAAGCTGGCTCTATCCCTGTACCTGATGGGCAGAGTAACTATAAGGTTTGGGCACTTCTTGTTTTTCCCTGTTCTTGGAATTACGAATAATTGTCTTTGTTTCTCATGTAAATATTTATGAGCAGCCATTATTTTCAAATGCATATATCAAAAAAGAATCATTGGACGTTCTTGCAAAACAAAACAGAAAAATGAAAAACGAATCAAAATTTATTGTGAAAATGAATTGTATTGATTTTGAAGTTGACCTGTAATAGGAGTTTTTTACAAGGAGGTTGACGTCCTAGTAAGAGAACGCCGCCAAAATATAGAAATTACAATTTGAGTAAAAGAAAGAAAAAACAGCTATGTAAAACAATCTCATTGGGTTCCAACTCTGCTATTGCCTTTATATCTTCACGTGTCTCATCACTTTGCTACTTGGTCAAAGGTGGATCAGATTGATTGGCGTCGTCTGAGCTTGATAGTCGATACCGATGTCTAGTCGCGAGATGACCCAATGAGACATAGTGTTACGCTTCGATGCCTAATTTTTTCCTGGACCGCCCTTTCGGGTTTTCAGTCCACCGGGATACCCTTTCTTGCCCAAGTCGCCTTTTCAGGTTTTCGACTTGCCGGGTGTACAGTTTTTTTTCTCATTTTCATCCCTTACTTTTTCCCGAGCCCTTTTGGTTCGCCGGGAAGCCCTTATTTTTGCCTAGGCCAGTCAACCTAGTGGGTGTTTGATTATGCGTAGTATCTTTTCACTATGTCTGCATTGATGGGGTGAGGAAGGTCGTCACTATCCATGGTGGTTAGAATCATAGCTCCTCCTGAGATAATGTTCTTAACCACAAATGGCCCTTCGTACGTGGGGGTCCATTTACCCATGGGAGCACATTGCGGTAATATGAGGCGTTTGATCACTAGATCCCCGACTTGATATTCTTAACGTCTGACTTTCTTGTTAAAATCCTAGATCATTCGCTTTTGATACGTCTGACCATCACAGATAGCAGTAAGTCTCTTTTCATCGATTATATTCAACTGATCGAGTCAGGTTTGGATCCAGTTATGTTCGTTCAAACCTGCATCCTTTATAATCCTGAGAGAGGGTATGTGGACTTCGATAGATAGGACTGCCTCCATGCCATACACCAAATAGTAGGGTGTTTCCCCTGTCGACGTCTGTGCTGAGGTACGATACCCATGAAGAGAGAATGGTAACATCTCATGTCAGTCTTTGTATGTCACTGTCATCTTCTGCACAATCTTTTTTTTATGTTCTTGTTAGCTGCTTCAACAGCCCCATTCATCTTCGGCCGGTAGGGAGAAGAGTTATGATGCTATATCTTGAACTGTTTACAGAGCTCGGTGATCATTGTGTTGTTGAGATTTGTACCATTGTCAGTAATAATCCTCTCGGGTATACCATATCGACATATCAGATTGTGTCGGATAAACCGCGCCACGACATTCTTGGTTACTGTAGCAAAGGAAGCTGCCTCAACCCACTTTGTGAAATAATCAATTGTTACCAGAATGAAGCGATGTCCATTAGACGCAGTAGGTATGATCTTGCCGATCATGTCAATGCCCCACATTGCAAAGGGCCAAGGAGCCGTCAAAACATTTAGGGGGACTAGAGGCACATGCACCTTATCAGCATAGACTTGGCAATTATGACAGGTTCGAGAGTGTTGATAACAATCGGCTTCCATAGTGGACCAGTAATATCCTTCCTATAGGATTTTCTTTGCCATGGTATGTCCATTGGAATGAGTTCCGAAGTTACCTTCATGTAACTCTGCCATGATCCTTTCTGCCTCGCTCTTGTCTACACACCGCAGTAAGGTTAAATTATGGTTACGCTTATAGAGGATTCCATTACTGATGAAGAACTTCGCAGCAAACCTTCTCATAAACTTCTTATCATTAACAGATGCCCCCTCAGGGTATTCTTGAGCCTCAAGATACCTCTTTACCTCATGAAACCAGGGTTTATCTGCTACCTCTTCAGTCTCAATGTCACAGCAATGTGCGGGTTCATCCAACCTCTCAATGGTAATCTGGGGAGCTTCATTGTCCCACCTGACTTTGAACATAGAAGACATGGTAGCTAGCGCGTCTGCCAACTGGTTCTCTTCTCGTGGGAAATGTTTAAAGGTTATCTCCTCAAAGTGTGGGAGCAATGTCAGTACATACTCTTTGTAAGGAATAAGATTCGGGTGCTTCGTATCCCACTCGCCTTTGATCTGACTTACTACCAGAGCAGAATCTCCGAATACACTCAAGAACTTAATCCTCAGGTCAATAGCAGCTCGAAGACCCATGATACATGCTTCATACTCTGCCATGTTGTTGGTGCAGTTAAAACATAATCGGGCGGTGAACGGAGTATGACAGCCTTCAGGAGATATAATTATAGTGCCAATTCCATTACCCAATGCGTTCGAGGCTCCATCAAAATACATAGACCATTGGGTATCCCTCCTCGGGTCCTTCATCCGGTCCAGGTTCTTCGCGGTCAGTTACCAACATGATATTCTCATATGGGAACTCGAAATTCATGGACTGGTAGTCATCCACGGCCTGATGTGCCAAATGATTCTCCAATACACTCCCCTTGATTTCTTTTTGGATCGTGTACTGGATGTCGTACTCGGTTAAGATCATATGCCATCTTGCTATCCTTTCGGAGAGAGCGGGCTTCTCGAAAACATACTTGATCAGATCCATCTTTGATATCAACAAGGTAGTGTGAGTCAGCATATACTGTCTTAGTCGGCGAGCAGCCCATGCCAAAGCGCAACAAGTTTCCTCGAGCAATGAGTATCGGGTCTCACAGTCAGTAAACTGTTTGATAAGGTAGTAAATTGCATGCTCTTTTTGACCAGACTCGTCATGCTGCCCCGGCACACACCCCATTGAATTGTCTAGCACTATAAAATATAATATCAAAGGTCTTCCTTCAACTGGAGGCATCAAAGTTGGTGGTTCTTGAAGGTATTCCTTGATTCTTTTGAAAGCGGTCTAGAATTCATCATTCCACTTTACCACTTGATCTTTCTTCGGCAGCTTGAAGATTGGCTCATAAGTAGCAGTCAGATGTGAAATGAACCTGGCGATGTAATTCAGACGTCCCAAGAAACCTCTAACTTCTTTTTCTGTGCGGGGGACTAGCATCTCTCGTATGGCGTTTACTTTTGCAGGGTCCACCTGAATACCCTTATCACTGACGACGAAACCCAAAAGATTACCAGACCTTACCCCGAAGGTGCACTTTTTCGGATTCAGCCTCAGTTTGTACGTCTTCAACCTGTCAAACAATTTCTGGAGATGATCAAGGTGCTCTTCCTCAGTCTGGGACCTGGCTATCATGTCATCAACATAAACCTCGATCTCGTGGTGAATCATATCGTGGAATAAAGCGACCATGGCGCGCTGATAAGTTGCCCTAACATTCTTCAACCCAAAAGGAATTACCTTGTAACAGAAGGTGCCCCACTGTGTTACGAAGGTTGTATTTTCCATGTCCTCAAGAGCCACTTTGATCTGGTTATAGCCAGAAAAACCATCAATGAAAGAGAAGATCTTGTGCTGCACGGTGTTGTCGACTAGATCATCAATGTGAGGAAGTGGGAAGTCATCTTTGGGGCTTGCCCTGTTCAGATCTCTGTAGTCCACACACATCTGTACCTTACCGTCCTTCTTAGGTATCGGAACAACGTTGGCAAACCACTTCGGATAAGAAGTGACAGCTAAGAATCCTGCGTCGAACTGCTTCATGACCTCTGCCTTGATTTTCTCTGACATTTCAGGGTGCATACGGAAAACCTTCTGCTTTACCGGAGGGCAGTCTTCTTTAGTCGGCAGACGATGTACCACAATATCAGCGTCCAAACCAGGCATGTCTTCATAGGACCAGGCGAAGATCTCAACATAGTCGTGTAGCATCTGTATTAACCGTTGTTTGACACTAGGCTCCAGATTCGCACCTATTTTAACCTCTTTCTTGTCTTCCTCTGTACCCAAATTCATTGACTCAACTGGCTCTTCGTGAGGCTGTATGGCCCTTTCTTCCTGCTGTAACAGTCTAGCAAGTTCTCCAGGCACCTCACAATCATCCTCACCTTCGTCCTCGGCTTGGTTGATCAGATTTTTAAAGTCATAATTGGAAATAGCAGAGCTGTTATTAATGGGATCCAGAGTGGATATGGATTTGCAGTATGATACGTGAGTGTGTGTAAGAGAATAGATGTTTTGATAAAGTGAGAGACAGAAAAAGAAAAACAAGGACCGCAAAATTTGTATGCAAGAAACGTCCAATGCTTTATTAATGATATATGAAATGGCAAATAATATCCCTCACAAGCAAAACCAGGGTGCCTAAGGAAAGGCACTAGACCGTAAAGTTTCAAATTGTTTATTACAAATCATAAAACAAATGAGTCAATTACTGCGGAATAAAAGAAACAGGTATGAAGTCCTTCGCCGTCCAGTTATTCGGTCCACCATTGGTTGTTGGTTAGATCCAGCTGTCGATGTTTGAATCCTCTTCATTGTCTTGAATTGCATTGATTCCCCGATTGTTGATGTGTAGAGGAGGTCTTCCAGCCCGAGCGTGGCTAACAGCCCTTTGAGCCCGTGTAGTAAAGCCCAAACCAAATTTGTCAGTTTTGTGAGTGAAATTAGGGAGCTGACCCCAATTGGTACACCCACCTTCTTCAACCACAACCCTGGCGTCCTTGAGAGAAGCCATCTTTAACGGAGGTTTGTCGGTGGTAACTTCAGTTGATGCCAAGACCTGAGGAACCTCTTCGAAATTATGATAAGGAGTTTCTATGAATTCCCCATCCATCTCTACGTAGCGGAAGGAATTAAGGTGACTCACCATATATTCTTCTTCACCTCGAACTGTGACAATCTTTCCCTTCACCGGGTACTTCAACATTTGATGGAGTTTGGAAGTAACTGCCCCAGCCTCATGGATCCAAGGACGACTAAGCAAGCAAGAATATGACATCCTGATATCTATTATGTATAAGGTGGACCCGAATGTTTGAGAACCCACTTTGACA
This sequence comes from Vicia faba, assembly GCA_948472305.1. Classification (NCBI taxonomy): domain Eukaryota; kingdom Viridiplantae; phylum Streptophyta; class Magnoliopsida; order Fabales; family Fabaceae; genus Vicia; species Vicia faba. Next base: position 344,049,614 of record OX451741.1, read on the forward strand.
GGGATGTCCACCTCCCCATGCACCATTCTCTTCGATCTGTCAAAAGCCCTTACTACAATGCTACTAGGCTTTAGAATCAAACCCTCACAATCCAAAAGGTCCAATGCTTTCTTCGAAAGAACATTCAGTGAAGACCCGGTGTCTACCAGCACATGAGCAATAGTGGTGCCCCTGCACTCAATCGAGACATGCAGAGCATCATTATGATTCCTTCCTTTCGGTGTCAGATCTGCATCTGAGAAACCCAGCCCATTGTCAGCAGTTAGGCTGGCCACACAATCTTTGAACTAATCTGCTGAAGTTTCCTGCGACACGTGAGCAGTCTTGAGAAATGCAATCAAAGCCTTCGCATGGGCTTCAGAACACAACAACAGAGACAACATGGATATCTTTGATGGGGTCTGCCCCAGCTGTTCGACCACATTGTAGTCACTCTTCTTAATGATTTTCAGTATTTCCTCTATCTCTTGTTTAGAAGCTTCCACAATGATTTTCTTAGGTGCCTCCGTCCGGGAAGGCTCACCTACAATTTCCTTACCCCGAGTCCCAGATGGCTCAGCAGCAGGGGTGATAACTAGAATAGGAACAAGAGAAATGTCAGGAGTGCTGGTTGGAGCAGCAGTTGGAATAACAATATGCTTGATGATCTTCGGAGCAATCTCAGGTGAGAAAACCCATCCACTTCGGGTAACCTTACTAGTCAAGGCAATATTACTGACATCAGTATCAGCTTCTTCATTCTTCAAATCTTTCTTAATGCCATGATAGTACACATCAACACCATAATGCCATGGGACAGCCTTGTCTGAGGTGTACGGGATGGGACCCAGAATAGTGATTACCAGCGGAGCAATTCTTTGAATAGGTGTAATCCTAACAGGTCTTCTCGAGGAAACCTTGGAAGGATTGGCAGATATTGTTATAATGGCAACGTCTTCATTTGGAACAACAGGAATCATAGTCTTCTCAAACAAAATTTCTTTATTATCCATCAGGCGCTGAACACCTGACTTCAACAAACGGCAACCAGAAGGCATAATCGAACACATGTGGCAACCTTCACCACAACCCGAAAATAAACTGGCCAACAACAAATTCTTCTTAACAATCATAAAGGGAATAGAAATTTCTTCAACAGAGGTTACAAACAAATCAGTGTCAACAACATTAACTCCATGACCATATTTGGGCATGGGAGCAGTTATAACATTCGGCTTTTCTAGAGCATCAAACTCTATCTCCTTGGCTTTGAGCAAGTCTTGTACTTTGTTTCTTAGAGCCCAGGAATCGTTTGTATCGTGTCCAGGACTCTCAGAATGGTAGGCGCACCGCACGTTGGGATTGTATCTGGGAGATGTAGTGTTTGGATTCTTGGGAGCCTCTCTCAAGGTTGCCAAGTTAGATTTTAACAGATGAGGCAGAACTTCAGCCAAAGCCATCCTGATGCGGGTAAACTGCCACTGTGGTCTTTCCACCCTTTGTTGAATGTTGCATTGTGGAGCAACTGTGGGTCTCGGTATTACTACAACATTTACCGCTTGATGGTGTTCAGATCTGCTTTGGCCCCTTGGGCTGTAGATGGCGCTGGATTCCTTCTTACCAGTGAAAAGCTTCTTTGCTGAACTTGAGGAGGCATCCTTCTGTATTTTACCACTCTGAATCCTAGCTTCTACTCTTTCTCCAGTTAAAATCAGCTCAGTGAAACCAAATGACGAGCTTCTGATTAAGTGGTGGAAAATGGACCAGATAGTGTCCCGAGAAAAATGTAAACCAATTCCCTATCAGACAACGGGGGTTGGACTCTTCCAGCCAAGTCTCTCCATCTTAGAGCATAATCCTTAAAACCTTTACATGCACCCATGGACATACTCTGGAGTTGAGTACGAGTGGGAGCAAGGTCGACATTGTACTGATACTGCTTATAGAAAGCAACAACAAGATCTTCCCAGTTTCGGACACTGGCTCCCTCCAACTGGTAGAAACATTCAAGCTGAGTCCCAGACATACCATCTTGAAAGAAGTGTACCCACAAATTTCTGTCGGCAGTATGGGGTTGGACTTTTCGGACATAAGAGCGGAGATGGAGTTTTGGGCAGGACACCCCATCATACTTGGAAAAAACTGGAGCTTTGAACTTATGAGGGATGAACACTCCCGATACCAATCACAATTCTCTGAAATCCAAGCTAGGTATCTTTTGAACTTCCATAGTACTCAGACGGTCTTCTAGCTATTTATATTTATCCTTAACAGGAGGATATTGCTCATCATTGTTAGAGTCAGGTTTGGAACCCTAAAACAAAGACCTGAAAGAGCATCTATCTCAGCTCGTCTGGAAAGAGGAGCGAGACAAATAAAATCCTCACTCAGATAAAACAAGGACACCTATGCAGAATCAGCATTTGGAGCAGGTCAGCCTCGAATCAAATCTTTACGAAGGGTCAAATCACCTGGACTCACAGTCTAGGGTTACATCTGCATTTTCGGGTTCCCTCTCGTCTACCACTACATTCTTGCATTCCAAAACCCTTGTAAACACCCCTCCTCAAAGGAACCTTGGTAAGCTACTGGAATGAACCTAATTCAAGTGACAGACAAGAAAAGTCCCGGGATGAGAGACTCCCAAAGGAGATAAAAGACTTGGCACCTTCCCTTATTCTACTTCCTTTTCTGATCATGGCATTTGGGCCTTAACTTAAAGAAGGAGCTTACTCATATGAATGTGCAGCTGAGTCCCCTTGATTGATTCAATCCTGCTTGAAGTCACGTCGTCAGAAACTGCAGGACTAGGGTCCTTTTCCCCTTCTTGGTTCTCCCCTTCCTTGGATGAAGAGGTCAGATCAGTTTGATGCTTCAACCTTTCTCCAAACCTTCTGCCCATATTCAGAATACCGACAACCTTTTTCTTTTTCTTCTTATCTTTCAGAATAAGGGCTTTCAGATCTTCCTGCCCCTTTGCCAGACTGAAGAACATCTGTTGGAATTGGGTATTCTGTGCCTGAAGATCCTTGATAGCTTGATCGGAAGACATTTCTGCTGAAATAAATAGCGAAGAAGATGAGAAACCTGTAGTGGTACCTTTAATGATGTGTATGATAATGGGATGCGCATGTAATGATTTCAAATACTTTTGGAAAATTTAAATTTGCAAACAAAAAATGAACAAAAACTTTATTAGCTTTAAATTTGAAGGTTCAAAATGCCTTTAAGGCGTTACAAATAAGTAAATAAAACAAATCTAAACTAGAAAAGAAAAATCAAAAGTCCCATGGACGCTTTCTCTTTGTGATGATATAATCATTGAGTACTCTTTCTTCCTCGAGTTGCATGGTGAGCTTTAAAACCTTCCTCTCTTGATCATGGAACAGTTCCCTGTAAGTATCCCGCTCATTTTTCAGCTGAATCCATGACCTCTGTAACTCCCCAAGATCGATGGGAATGTAAGGATAGAGAACCGTGTAACGAATGCCTTTTTCAGTAGTGGGCTCCACAATCACTGGTAATACAGCCACATAAGGCATCATAAGATTATGGGCACGAGCTCAGACCCATTGGAGGTAAGGCTTCATAGGAATGGAAGTCTTTGGTCCCAACTCTTTGGGGTCAGGTCTGTTTACCATGCCCCAAGCTCGAATGAAACTCCGGCGATACTCCTTAACATCATCCTCATAATCGAATACAATGTCCTCGAGAAGTAATTCATGGGGACCATCCTTTCGAGCACGACCAAATTGTCGCAAAGCTAGATAAGGATTGTAAGTTATACCCCCTCTGATACCAAGTAATCGGACATTAGGGTACTCCCCACAACGGTCAATAACAACAGTGGCTTCCATAGCTCGGGAACACCAAAGAATATTTGTATGAGCGAGTGACATTATCCTGTGTGACCAACCCAAACCTTCTTCGTTCTTCAGTAGAGACCTAGGGAGGTGAGAAATAAACCACCTCGACAACAACGACATGCAACACATAAGAGTCCCTCTTCTCTTCATGGTACGAGTATGGAGAGCGTGCAAAATATCCCCAAGCAAGGTAGGTACAGGGTTACGAGAAAGGAAAATCTTGACAACATTCACATCTACGAAGGAGTCTGTATTAGGGAAGAGAACTAAACCATAGATAAGAAGAGCCAAGACATCCTCAAAATCCTGAAAATCCAAATCATCCTAAAATAGCTGAGCCTGTTCTATCAGAAATTTTGCTAGAAAACCCTCGACTCCGCTTCGAGTTTCCCAATTGGATACCACGTCGGCCCGTTTCAGATGTAAAGCTGAGGCAATTACTTCTGGCTTAGGAACTTCTTCCATACCTGTGAAGGGTACCTATTCAAGAATGGATATGCCTAGTAGCTGAGAGAATTCTTCCAAGGTGGGTACCAACTGATAATCTGGAAATGTGAAGCAACGATGCTTGGGATCAAAGAAATGAAAAAGTACGCTCATCATCTGATCATCAAGGTTTGAAGTAACTAGGTTGAGAAGTTGATCATGTCTCTTAATGAAAGTAGAAGTTTCAGAAACTCTTGATGCTAGCTCTTTAAGTTGGGAAGGTATCTGCACAAAGCTGATTCAGATGGTATTTCTACGCACAGAAGCCATGATCTGCAAAACAGAACAAAGATAAATTCCCTTGGTCTTTGAAATGGTTAGTGTAATCAAGCATGAATGCCATGTTATGATGCATGATGTCATGATAAACCACAGGTATAGAAAACACAGGTATTGCAACCACAAACAAATCACACAAAGCCCTTAGGTTTAAGGCTTGTATAGGGTCAACAGTAATACCCTCTTAAAGTTAAGTTGGTTTCAAACCTATCCTCGAAGAAGTAACTGGGTTCTAGAGGATCTCAATATCACTGACCATCCTTTATTGGTCATGGTTTCAGCTCACGTAATCTTTTCTTGCGGCCAAAATATTCCGAAAGTCTGATCTCAATTAGTGTAGCATCGAGTATCAACCAGTTCTCAGCTCTACACCGAGGACGGCTATCTCGCTACTTTCTAATGGCCAAGTTGGGCGATTAAAGGTTCTAAGGTCAGTTGATGCTTCATGACACCACGCAGCGGCCCCGTATTATCCTCGTTTCACCACACGGGATACCGGTACCAACCAAAGTGCCACACCAACGTAGCTACTGATTTAACCGTATCGGTCTACTCCGTACAGTTCCCTCACAGTCTATTGCTACTTACCTAAAAGGTATTCCACGGATCCGGGTGTAGGATCTATAGTAACCCCAAACAAAACCCTAAAAAATAAAGCAAACAAAGAAAACAAGAGAAGCAATTTAAATGACCTAGATCCTAAGGTATACCCCACTTATAACTCCCCAGCAGAGTTGCCAGTTTTGTGATACGGTGGCAGAACCGACTGTTTAATACTGTTTTGCATTTTTTGTTCGCAAAATGTCGCGGTAAGCAAGAGTCGCCACTGAATTTTATTTTATCCAATCAGGAAAAGGAAAAAGAACAGAAAAAACCTTTTTCGAGAATTTTTTAGAACGGGGGGTAGGTTATAGAAAGGGAAGGTGTTAGCACCCTTTCTATCCGTGGTTTTCCACGGGCACTTAGGTACTTGCTCATTTTTAAATTTCTTGTGTTTGTGTGCTTTGTTTTTGAAAAGTTTGACTTCGTGATAACCCTTGTATCAGTCCTCAAAGGTGTGACGAAGTTGTTTTGGAAATTTGTTTGAAAAGTGTAAGTGTGAAATTTTTTGATTTGAGCAAGTATCCACTAGCATCTACCTACTAGAAAAAAGATTGTTCATGTTCTATTTCCTTTAGACAGTGCTATCCTACTATTGAGAAATAAGTAGCACAGTCGTTGGAGTTGTAAGGGTCAATTCGAAAGAGACGTACGATCACCAAAGCAATATTAGGACACCTTAGTAATAACCTTAGAGTCTTAAGATCATATTCGAGGCAACATTTCGGAGGCAACATTTCCGAGGAAACATTCAAATGGGACATTTGATCATTTTTAGACAGGAGGGCAACCACTAAAACACCCTATGCTTAATGATCGTTTACCGAAGGCAACCTAAGTGAGAGTATACCCTAAGAGTGATATGTGCGAGTGATTTGTTTCAGTTATTTATCTTTGCACATTAGGGTTTTCTAACTGTATTAATTTTGTCATGCGTTCTTGCCATAAAATCTTATTAGCATACCTCTAGACAGTTAAATATTTGCAAAATTAAAATGTTAGAAAATAAACCTAGCTATTACAAGGCTTCGGGGAGGGGGATTAATTACATCACCAAAAATCAGGGATTTAAACAGTAAATAAAACCCTAAATTAACTATTACAAACCATGAACAATTACAAAATATTGGAAAAATAATTAACAAGCGTGCGGCAAATTACATGCGAGGCGATTAGGGTTTTGACCCTTTGACTAATCCTATTTGTGATTGATTAAAGAAAAAAAATGTTTTTTTGTCATTTTTGTTATTTAAGAAAATAATGAAAAAAGAAAATCCTAAGTTCTAATTAATTTTAAAATAAGAAAAATAAATTAATTCATTCTAAAACCTATTTTTGTGTTTTGGTTTATTTGAAAAAAAGAACAGAATTAAATCAAGAACTTAACCCTAATTTTCTAATTGATTTTAATTATAAAAAACAAGTTAAAATTTCCCTAAATTAAATTAAACTAAATTAAATTAAATTTGATAAAAAAACCAATTCAAATTTTTGTGAATTCTTGATTTTATGATTTTATAAAAAAAATGATTAATGATGTTAATTAAAATAATTAAAGAAAATATTAAAAGAATTAAAAAAAGAAGAAATAAAAAAAAGTGTAGAGATGGGCCTGTGTGTTAGCAAATGCAGGGAGTGCAAATCTGATTTTTGTGGCCCAAAAACTCAAAGCCTGTTTGACTAAGCTTGCTCTGGTGGGGGTGTCAACTTGAGTTGTATGGTGGTCCCTTGCTATCTGGGCGTTGGATCTGGCTTGCTGATGAATCTGATGGTTGGATGTTGATGGGGCATGGTGAGCCTTATAATGAAAGATGCGCTGGATCACTTATCTGAAAATAAAATAAATGAACGCTGGGACTTGGGGATCGAACCCAGGTCCTTATGCTTGCTTCCAATACCACGCTGCCAACTGAGCTGTGATGTTTAGTTGTGATTATAACAATAACACAATATAATATGAGAAAAGCAAAAGATCTGGTTTCAAAACGCGTGAAATTCAAATTGACGAGTCACACACTGCCACGCCATCGTCTCCTTCACTGGCCTGTCATTTTAGAAAACAAAGCTTTTACCTACTGACGTTCACTGTAGGTATAACCTTGCACATTTCCAAAATCCTGTACAAGGAATATAAATGAAAGGTGATGGTACCAATCAACTCGTATCATCCGCACAAGCATCATGGTACCAGAATCAAAGCCTAATTTTGCCTATACTGGAAACCCCTAAAATGAGCAAAGAAACCCTAAAAATGGCATATTGTGATTCCTACACTGCAAATGCAATTAAGTGGTACCAATAGCTTGCAAACATAATGATGAACAAGAATATATAATTAAAACATGCTTATGATGAGTAAATCATTGAAATCAAAATCAAGTTTTTAGGCAAACCGTGGTGCCTATAGGATGCGATTCTAGGCGTTTCAATACCTGGGAATGACTGGAATAGCTTCCTGGGATGTCTAGCAAGCGATTGGGAATCTTAACACACCTTGAATTGGCCTGTGGAAGGAGATTCGTCTCACACTTTTCTTGGAAATTTTCAAGTTTTGTTCTGGTTCTTGGAGGCAGGTTGTGCACGAAAATCCTTGTCTTTAGGGTTCCACAAACTTCAGTATATGTATTGAATCCAATTAGGCTAACAAACTTAGATCCAATCTTGAGAATTCATGAAGGGAATATTTGATTTTTAAGCCATATGATATCTTTCTATTTTCATGCCAATCATGCTCTTTTTGTACCAATTGCCCTTGATTCGATTTGATCATGCAAGCTCAGCATATCTTGATTGCCAATCTGTAAAAAAAACAAATCAAATCATATCTTTGATAATTTTCATCATTTATTTTATTTAATTCACTTTTTAATTAATAAAAAATCAAAATAAATTGAAAAATGAAGCACATAATGAGTGAGTGAACATTTGAGTCGTGGACCACATTATGATTGAGGCGCAAGCATAAAAAGTTGGGCCCATTTAGCAAAAAATGCAAATTTGAGCAAATTTGACTTTTGGCAATTTTGCAAAAATGGTCAACTTGGACAATGAATAACTCTCTCAATTTTGAACCTAGAGAGGTGTTATTGGACTTTTTAGAAATATTAGGATGTCCTCTAAGTAACCCTTTTGGTATCATCTCAATTGAGTCTTCCATGTTCGTGTATGAAGCTTTGACCCAAAAGGTATTTTTGTTGACTTTTCAAAAGGACCTATAATGTCAAAATTCATATCTTTTTATGAGTTCATATTCTGGACTTGGGAGCTGAAGATGAATTGTAGAGAATTGCATCCTCTTTAAATTGAGATTTGGATGGGTCATTTATGATAAAGAATGAGAAAGTTATGCTTGGTCAATGTTGAGTTGACTTTTCCTGCAAAACCCTAATTTAGCAACTTTTGGGTTTTGATGAATTGTGAGCAATCCTTGAGGAATCATGATCAACCCTTGATCAACTGATGAATAATACTTCAAAATGAGGATGTTGACCAAAAATCTTGAAGTTTGACTGTATGTGGGCCATAGTTGACTTTTGACCTAGTATAGTTGATTTTCAGGCATTTGAGCAATTGACTGAGCAAACTTCTTCTGCAAGGCTTGAAACTTGACATGGATGATCTTGAGAACATATTAGGGCAATGGTGAACATTTGAGTCCTTTGTGGTTCACACATCTTGATGAAAATGGAAACCCTAATTTGGGGTATACTGCCTTAGGAGAGAGTTTGTCTGGTGAAGTCTTGAACTTCCTTGAGCAATTTGGGGACCTCACTTGACATTTGTTGAGAAATATGGGAGGAAAAATTTTGGGGTACAACAACTTTAAATAGAGAACACCTGGATCAAGGAGAACTCATAAGTACATGCCTGATAAGGATATGTGTCACATACAAAGATATCAAAGATATATGATCATTAAGAATGTTGAATATATCTCAAGACATCAATAATACAAGTTCAATAAGGATGTTGAACACATATCTAGAAGAGGCTCACCAAGACAGACTCTAAATAGAGAACAACTGGATCAAAGGAGAACTCACACGTACATGCCCGATATGGATATGTGTCACTTACAAAGATATCAAAGATATATGTTCAGTAAGAATGCTGAACATATCTCAAGACATAAACGGTACATGTTGAATAAGGATGTTGAGTACATATCAAGAAAAGGCTGACCAAGACAAACTCTAAATAGAGAACACCTGAATAGACGAAGAACTCACATGTACATGTTCGATAAGGATATGAGACACATACAAATATGTCAAAGATATATGTTTGGTAAAAATATTGAACATATCTTGAGAAATCAATGATACATGTTAGATAAGGAAGTTAAACACTTATCAAGAAGAGGCTGACCAATACAGACTTTAAAAAAAGAACACCTGAATAAAAGGAAAATTCACTTGTACATGCTAGGTAAGGATATGGCAGACATACAAAGATATCAAAGATATTAGTTCGGTAATAATGTAAAACATATCCCAAGACATCAATGATACATGTTCGATAGGGATGTTGAACACATATCAAGAAGAGGTTGACCAAGACAAATTCTAAATAGAGAATAACTGAATCAAATGTGAACTCACATGTATATGCCCGGTAAGGATATGCATAAAAATATATTCAAGGTATATGTTCGGTAAGAATGTTGAACATATCTTAGGACATCAATGATAAATGTTTGATAAGGATGTTGAACACATATCAAGAAGAGGCTAACCAAGATAAAATCTAAATAGAGAACACCTGAATCAAAGGCCAACATACACGTACATGATCGGTAAGGATATGTGACACATACAAATATATCAAAGATATATGTTAGATAAGAATGTTTAACATATATCAAGACATCAACGATACTTGTTAGATAAGGATGTTAAACACATATGAAGAAGACGCTGACCAAGACAGACTCTAAATAGAGAACATCTGAATCAAAGGAGAACTGACAGATACATGCTCGATAACGATATCGGAAACATACAAAGATATCAAATATATATGTTCAGTAAGAATGCTTAACATATCTCAAGACATCAACGATACATGTTTGATAAGGATGTTAAACACATATCAAGAAGAGGCTGACCAAGACAAACTCTAAAAAAAGAACACTTGAATCAAAGGAAAACTCACACGTACATGCCCGATAAGGATATGGGACACATACAAAGATATCAAATATATAAGTTCGGTAAGAATTTTTAACATATATCAAGACATCAACGATACATGTTCGATAAGGATGTTGAACATATATCAATAAGAGGCTGACCAAGACAAACTCTAAATAGAGAACACCTGAATCAAAGGTGAACTCACACCTACATTCCAAGTAAGGATATGTGATACATACAAAGATATGAAAGATATATGTTCGCTAAGAATGTTGAACATATCGCAAGACCTCAATGATACATATTCGATAAGGATGTTGAACACATATCAAAAAGAGGCTGACCAAGACAGACTCTAAATAGAGATAAATTGAATCGAAGGTGAACTCACACATACATGCCCAATAAGGATATTGGACACATAAAAAGATATCTAAGATATTTGTTCGGTAAGAATGTTGAACGTATCTCAAATCATCAACGATACATGTTTAATAAAGATGTTGAACACATATAAGGAAACGGTTGATCAAGACAGACTCTAAATAGAGAACACCTGGATGAAATAACAGCTCACACATAGATTCCCGTTAAGGATATATGTCACATACAAAGATATTAAAGATATATGTTAGGTAAGAATTTTGAACATATATCAAGGAATAAATTATACATGTTCGAGAAGGATGTTGAGCACATATCAAGAAGAGGTTGACAGACAGACTCTAAATAGAGAACACCTGAATAGAAGGCGAACTCACACGTACATATCCGATAAGGATATGGGACACAGACAAATATGTCAAAGATATATGTTAGGTAAGAATGTTGAACATATCTCACGACATCAATGATACATGTTCGATAAGGATGTTAAACAAATATCAAGTAGAGGCTAACCAAGACAGACTCTAAATAAAGAACACCTTAATCAAAGGCGAACTCACTTGTACATTCCAGGTAATGATATGGGACACATACAAAGATATCAAAGATATTAGTTCGGTAAGAATGTTAAACATATCTCAAGAAATCAACTACAAATGTTCGATAAAGATGTTGAACACATATCAAGAAGAAGCTGACTAGGACAAATTCTAAATAGAAAACACCTGAATCGAATGCAAACTCACACATACATGCCCGGTAAGGATATACATAAAAAGATTTCAAAGATATATGTTCGGTAAGAATGTTGAACATATCTTAGGACATCATTGATATATGTTCGATAAAAATGTTGAACACATATCGAGAAGAAGCTGACCAAGATAGACTCTAAATTGAGAACACTTGAATCAAAGGTGAACTCATACGTAAATTCCCGGTAAGCATATGGGTTAAATACAAAGATATCAAAGATATATGTTCAGTAAGAATGTTGAACATATCTCTAGACATCAATGATACATATTCGATAAGGATGTTATACACATATCAAGAAGAGCCTGACCAAGACAAACTCTAAATAGAGATAAACTGAATCGAAGGAGAACTCACACGTACATGCCCGATAAGGATAATGGATATATAAAAGATATCTAAGATATATGTTCGGTAATAATGTTGAACATATCTCAATACATAAATGATACATGTTCGATAATGATGTTGAACACATATCAAGAAGAGGTATACAAAGATAGACTCTAAATAGAGAACACTTGAATAGAAGGTGAACTCACACGTACATGTGTGATAAGGATATCAGACACATGCAAAGATTTAAAAGATATATGTTCCGTAAGAATGTTAAAATATATCAAGACATCATTGATACATGTTCGATAAGTATGATGAACACATATACGGAAGAGGATGACCAAGACAGACTCTTAATAAGTAACACCTGAATCAAAGACGAACTCACACGTACATGCCGGGTAAGGATATGTGACACATACAAAGATATCAAAGATATATCTTAGGTAAGCATGTTCAACACATATCAAGACATCCACGATACATGTTCGATAAGGATGTTAAACACATATGAATAAGAGGATAACAAAGACATACTCTAAATAGAGAACATCTTAATCAAAGGCGAACTCACAGATACATGCTCGATAAGGATATGGGTTACATACAAAGATATAAAAGATATATGTTCGATAAGAATGTTGAACATTTCTCAAGACATCAAAGACACATATTCGATAAGGCTGTTGAACACAAATCAAGAAGAGTCTGACCAAGAGAGACTCTAAATAGAGTTAAACTGAATGGAAAGAAAACTCACTCATACATGCCCGATAAGGATATTGGACACATAAAAAGATATCTAAGATATATGTTCGGTAAGAATGTTAAACATATCTCAAGAAATCAATGATACATGTTCGATAAGGATGTTGAGCATATATCAAGAAGAGGCTTACCAAGACAGACTTTAAATAGAGAACACCTGGATCAAAGGAAAACTCATACGTACATGCCTGATAACGATATGTGTCACATACAAAGATATCAAAGATATATGATCATTAAGAATGTTGAACATATCTCAAGACATCAACAATACGTGTTCGATAAGGATGTTGAACACATATCTAGAAGAGGCTGACCAAGATAGACTCTAAATAGAGAACAGTTGGATCAAAGGAGAACCCACATGTACATGACCGATAAGGATATGTGTCACATACAAAGATATCAAAGATATATGTTCGGTAATAATGTTGAACATATCTCAAGACATAAACGGTACATTTTCGATAAGGATGTTGAGCACATATCAAGAAAAGGCTGAGCAAGACAAACTCTAAATAGAGAACACCTGAATAGACGACAAGCTCACATGTACAAGTTCGATAAGGATATGAAACACATACAAAGATGTCAAATATATATGTTCGGTAAAAATGTTGAACATATCTTAAGAAATTAACGATACATGTTCGATAAGGATGTTAAACACATATCAAGAAGAGGCTGACCAATACAGACTCTAAATACAAAACCCCTGAATCAAAGGCGAAGTCACTTGTACATGCCAGGTAAGGATATGGGACACATATAAAGATATCAAAGATATTAGTTTGTTAATAATGTTGAACATATCTCAAGACATCAATGATACATGTTTGTTAAGGATGTTGAACATATATCGAAAATAGGCTGACCAAGACAGATTCTAAATAGAGAACACCTGAATCGAATGCAAACTCACACGTACATGCCCGGTAAGGATATACAAACAAAGGTATCAAATATATATGTTATTTAAGAATGTTTCACATATCTCAAGACATCAATGATAAATGTTCAATAAGGATGTTAAACACATAACAAGTAGATGTTGTCCAAGACAAACTCTAAATAGAGAACACCTGAATCAAAGGCAAACTCACACGTACATGCCCGATAAGGGATGGGACACATACAAAGATATCAAAGATATATGGTCATTAAAAATGTTGAACATATCTCAAGACATCAAAGATACATGTTGGATAAGGATGTTGAACAAATATCAAGAAGAGGTTGACCAAGACATACTCTAAATAGAGAACACATGAATCAAAGGCGAACTCACACGTACATGCTGGATAAGGATATGGGACACATACAAATATATCAAAGATATATGTTCGATAATAATGTTTAACATATCTCAAGACATCAATGGTACATGTTCGATAAGGATGTTGAACACATATCAAGAAGAGGCTGACCAAGACAGACTCTAAATAGATAACACCTGAATAGAAGGAGAACTCACACGTACATGTTGGATAAGGATATGGGACACATACAAAGATGTCAAATATATATGTTCGGTAAGAATGTTGAACATATCTCAAGACATCAATGGTACATGTTCGATAAGGATGTTGAACACATATCAAGAAGAGGCATACCAAGATAGACTTTAAATATACAACACCTAAATCAAAGGCGAACTCACACGTACATGCCAGGTAAGGATATGGGACACATACAAAGATATCAAAGACATTAGTTCGGTAAGAATGTTAAACATATCTCATGACATCAACTACAAATGTTCGATAAGGATGTTGAACACATAACAAGAAGAAGTTGGCTAAGACAAATTATAAATAGAGAACACCTGAATCGAATGAAAACTCACACATACATGCCCGGTAAGGATATACATAAAAAGATATCCAAGATATATGTTCGGTAAGAATGTTGAATATATCTCAGGACATCAATGATATATGTTCGATAAAGATGTTGAACACATATCAAGAAGAGGCTGACCAAGATAGACTCTAAATAGAGAATACCTTAATCAAAGGTGAACTCACACGTAAATTCCTGGTAAGGATATGGGTTACATACAAAGATATCAAAGATATATGTTCGGTAAGAATGTTGAACATTTCTCAAGACATCAAAGACACATATTCGATAAGGCTGTTGAACACAAATCAAGAAGAGGCTGACCAAGAGAGACTCTAAATAGAGTTAAACTGAATGGATAGAAAACTCACACATACATGCCCGATAAGGATATTGGACACATAAAAAGATATCTAAGATATATGTTCGGTAAGAATGTTAAACATATCTCAAGAAATCAACGATACATGTTCGATAAGGATGTTGAGCATATATCAAGAAGAGGCTTACCAAGACAGACTTTAAATAGAGAACACCTGGATCAAAGGAAAACTCATACGTACATGCCTGATAACGATATGTGTCACATACAAAGATATCAAAGATATATGATCATTAAGAATGTTGAACATATCTCAAGACATCAACAATACGTGTTCGATAAGGATGTTGAACACATATCTAGAAGAGGCTGACCAAGATAAACTCTAAATAGAGAACAGTTGGATCAAAGGAGAACCCACATGTACATGACCGATAAGGATATGTGTCACATACAAAGATATCAAAGATATATGTTCGGTAATAATGTTGAACATATCTCAAGACATAAACGGTACATTTTCGATAAGGATGTTGAGCACATATCAAGAAAAGGCTGAGCAAGACAAACTCTAAATAGAGAACACCTGAATAGACGACAAGCTCATATGTACAAGTTCGATAAGGATATGAAACACATACAAAGATATCAAATATATATGTTCGGTAAAAATGTTGAACATATCTTAAGAAATTAACGATACATTTTCGATAAGGATGTTAAACACATATCAAGAAGAGGCTGACCAATACAGACTCTAAATACAAAACCCCTGAATCAAAGGCGAAGTCACTTGTACATGCCAGGTAGGATATGGGACACATATAAAGATATCAAAGATATTAGTTTGTTAATAATGTTGAACATATCTCAAGACATCAATGATACATGTTTGTTAAGGATGTTGAACATATATCAATAATAGGCTGACCAAGACAGATTCTAAATAGAGAACACCTGAATCGAATGCAAACTCACACGTACATGCCCGGTAAGGATATACAAACAAAGGTATCAAATATATATGTTATTTAAGAATGTTTCACATATCTCAGGACATCAATGATAAATGTTCAATAAGGATGTTAAACACATAACAAGAAGATGTTGTCCAAGACAAACTCTAAATAGAGAACACCTTAATCAAAGGCAAACTCACACGTACATGCCCGATAAGGGTATGGGACACATACAAAGATATCAAAGATATATGGTCATTAAAAATGTTGAACATATCTCAAGACATCAAAGATACATGTTGGATAAGGATGTTGAACAAATATCAAGAAGAGGTTGACCAAGACATACTCAAAATAGAGAACACATGAATCAAAGGCGAACTCACACGTACATGCTGGATAAGGATATGGGACACATACAAATATATCAAAGATATATGTTCGATAATAATGTTTAACATATCTCAAGACATCAATGGTACATGTTCGATAAGGATGTTGAACACATATCAAGAAGAGGCTGACCAAGACAGACTCTAAATAGAGAACACCTGAATAGAAGGAGAACTCACACGTACATGTTGGATAAGGATATGGGACACATACAAAGATGTCAAAGATATATGTTCGGTAAGAATGTTGAACATATCTCAAGACATCAATGGTACATGTTCGATAAGGATGTTGAACACATATCAAGAAGAGGCATTCCAAGATAGACTTTAAATATACAACACCTAAATCAAAGGCGAACTCACACGTACATGCCAGGTAAGGATATGGGACACATACAAAGATATCAAAGACATTAGTTCGGTAAGAATGTTAAACATATCTCATGACATCAACTACAAATGTTCGATAAGGATGTTGAACACATAACAAGAAGAAGTTGGCTAAGACAAATTATAAATAGAGAACACCTGAATCGAATGAAAACTCACACATAAATGCCCGGTAAGGATATACATAAAAAGATATCAAAGATATATGTTCGGTAAGAATGTTGAATATATCTCAGGACATCAATGATATATGTTCGATAAAGATGTTGAACACATATCAAGAAGAGGCTGACCAAGATAGACTCTAAATAGAGAATACCTTAATCAAAGGTGAACTCACACGTAAATTCCTGGTAAGGATATGGGTTACATACAAAGATATCAAAGATATATGTTCGGTAAGAATGTTGAACATTTCTCAAGACATCAAAGACACATATTCGATAAGGCTGTTGAACACAAATCAAGAAGAGGCTGACCAAGAGAGACTCTAAATAGAGTTAAACTGAATGGAAAGAAAACTCACACATACATGCCCGATAAGGATATTGGACACATAAAAAGATATCTAAGATATATGTTCGGTAAGAATGTTAAACATATCTCAAGAAATCAACGATACATGTTCGATAAGGATGTTGAGCATATATCAAGAAGAGGCTTACCAAGACAGACTTTAAATAGAGAACACCTGGATCAAAGGAAAACTCATACGTACATGCCTGATAACGATATGTGTCACATACAAAGATATCAAAGATATATGATCATTAAGAATGTTGAACATATCTCAAGACATCAACAATACTTGTTCGATAAGGATGTTGAACACATATCTAGAAGAGGCTGACCAAGATAGACTCTAAACAGAGAATAGCTGGATCAAAGGAGAACTCACATGTACATGCCCGATAAGGATATGTGTCACATACAAAGATATCAAAGATATATGTTCGGTAAGAATGTTGAACATATCTCAAGACATAAACGGTACATGTTCGATAAGGATGTTGAGCACATATCAAGAAAAGGCTGACCAAGACAAACTCTAAATAGAGAACACCTGAATAGACGACAAACTCACATGTACAAGTTCGATAAGGATATGAAACACATACAAAGATGTCAAATATATATGTTCGGTAAAAATGTTGATAATATCTTAAGAAATTAACGATACATGTTCGATAAGGATTTTAAACACATACAAAGAAGAGGCTGACCAATACAGACTCTAAATACAAAACCCCTGAATCAAATTCGAAGTCACTTGTACATGCCAGGTAAGGATATGGGACACATATAAAGATATCAAAGATGTTAGTTTGTTAAGAATATTGAACATATCTCAAGACATCAACGATACATGTTTGTTAAGGATGTTGAACATATATCAATAATAGGCTAACCAAAACAGATTCTAAATAGAGAACACCTGAATCGAATGCAAACTCACACGTACATGCCCGGTAAGGATATACAAACAAAGATATTAAAGATATATGTTCTTTAAGAATGTTGAACATATCTCAGGACATTAATGATAAATGTTCAATAAGGATGTTGAACACATATCAAGAAGAGGATGACCAAGACAAACTCTAAATAGAGAACACCTGAACTAAAGGCAAACTCACAAGTACATGCCCGGTAAGGGTATGGGTCACATACAAAGATATCAAAGATATATGGTCATTAAAAATGTTGAACATATCTCAAGACATCAAAGATACATGTTAGATAAGGATGTTGAACAAATATCAAGAAGAGGTTGACCAAGACATACTCTAAATAGAGAACACATGAATCAAATGAGAACTCACACGTACATGCTGGATAAGGATATGGGACACATACAAATATATCAAAGATATATGTTCAATAATAATGTTTAACATATCTCAAGACATCAATTGTACATGTTCGATAAGGATGTTGAACACATATCAAGAAGAGGCTGACCAAGACAGACTCTAAATAGAGAACACCTGAATAGAATGCGAACTTTCACGTACATGTTGGATAAGGATATGGGACACATACAAAGATGTCAAAGATATACGTTCGGTAAGAATGTTGAACATATCTCAAGACATAAATGGTACATGATCGATAAGGATGTTGACCACATATCAAGAAGAGGCTTATCAAGATAAACTATAAATATAGAACACCTAAATCAAATGCGAACTCACATGTACATGCCAGGTAAGGATATGGGACACATACAAAGATATCAAAGATATTAGTTCTATAAGAATTTTAAACATATCGCAAGACATCAACTACAAATGTTCGATAAGGATGTTGAACACATATCTAGAAGAAGTTGACTAAGATAAATTATAAATAGAGAACACCTGAATCGAATGCAAACTCACACATACATGCCCGGTAAGGATATACATAAAAAGATATCAAAGATATATGTTCGGTAAGAATGTTGAATATATCTCAGGACATCAATGATATATGTTCCATAAAGATGTTGAACACATATCAAGAAGAGGCTGACCAAGATAGACTCTAAATAGAGAATACCTTAATCAAAGGTGAACTCACATGTAAATTCCTGGTAAGGATATGGGTTACATACAAAGATATCAAATATATATGTTCGGTAGGAATGTTGAACATTTCTCATGACATCAAAGACATATATTCGATAAGGCTGTTGAACACAAATCAAGAAGAGGTTGACAAAGAGAGACTCTAAATAGAGTTAAACTTAATGGAAAGCAAGCTCGTGCATACATGCTCGATAAGGATATTGGACACATAAAAAGATATCTAAGATATATGTTCGGTAAGAATGTTAAACATATCTCAAGAAATCAACGATACATGTTCGATAAGGATGTTGAGCATATATCAAGAAGAGGCTTACCAAGACAGACTTTAAATAGAGAACACCTGGATCAAAGGAAAACTCATACGTACATGCCTGATAAGGATATGTGTCACATACAAAGATATCAAAGATATATGATCATTAAGAATGTTGAACATATCTCAAGACATCAACAATACATGTTTGATAAGGATGTTGAACACATATCTATAAGAGGTTGACCAAGATAGACTCTAAATAGAGAACAACTAGATCAAAGGAGAACTCACACATACATGCCCGATAAGGATATGTGTCACATAAAAAGATATCAAAGATATATGTTCGGTAAGAATGTTGAACATATCTCAAGACATAAATGGTACATGTTCGATAAGGATGTTGAGCACATATCAAGAAAAGGCTGACCAAGACAAACTCTAAATAGAGAACACCTGAATAGAAGGCGAACTCACATGTACAAGTTCGATAAGGATATGAGACATATACAAAGATGTCAAAGATATATGTTCGGTAAAAATGTTGAACATATCTCAAGAAATCAATGATACATGTTCAATAAGGATGTTAAACATATATCAAGAAGAGGCTGACCAAGACAGACTCTAAATACAAAGCCCCTGAATCAATGGCGAAGTCACTTGTAAATGCCAGGTAAGGATATGATACACATACAAAGATATCAAAGATATTAGTTTGTTAAGAATGTTGAACATATCTCAAGACATCAACGATACATGTTCGATAAGGATGTTGAACACATATCAATAGTAGGTTGACCAAGACAGATTCTAAATAGAGAACACCTGAATCGAATCCAAACTCACACGTACATGCCCGGTATGGATATACATACAAAGATATCAAAGATATATGTTCTTAAAAATGTTGAACATATCTAAGGACATCAATTATAAATGTTCGATAAGGATGTTGAACACATATCAAGAAGAAGCTGGCCAAGAAAAACTCTAAATAGAAAACACCTGAATCAAAGGCAAACTCACATGTACATGCCCGGTAAGGGTATGGGACACATGAAAAGATATCAAAGATATATGTTCATTAAAAATGTTGAACATATCTCAAGACATCAAAGATACAAGTTCGATAAGGATGTTGAACACATATCAAGAAGAGGTTGACCAAGACAGACTCTAAATAGGGGACACATGAATCAAATGCGAACTCACACGTACATGCTGGATAAGGATATTGGACACATACAAAGATATCGAAGATGTATGTTCGATAATAATGTTGAACATATCTCAAGACATCAATGGTACATGTTCGATAAGGATGTTGAACACATATCAAGAAGAGGGTGACCAAGACAGACTCTAAATAGAGAACACCTGAATAGAAGGCGAACTCACACGTACATGTCCGATAAGGATATGGGACACATACAAAGAAGTCAAAGATATATGTTCGTTAAGAATGTTAAACATATCTCAAGACATCAATGGTACATGTTCAATAAGGATGTGGAACACATATCAAGAAGAGGCTTACCAAGATAGACTATAAATATAGTACACCTGAATCAAAGGCGAACTCACATGTACATGCCAGGTAAGGATATGGGACATATACAAAGATATCAAATATATTAGTTCGATAAGAATGTTGAACATATCTGAAGACATCCACAATACATTTTCGATGAGGATGTCATACACATATAAAGAAGAAGCTAACCAAGACAAATTCGAAATAGAGAACGCCCGATTTAATGCAAACTCACACGTATATGCCCGGTAAGGATATTGGACACATACAAAGATATTAAAAAAATATATGTTCTGTACGAATGTTAAACATATCAAAAGACATACACGATACATGTTTGATAAGGATGTTTAGCACATATCAAGAAGAGGCAGACCAAGACAGACTCTAAATATAAAACACCTGAATGGAAGGCGACCTGACACGTACATGTTAGATTAAGATATGGGACACATACAAAGATGTTAAAGAGGCTGACCAAGATAGAATCTAAATACAAAATGCCTGAATCAAAGGCGAAGTCACTTGTACATGCCAGGTAAGGATATGGGACACATACAAAGACATCAAAGATATTAGTTTGTTAAAAATGTTGAACATATCTCAAGACATCAACGATACATGGTCGATAAGGATGTTGAACACATTTCAATAGTAGGCTGACCAAGACAGATTCCAAATAGAGAACACCTGAATCAAATGCAAACTCACACGTACATGCCCGGTAAGGATATACATACAAAGTTATCAAAGATATATGTTCTTAAGAATGTTGAACATATCTCAGGACATCAATGATAAATGTTCGATAAGGATGTTGAACACATATCAAGAAGAGGCTGACCAAGACAAACTCTAAATAGAGAACACAAAAATCAAAGGCAAACATACACGTACATGCCCGGTAAGGGTATGAGACACATGCAAAGATATCAAAGATATATGTTCATTTAAAATGTTGAACATATCTCAAGACTTCAAAGATACATGCTCGATAAGGATGTTGAACACATATCAAGAAGAGGTAGACCAAGACAGACTCTAAATAGAGGACACATGAATCAAATGCGAACTTACACGTACATGCTGGATAAGGATATGGGACACATACAAAGATATCTAAGATATATGTTCGATAATAATGTTGAACATATATCAAGGCAACAATGGTACATGTTCGATAAGGATGTTGAACACATATCAAGAAGAGGCTGACCAAGACAGACTCTAAATACAGAACACCTGAATAAAAGGAGAACATACGCATACATGTTCGATAAGGATAAGGGACACATACAAAGATGTCAAACATATATATTTGGTAAGAATGTTGAACATATCTCAAGACATCAATGGTACATGTTCAATAAGGATGTTAAAAAAATATCAAGAAGAGGCTTACCAAGATAGACTATAAATATAGAACACCTGAATCAAAGGCGAACTTATATGTACATGCCAGGTAAGGATATGGGACACATACAAAGATATCAAAGATATTATTTCGGTAAGAATGTTGAACATATCTGAAGACATCCACAATACATTTTTTAAGAGGATGTCATACACATATAAAGAAGAGGCTGACCAAGACAAATTTGAAATAGAGAAATATATGTTCGGTATGAAAATACAAAGATATCAAAAAATATATGTTCGGCATGAAAATAACTGTTTGATAAGGATGTTTAACACATATCAAGAAGAGGCAGACCAATACAGACTCTAAATAAAGAACACCTGAATGGAAGGCGACCTGACACGTACATGTTAGATTAAGATATGGGACACATACAAAGATGTTAAAGAGGCTGACCAAGAAAGACTCTAAATATAAAACACCTGAATCAAAGGCGAACTCACATGTACATGCTAAGTAAGGATATGGGACACATACAAAGATATATACTCGGACAGAATGTTGACCATATCTAAAGACATAAACGTTACATGTTCGATAAGGATGTTGAGCACATATCAAGAATAGGATGACCAAGACAAACTCTAAATAGAGAACATCTGAATAGAAGGAGAACTCACATGTACATGTTCAATAAGGATATGAGACATATACAAAGATGTCAAAGATATATGTTCGGTAAAAATGTTGAACATATCTCAAGAAATCATTGATACATGTTGGATAAAGATATTAAACACATATCAACAAGAGGATGACCAAGACAGACTCTAAATACAAAACACCTGAATCAAAGGCAAACTCACTTGTACATGCAAGGTAAGGATATGTGACACATACAAAAATATCAAAGATATTAGTTTGTTTAGAATGTTCAACATATCTCAAGACATCAACGATACATGTTCAATAAGGATGTTGAACACATATCAAGAATAGGCTGACCAAGACAAATTCTAAATAGAGAACACCTGAATCGAATGCAAACTTCCACTTACATGGCCGCTAAAGATATACATACATAGATATCAAAGATATATGTTCTGTAATAAATTTAAACATATCTCAAGACATCAAAGATACATGTTCGATAAGGATGTTGAACACATATCAAGAAGCGGTTGACCAACACAGACCCTAGATAGAGGACACATGAATCAAAGGCGAACTCACACGTACATGCTGGATAAGGATATAGGACATATACAAAGATATCAAAGATATATGTTCGATAATAATGTTGAACATAACTCAAGACATCAATGGTACATATTCGATAAGGATGTTGAACACATATCAAGAAGAGGTTGACCAAGACAGACTCTAAATAGAGAACACCTGAATAGAAGGCGAACTCACACGTACATGTCCGATAAGGATATGGGACACATACAAAGATTTCAATGATATATGTTCGGTAAGAATGTTGAACATATCTCAAGACATCAATGGTACATGTTCTATAAGGATGTTGAACACATATCAAGAAGAGGCTTACCAAGATAGACTATAAATATAGAACACTTGAATCAAAGGCGAACTCACATGTACATGCTAGTTAAGGATATGGGACACATACAAAGATTTCAAAGATATTATTTCGGTAAGAATGTTGAACATATCTGAAGACATCCACGATACATTTTCGATGAGGATGTCATACAAATATCAAGAAGTGGCTGACCAAGACAGATTCAAAATAGAGAACACCTGAGTTAACGTGAACTCACACGTACATGCGCGGTAAGGATATTAGACACATACTAAGATATCAAAAAATAAATGTTCGGTAAGAAGGTTAAACATATCTAAAGACATAAATGATACATGTTTGATAAGGATGTTTATCACATATCAAGAAGAGGCAGACCAAGACAGACTCTAAATAGAGAACACCTGAATGGAAGGCGACATGACACGTACATGTTAGATTAAGATATTGGACACATACACAGATATTAAAGAGGATGACCAAGACAGACTTTAAATATAAAACACCTGAATCAAAGGCGAACTCACACGTACATGCTAAGTAAGGATATAGGACACATACAAAGATATCAAACAATATATGTTTGGTAAGAATGTTAAACATATCTCAAGACATAAACGATACATGTTTGATAAGGATGTTAAGCACATATCAAGAAAAGGCTGATCAAGACAAACTCTAAATAGAGAACACCAGAATAGAAGGGAACTCACATGTACATGTTCGATCAGGATATGAGACACATACAAAGATGTCAAAGATATATGTTCGGTAAAAATGTTGAACATTTCTCAAGAAATCAACGATACATGTTCGATAAGGATGTTAAACACATATCAAGAAGAGGTTGACCAAGACAGACTCTAAATACAAAACACCTGAATCAAAGGCGAACTCACTTGTACATGCCAGTTAAGGATATAAGACACATAAATGATATCAAATATATTAGTTTGTTAAGAATGTTGAACATTTCTCAAGACATCAAAGATATATGTTCGATAAGGATGTTGAACACATATCAAGAATAGGCTGACCAAGGCAGATTCTAAATAGAGAACATCTGAATTGAATGCAAACTCACACGTACATTCCCGGTAAGGATATAGATACAAAGATATGAAAGATATATGTTCTGTAAGAATGTTGAACATATATCAAGAAGAGGCTGACCAAGACAAACACTAAATAGAGAACACCTGAATCAAAGGCAAACTCACACGTACATGCCCGGTAAGGGTATGGGACACATATAAAGATATCAAAGATATATGTTCGCTAATAATGTTGAACATATCTAAAGACATCAAAGATACATGTTCGATAAGGATGTTGAACACATATCAAGAAGAGGCTGACCAAGACAGACTCTAAATAGAGAACACCGGAATAGAAGGCGAACTCACACGTACATATCCTATAAGGATATGGGACACTTACAAAGATGTAAAAAATATATGTTCGGTAAGAATGTTGAACATATCTCAAGACATCAATGGCACATGTTCGATAAGGATGTTTAACACATATCAAGATGAGGCTTACCTAGATAGACTATAAATATAGAACACCTAAATCAAAGGAAAACTCACATGTACATGTCAGGTAAGGATATGAGACACATATAAAGATATCAAAGATATTAGTTCGGTAAGAATGTTGAACATATCTGAATACATCCACGATACATTTTCGATGAGGATGTCATACACATAACAAGAAGAGGCTGACCAAGACAGATTCGAAATAGAGAACACATGAATGGAAGGCGACCTGACACGTACATGTTAGATTTAGATATGGGACACATACAAAGATGTTAAACATGCTGACCAAGACAGACTCTAAATATAAAACACCTGAATCAAAGGCGAACTCACACGTACATGCCAAGTAAGGATATGGGACACATACAAAGATATCAAAGATATATGTTCGGTAAGAATGTTAAACTTATCTCAAAACATCAACGATACATTTTAGATAAGGATGTTGGACACATATCAAGAGGAGGTTGTCCAAGACAGATTCTAGATAGAGAAAACCTTAATCGAATATGAACTCACACGTACATGCCCGATATGGATATACATACAAAGATATCAAAGATATATGTTCAGTTAGAATGTTGAGCATAACTCAGGACATAAATGATAAATGTTAATAATGAGGTTGAACAAATATCAAGAAAAGGATGACCAAGACAGACTCTAAATAGAGAACACCTGAATCAAATGCAAACTCAGACGTACATTCTCGTTAAGTATAAGGGACACATATAAAGATCTCTAAGATATATGTTTGGTAAGAATGTTGAACATATCTTAAGAAATCAACGATACTTGTTTGATAAGTATGTTGAACACATATCAAGAAGAGGCTGACCAAGATAGACTCTAAATAGAGAACATCTGAATCAAAGGGGAACTCACATGTACATGCCGGATAAAGATATGGGACACATACAAAGATAGCAAAGGTATATGTTAGGTTAGGATGTTGAACATATATCAAGACAACAATTATACATATTCGATGAGGATGTTGAACATATACCAAGAAGAGGCTGACCAAGACTAACTCTAAATCGAGATCCCTTGAATCGAAGGTGAACTCAAACATACATGCCCGATAAGGATATTGGACACATAAAAAGATATCAAAGATATATATTCGGTAAGAATGTTGAACATATCTCAAGACATCAGCGACACATTTTCGATAAGAATGTTAAACACATATCAAGAAGAGGCTGACTAAGACAAACTCTAAATATAAAACACCTTAATTAAAGGCGAACTCACACGTGCATGCCAAGTAAGGATATGGAACACATACAAAGATATCAAAGATATATGTTTGATAAGAATGTTTAACATATCTCAAGACAAACTCTAAATAGGGTACACCTGAATCAAATGTGATCTCACACGTACATGTCAGGTAAGGATATGAGACGCATATAAAGATATCAAAGATATTTTTCGGTAAGAATGTTGAACATATCTCAAGACATCAGCGACATATATTCGATAAGGATGTTGAACACATATCAAGAAGAGGCTGACCAAGACAAACTCTAAATAGAGAACACCTGAATCAAAGGAAAACTGACACCTACATGCCATGTAAGGATATGGGACACAAACAAAGATATAAAAGATATTAATTCGGTAAGAATGGTGAACATATATCAATGAATCAATGATACATTTTTTATAAGGATGTTAAACACATATCAAGAAGAGGCTTACCAAGAAAAATTCTTAATAGAGTACACCTGAATCGAGTGGGAACTCACACGTACATGCCCGATAAGGATATACATACAAAGATATCAAAGATTACTGTTCGGTAATAATGTTGAACATATCTTAAGATATATGTTCGGTAAGACTGTTGAACATATCTCAAGAAATCATAGATACATTTTTGATAAGGATGTTGAACACATATCAAGAAGAGGCTGACCAAGATAGACTCTAAAAAGAGAACATCTGAATCAAAGGTGAACTAACACGTACATCCTCGATAAAGATATGGGACACATACAAAGATAGCAAAGATATATGTTAGGTAAGAATGTTGAACATATTTCAAGACAACAATTTTACATATTCGATAAGGATGTTGAACATATATCAAGAAGAAGCTAACCAAGACTAACTCTAAATAGAGATCCCGTGAATCAAAGGCGAACTCAAACATACATGCCCGATATGGATATTTGAAACATACAAAGATATCAAAAAGAATGTTGAACACATATCCAGACATCATCGACACATGTTAGATAAGGATGTTTAACACATATCAAGAAGAGGCTGACCAAGATAGACTCTAAATATAGAACACCTGAATCAAAGGCGAACTCATACCTACATGCCATGTAAGGATATGAGATACATACAAAGATATCAAAGATATTAATTCGGTAAGAATGTTGAACATATATCAAGGCATCAATGATACATTTTTGCTAAGGATGTTAACACATATCAAGAAAAGGCTGACCAAGATAAATTCTTAATAGAGAACACCTGAATAGAATGGGAACTAACCCGTACATGACTGGTAGGGATATACATACAAGGATATCAAAGATTACTGTTCAGTAATAATGTTGAACATATCTTAAGACATCAATTATACATGTTCGATAAGAATGGTAAACACATATCAAGAAAAGGATGACCAAGACAAACTTTAAATAGAGAACACCAGGTTCAAAGGCCAACTCACACGTACATGCCCGTTAAGAATATGTGACACATACAAAGATATCAATGATATACGTTCAGTTAGAATGTTAAACATATCTCAAGACATCAAAGATACATGTTGATAAGAATGTTGAACACATATCAAGAAGAGGCTGACCAAGACAGTCTCTAAATATAGAACACCTGAATCAAAGGCTAACTCACACTTACATGCACGGTAGGTATAAGGGACACATATAAACATATCTAAGATATATGTTCGGTAAGACTGTTGAACATATCTCAAGAAATCAACGATACGTGTTTGATAAGGATGTTGAACACATATCAAGAAAAGGCTGACCAAGATAGACTCTAAATAGAGAACATCTGAATTAAAGGTGAACTCATATGTACATGCCCGATAAAGATATGGGACACATACAAAGATAGCAAAGATATATGTTAGGTAAGAATGTTAAACATATCTCAAGACATCAATTATAAATATTCAATAAGGATGTTGAACATATATCAAGAAGAGGCTGACCAAGACTAACTCTAAATAGAAATCCCTTGAATCGAAAGTGAACTAAAACATACATGCCCGATAAGGATATTGGACACATACAAAGATATTAAAGATATATGTTAGGTAAGAATGTTGAACATATCTAAAGATATCAGCGACACATTTTCGATAAGGATGTTAAACACATATCAAGAAGAGGCTGACCAAGACTGACTCTAAATATAAAACACCTGAATCAAAGGCGAACTCACACATACATGCCAAGTAAGGATATGGAACACATATAAAGATATCAAATATTTATGTTTCATAAGAATGTTTAACATATCTCAAGACAACAACGATACATGTTCGGTAAGGATGTTGAACACATATCAAGAAGAGGCTGACCAAGAAAGACTCTAGATAGGGAACACCTTAACCAAATGTGAACTCACACGTACATGCCATGTAAGGAAATGAGATACATACAAAGATATCAAAGATATTAATTCGGTAAGAATGTTAAACATATATCAAGGCATCAATGATACATTTTTGATAAGGATGTTAAACACATATCAAGAAGAGGCTGACCAAGACAAATTCTTAATAGAGAACACCTAAATCGGATGGGAACTAACACGTACATGCCTAGTAGGGATATACATACAAAGATATCAAAGATTACTATTTAGTAATAATGTTAAACATAACTTAAGACATCAATGATACATGTTTGATAAGGATGGTAAACACATAACAAGAAGAGGCTGACCAAGACATACTTTAGATAGAGAACACCATGATCAAAGGCCAACTCACACAAATATGCCCGTTAAGGATATGTGACACATACAAAGATATCAATGATATACGTTCAGTTAGAATGTTAAACATATCTCAAAACATGAAAGATACATGTTGATAAGAATGTTGAACACATATCAAGAAGAGGCTGACCAAGACAATCTCTAAATATAGAACACCTGGATCAAAGGCTAACTCACACTTACATGCACGGTAAGTATAAGGGACACATATAAAGATATCTAAGATATATGTTCGGTAAGACTGTTGAACTTATCTCAAGAAATCAACGATACATGTTTGATAAGGATGTTGAACACATATCAAGAAAAGGCTAACCAAGATAGACTCTAAATAGAGAACATTTGAATTAAAGGTGAACTCATATGTACATGCCCGATAAAGATATGGGACACATACAAATATAGCAAAGATATATGTTAGGTATGAATGTTGAACAATCTCAAGACATCAATTATACATATTCAATAAGGATGTTGAACATATATCAAGAAGAGGCTGACCAAGACTAACACTAAATAGAGATCCCCTGAATCGAAAGTGAACTAAAACATACATGCCCGATAAGGATATTGGACACATACAAAGATATCAAGGATATATATTCGGTAAGAATGTTGAACATATCTCCAGACATCAGATACACATTTTCGATAAGGATGTTGAACACATATCAAGAAGAGGCTGACGAAGACAGACTCTAAATATAAAACACCTGAATCAAAGGTGAACTCACAT
Source organism: Vicia faba (assembly GCA_948472305.1). NCBI lineage: Eukaryota > Viridiplantae > Streptophyta > Magnoliopsida > Fabales > Fabaceae > Vicia > Vicia faba. The sequence goes on from OX451741.1 coordinate 344,079,677, forward strand.
GTACATTCCAAGTAAGGATATGGCACACATATTAAGATATCAAAGATATATGTTCAATAAGAATGTTTAACATATCTCAAGACAATAATGATACATGTTTGATAAGGATGTTGAACATATATCAAGAAGAGGCTGACCAAAAAAAAACTCTAAATAGGGAACACCTTAACCAAATGCGAACTCACACGTACATGCCAGTTAACGATAAGGGACACATACAAAGATATCAAAGATATTTTTTAGTAAGAATGTTGAACATATCTCAATACATCAGCGAGATATGTTCGATAAGGATGTTTAACATATATCGAGAAGATGCTGACCAAGACAGACTCTAAATAGAGAACACCTGAATCAAAAGCCAACTACACTTATATGCCATGTAAGGATATGGAACACATACAAAGATATCAAAGATATGTGTTCGGTAAGAATGTTGAACATATCTCAAGACATCAACGACACATTTTCGATAAGGATGTTATACACATATCAAGAAGAGGCTGACCAAGACAGACTGCAAATATAAAACACCTGAATCAAAGGCGAACTCACATTTAAATGCCAAGTAAGGATATGGAACACATACAAAGATATCAAAGATATAAGTTTGATAAGAATAATTAATATATCTCAAGACATCAATGATACATGTTCGAAAAGGATGTTGAACACATATCAAGAAGAGGGTGACTAAGACAGACACTAAATGGAGAACACCTGAATCAAAGGCGAACTCACACGTACATGCCTGGTATGGATATGGGACACATACAAAGATATTAAAGATATAAAAAAGGATGTTGTACACATATGAAGACATGGCGACACATGTACGATAAGGATGTTAAACACATATCATGAAGAGGATGACCAAAACAGACTCTAAATAGAGAACACCTGAATCAAAGGCGAACTCACACCTACATGTAATGTAAGGATATGGGACACATACAAAGATATCAAAGATATTAATTCGGTAAGAATATCGAACATATATCAAGGAATCAATGATACATTTTTGATAAGGATGTTAAACACATATCAAGAAGTGGCTGACCAAGACAAATTCTTAATAGAGAACACCTGAATTGAATCGGAACTAACACGTAAATGCCCGGTAAGGATATACATACAAAGATATCAATGATTACTGTTCGGTAATAATGTTGAACATATCTTAAGACATCAACGATAAATGTTCGATAAGGATGGTAAACACATATCAAGAAGAGGCTGAACTCACACGTACATGCCCGTTAAGGATATGTGACACATACAAAGATATAAAAGATACATATTCGATAAGGATGTTGAACATTTATCAAGAAGAGGTTGACCAAGACAAAATCTAAATGGAAAACACCTGGATCAAAGGCAAACTCACACGTACATTCCCAATAAGGATATGTGACACATAGAAAGACATCAAAGATACATGTCCGAAATGGATGTTGAACACATATGAAGAAGAGGTTGACCAAGATAGTCTCTAAATATGGACCACCTGAATTAAAGGCTAACTCACAATTACATGCACGGTAAGTATAAGGGACACATACAAAGATATCTAAGATATATGTTCGGTAGGACTGTTGAACATGTATCAAGAAGAGGCTGACCAAGGTAGAATCTGAATAGAGAACATCTGAATCAAAGGTGAACTCACACGTACATGCCCAATAAAGATATGGGACACATACAAAGATAGCAAAGATATTTGTTAGGTAAGAATGTTGAACATATCTCAAGACATCAATTATACATATTCGATAAGGATGTTGAACATATATCAGGAAGAGGCTAACCAAGACTAACTCTAAATAGAGATCCCCTGAATCGAAGGCGATAAGGATATTGGACACATAAAAAGATTTCAAGACATAAGTGACACATGTTCAATAAGGATGTTGAACACATATCAAGAATAGGCTAACCAAGACAGACTCTAAATAAAGAACACCTGAATCAAAGGGGAACTCACATGTACATGCTAGGTAAGAATATGGGACACATACAAAGATATCAAATATATATATATATATATATATATATATATATATATATATATATATATATATATATATATATATATATATATATATATATATATATATATATATATATATATATATATATATATATATATATATATATATATATATATATATATATATATATATATATATATATATATATATATATATATTCGGTAAGAATCTTTAAAATATCTCAAGACATCAATGGTACATCTTCGATAAGGATGTTAAACACATATCAAGAAGAGGTTGACTAAGACAGACTCTAAATAGAGAACACTTGAATCAAAGGCGAACTCACACGTACATGCCAGGTAAAGGTTTGTGACACATACAAAGATATTAAAGATATATTTTTGGTAAGAATGTTGAACATATCTCAATACATCAACGATACATTTTTGATAAGGATGTTTAACACATATCAAGAAGAGGATGACGAAGACAGATTCTAAATAGAAAACACCAAAATAGAAGGCGAACTCACACGAACATGTTAGATAAAGATATGGGACACATACAAAGATGTCAAAGATATATGTTCGGTAAGAATGTTGAACATATATCAATACATCAATGGTACATTTTCAATAAGGATGTTGAACACATATCAAAAAGAGCGAGACCAAGATAGATTCTAAATAGAGAAGAGCTAAATAGAAGGCGAACTCACACGTACATGTTAGATAAAGATATGGTACTCATACAAAGATGTCAAAGATATATGCTCGGTAAGAATATTGAACATATCTCAAGACATCAAGGATACATGTTAGATAAGGATGTTTAACACATATCAAGAACAGGCTGACCAAGACAGACTCAAAATATAGAACACCTGAATATAAGGCAAACTCACACGTACATGCCAAGTAAGGATATGTGACACATACAAAGATATCAAATATATATGTTCGGTAATAATATTGAACATATCTCAAGACATCAACAATACATGTTCGATAATGATGTTTAGCACATATCAAGAAGAGGCAGACAAAGACATACTCTAAAAAGAGAAAACCTGAATAGAAGGGGAACTCACACGTACATGTCTGATAAGGATATGGGACACATACAAAGATGTCAAAGATATATGTTCGATAAGAATGTTGAACATATCTCAAGACATTAATGATACATGTTCAAAAAGGATGTTGAAACTATATCAAGATAAGGCTGACAAAGACAGACTCTAAATATAGATTACCTGAATATGAGGCGAACTCACACGTACATGGTGTTATACCCCAAAATTTGCCCTCCCATATTCTTGAAGAAATTGCCAAGCCAAGTCACAAAATTCCCCAAGGGTTGCACAGTGCAAGGGCCTCCTAAACAGTCAAAATTAGGGTTTTGAGTCTGATCAAGAAAAGGAAGTGTTCAAAGGCTCAATCAAGTCTCATATGCTTACAAACATGGTCAAGCATCCTCATATCAAGTTTCAAGGCATTCAGCTCAAAATTGCACAGTCAAAACCCTAAATTGCACTACAGTCAACTGTAGGGGCAAAATGGTCATTTGGCAGTCAAAAGTTCAAATTTTTGGTCAACATATCATTTTGAAGCCACAAACATCATTTGATCAATGCTTGATCATGATTCTCAAAATTTGGCTCAGAAAATCATCAAGATGCAAAAGTTTCCTTATTTGGACAGCTGAAAAAGTCAACTGAAATTGACCAGGGCATAACTTTAACATGGATTATCAGAAAAATTCCATCCAAAGCTCATTTTGAAGAGAAAGACATTTCCTACAACTCATCTTCATACTTCAAGTCCAAGAAATGCTCTCACAAAAAGTTATCAATTTCAACATTATAGGTCATTTTCAAAAGTCAACAAAAAGGGACTTTAAGTCAAAGGCCATAACTTGAGATTGGAAAATCAAAATGACATGGGACCAAAGGCATTGGTTAAAGGACTCAAAGACCTTTCCAAAATGTCCAAGAACATGAGAAAAGCTTAAAACTTGAGCAAGTTATGCATTGGAGAAGTTGGGAAATTTTTGTGAAATGGCAAAAGTCAACTATCCTTGAAACTTCAATTTTTGACAAAAGGGCCCACTTTCTTCCACTTGATTCAGCCTTGTCATGCCACACACGTGTCCCATGATTAATTTCAAGATCAAACATTGATTTTTCTATTTTATTTAATTTTTGATAATTTAATTCATTTTAAATCTTTAAAAATTCAAATAAAATTTAAAAATCAATGGAATAGTGTCATTTGAATTGGAATAGCTTCCATATATCATGTTCCAGCTCACAAACTCATGCTAGGGTTAGGTGGTACACCAAGTCTTGGTTTTGCTTAAAAAAGGGAAAGTTTGTTAATGGTGAAAGACCTAAGACTAATTCTCTCATGGGCATGGATCAAGGCCAGCTAATGACCTAATTCCCTTCCCTCATAAGTGCTGAGTCAAAACCTAATGCCCACACACTGGATGCTGCGCAGAAAGAGCTATTACAAACTTGAAAAATTGCCATAAAACTCAAAACTAAATTCATTGTTGGAGGGCGATTAAAAGCTTAATTCCTTTTCCAAAAGCTTCCTTGTGGTCTCCTGAACAGATTCCAATCCAAAACATCAACTTAAACGCCAAGAACTGGTATATCGAGCATGAACTGTACATGAAAAATTCCATAATCGTACATCCTATTCTAAGCATTTTTACTGCATTATTTTCATGGAATCATGTTCCTTATGAAGTTCTGAGACTAACCATTATGTTTAATTGAATGTTTATTCTACATACACGATTATGCCATAACTGGTTTTCTAGGGTTTTCAGAGTTTTGATTTGGGGTTTTTCACCCAAGGAAAAATTAGGACTCCAGGCCACCACCATTGCAATCATCATGCTTGGACGAAGAGATTCATATATTCGCGCTCAATTTATGGAGCCCTGAATCCTATTCGCTATTTTTTGATATGTCCTCTATAGCAACGGGTTAAAACCGTTGCTCTTTGTTTTTATGTTTCAGAAAATAAAAAAGACAACGAAGAAGAAGGCTCGGTGGCAAGACGTGACTGGCTAGTTTCAAATTTCGCGCGCGTTGGGGCCACTAACGCTCTTTTCTTTTATAATAATTGTTAACCATTATATATTAAAAGTGATTCAAACGCTTCAGTGGTAGACGTTCACCCTTGCAATGTCCAAGACCTGGGTTCGAGTCCCAGGTCTGAATAATTTCAATACTATTTTTCTATGTTAATTCCCATGCAGGCACAACATTGAGGCACACCATGTTCCTTCATCATCTAGCCATCCACGTATCTAACAAGTTCAAATCAGAGGCTGAGACTGGATGTGCATCATAGGCTTGGTCAAAGAGTTAGCATGCTAGTGGCAAAAGTCAATGGATCCAAAGCTAAATGGGCCAGATTGCTAAGGCCCACACCTCCTAAATTGGGATTTCCACCCCCCTGGTTTGCAATTTCCTTTTTATTTATTTTGCTTTTTTCAATTCTTATTTTTATTGTTTTAATTTAATAAATTATTTTTACCATACATATAAAAATATCACAAAAATCAGAAAAGATGACAAATATAATAAATATTTAATTTAATTATTTTCATAAATAAATTAACATGTAAATTAATTTAGTATTAATTTAGGTTGCAACTTTAATTCTTTTCATAAAAATATAAAAAATATAGAATTTAGGTTTAATGAATTTTATTCTTTTTTTTTAATTTTTCTTTTGGTCATAATAATAATATTACTTATTTTATTTTCATAATTAAATTGTACATAAAAGAATTTAGGGTTTAATTTAGGTTAATTTAACATTTTCATAATAACTAAAAATAATTAGAATTAGGGTTTGACATTTTATTTTAATTATAATTAATTCTCTTTTTTCCATTAAATCTTAAAAAACACAAAATACCAAAAAAAACAAAAAACATTTAATTTTAATTTTAATTCCTCATTAATATTAATTTTTTGCAAAAGGGTCCAACGCCCTCGTTCGTAATTTATTTTATTCGCACATTTGTTTTATTTCGCTTAATTCATTATGTATCTCTCCCAAAGCGTTGTAACTTGAACTTTTCGCACTTTTATTTGCTTTATTTATTTTCTGTCAAATCGGGTCCGGTTTAATTTTGGCGATGTGGACCCGCGCCATTTGTAATAGTTTAGATTTACTTTTCCCGCAACTTTTAACTGTTAACAAAAGCATGAAAGAATGTATGGACTTAAAATAAAATCAAGCGTAGAACACCAATGAACATGACAAGACAAATATCAATGAAAACGATACACGAATCGCACACACCACCCCTAGGGTACGCCTCACTGTTGCCTCGCCTTTCGAAAGGTGATCGTCGAGTAGAGGATGTCTTAGTAAGTCCTCATGATCCGGAAACCTGGCATGAGGGTAGCTTCTAAGGTGTCTTCCCATTGCTCTGGTGATCACCATGTCCCTACAAACTCGAATTGACCCGAACACCTCCAACGGTGGTGCTACCTACCTCTCAATGGTGGGATGGCACTACTTTAAAGGACATTTACACAGACGAATTCCTTAGGGTAGGTAGGTTCTCAAGGATACTTGCTCTAATTTCAAAACAAACTGAAATCTTTTCACACCAACACTTTTCAAAAGCTTTCAAAACAATTTTTCAAACACTCTGACGTACGAGTCGAACTGAAATTTTTCAAAGAAACTTTTTAAAACCCACATTGAGAAGCAAACAAACATTTTTGAAAACACAATGAGCAAGTATCTAAGAGCCCATGGATAACCATGGATAGAAAGGGTGCTAACACCTTCCCTTTCTATAACCTACCTCCTGAACCGAGAGCAATCTCTTTAAGGAATTTTTCTGTGCTTTTGTCCTTTCCATTTGGAGAAAATAAAAGACGGTGGCGACTCTTGCTTCCGCGACATTTCGCGAACCAGCGTTAAACAGTCAGTTCCAGATCCACCGATCACAGAACTGGCGACTCTGCTGGGGACTAAACTTAAAGTGAGGTGTACCTTAGGATTAAGATCACTGTGTTTTCAATTGTCTTCTTTGCTTGCTTTATTATTGTGGGTTGCTTGGGAGTTCTATAGATCCTAACCCGGATCTGGGGGATACCTTCTTAGAAAGTAGCAACAAGGCTGTGAGGGAACTGTGCGGGGTATACCGACATGGTTGAAACAGTCTGCTACATTGATGTGGCACTTTGGTGTGTACCGGTAACCCTTGAGTTCAGTCAAGGAGAGTACGGGGCCTCCGCGTGGTGTCGTGAAGCATCAACAGACCTTAGGAACCTTAATTGAACCATCTTGGCCTCTTTAGGGTAGTGAGATAACTGACTTTGGTGCAGTCCGAGGTTGGTTGATACTCGATACTACACTCAATTGAGGGTTGCTTTCCTGGAATATTTCGGTCGCCAGTTCAGTGGCTAAATCGAAACGATGAACAATGAAAGCAATCCCGTGATATTGGGAACCTTAGAACCCGGTTACTTTGATTAGGACAGGTTGAACTCACCAACTTCAAGAGGGTACTACCCAGACCCCATGATGGCCTTAAACCTTAAGGGCTTGTCTTGTGTGCCTTGTGTGCCTTACATGTTTGTCTTTGTACATATCTGTGGTGTGTTTAATCATAGCATCATGACATCATCCAGCATCATATGCATTAACTAACCATTTCAGGGGTTCGAATTTTCATCTTTGTTCTTGTTTTGTAGGACATGGAAACTGTTCGTAGAAAGACAATTCAAATCAGTCTTGTAAGGGTACCTCCTCAGCTTAAGGAGCTTATAGCCAGGATTCCCGAGAACTCTTCATTCAGTGAAAGGCATGGAAGCCTCATCAGCTTGGTCAACACCAACATTGAGGAAGATATGATAAAGGTCGTGTTCCAGTTCTTTGACCCTCTGCATCACTGTTTTACCTTCTTGGATTATCAGTTGGTACCTACATTGGAGGAGTTCTCCCGGCTCCTGAAGATCCCTATCCTTGATCAGCTACCCTTCAACGGTACAGAAAAGGAACCTAAGCTTGAAGAGATTGCTAAAGCCTTGCACCTACAGTCATCTGACCTCAAGGGACATTGGGAAGTCAGAAGTGGTATTAAAGGGTTCTTAGCCAGGTTTCTGTTTGAAAAGGCCTATGAATGTTGGAACTCCCTTGACTTGCAAGCTTTTGAAGAGGTTGTGGCCCTCCTTGTTTATGGTTTGGTGTTGTTCCCTAACCCAGATCAGCTCATTGATATCAGTGCTGTCCAGATCTTTATGTCCAGGAATCCTATACCTACGTTGCTGGGGGACATCCTTCACTCATGTTACACTCGAACCATGAGAAAAAGAGGTGTCCTTATGTGTTGCACTCCTCTCCTGGGAAGGTGGTTTATTTCGCACCTTCCACAATCAGTCCTGAAGAATGAGCGGGGTTTGAGATGGTCACAACGGTTGATGACTCTTACACATGCAGATATACATTGGTGCCCTAGGTCCAGAGAAGATGTCACTATCGTTGATCGTTGCGGGGAGTATCCTAATGTTCCTTTACTTGGAATCAGAGGGGGTATTACTTATAGCCCATGCCTGGCTTGGAGACAATTTGGTTATGCTCGGAGGGATGGTCCTCATGACATGTTAATTCCTGACATAGTTTTTGACTTCGACAACGATACTCAAGGACTTCGCCAGAGATTTATCAGAGCCTGGAGGATGCCTAGTAGGATAGACAGCAAGACACTGGGGCACAGGAACTCCATCCCTTTGGAGCCTTACCTCAAGTGGGTACGAGCCCGCTCTCAGAAGTTAGTAATGCCTTATCCTCACATGCTTCCAGTAATCAAAGAGCCTGCCTTGGAAGGAGAACTGTCTCACGTTATTCAGCACCCTGATATGCCCACATCCTGGGAAGAGATGCAGATGAGCTGGATCCAGCTTAAGGAAGAGCGGAATTCTCTTGAGACTAGTCTGCGTGCCAGTGAAAAGAAGGTCTTGGAGCTCACCCGCCTGTTGCATGAGGAGAGGAACCTCAACACTTACATAGCTCCAAAGAGGATGCGCAACATATTTTGGGATTGATTTGATTTTTTGTACTTTTGCCCATGAGGCTTTGATGTATTAAACAATGATTTTCTTAACGTGTGTTCCTTTTGGTCTACAACAAATTTGAATTTTTGAACTCTTGAATGCATTGCATAAACACATATCATTCATCATGTGCATCACAGGTACTCTTCTTTTCAGGTTGTTTACTGTTCTTCGCTGTTTATTTCAGCATCATGAACCCTGAATCATCAACCGAGGCATCTATCAAGGCTCTTCAGGCGCAGAACGCCCAATTTCAGGAGTTGATCAAGGGCTTGGCTCAGGGTCAACAAGAGTTGAAGACCATGCTTCTGAAGAAGACTAAGAAGAAGAGGAGGACTGTGCTATTTAACACTGGGCGCAGACTCGGGAACACCTTACAGGTTGAGGCTGAAAGGACTACTCCATCTGTGGGGGAAGGTAGTCACCAAGAAAGGGAGGTCCCTACTCCTGTGGGCTCTGATACTGAAACAGACTTCAACGACGAACAGTACCCTCCTGCTGAAGACCGGTACAAGCAGCTGGAGGACAGATTAAAGGCTATGGAAGTTCAGCAGGTGCCTGGACTGGATTTCGGAGACTTGGGGTTATCTACTGGGGTGGTAATTCCACACAAGTTCAAGGCACCTGCCTTTGTGAAGTATGACGGGGCTTCCTGTCCCAAGATGCACCTCCGTTCTTATGTAAGGAAGATCCAGCCTTACACAGCAGACAAGAACCTTTGGATCCACTTCTTCCAGGAGAGTCTTTCAGGGACTCACCTCGAATGGTTCTATCAGCTGGATGGAATCAGCATTCGTAACTGGGAGGATCTGGCCACTGCTTTTTACAAGCAGTATCAATATAATTCCGACCTCGCTCCTACGCGTACCCAACTCCAGGGTATGTCGCTAGGGTCGGGTGAAGGTTTTAAGGAGTATGCCCAGAAATGGAGAGACCTGGCTGGCAGGGTGCAGCCACCATTGACGGACCGGGAGCTGGTAGATATGTTTTTAGGGACCCTATCTGGTCCATTTTTCAATCATCTCATTGGTAATTCCTCTGCTGGGTTTACTGATCTGATCCTGACTGGTGAAAGGATCGAGGCCGGTATAAAATCGGGGAAGATACAGAAGGTTGCCTCCTCCAGTACTGAAAAGAAACCCTTTAAAAAGGAGGCTAATGCTGTATATAGCTCCCAGAGACCAGAGCGACCTGAACGCCGCCAATCTGTCAGTGCGGTAATGATTGCCAAACCTGCTGCTGCTCCTCGGCCAACTAATCCTCAAAAGTTTGAAAGACCCCGGAGAGAGTTTACCCGGTTAAGCATAACCTTATCACAGATCCTGCCACAGTTGCTATCCACCAATTTAGTGACTGTCAGGGAGGCTCCAAAGTTTCCCAATACTGCATCCCCCAAGTTTAATCCAAATGCCCACTGTGCTTACCACTCTGATAGCCCGGGGCATAACACAGATGACTGTTGGGCCCTAAAGAATAAGGTTCAAGACCTCATTGATGCAAAGGAAATACAGTTTGAGGCGCCCGAGAGGCCGAATGTTGTAACCGCTCCCATGCCCCAGCATGGAGTAAATGCTGTTGAGGAGGATTTGTATGTAGCTTCGGTGGATGATGTTGCTACTCCACTGCTGACGGTCAAGAGGAACCTGTTGCTAGCCGGTTTATTTCCGGGATGTAGCGAAGGTTGCCCTCTATCTGTTGCTTCCCCTGCTGGTTGTTCTCTGTTGAAGTCAGGCGTCTAAAACCTGATAGATAGTAGAGAGATTTTGTTCAGAAAGACTGTTGTTCCTGCTGCTCCTGTTGAAGAAGTGTCGATCGTTACCATCTTCAACAACCCTTCCAAGGCTCCTTCAAAGAAGCCTGTCCAAATTTTGCCGGTTCACAAGATTGCTCCCATCACCATTACTGTCCCGGGGCCTATCCCCTACAAATCTGATAAGGCTGTCCCATGGCACTATGGGGCGGATGTTTATGTTCTGGGTGTGAAACAAGAGTTCAACATTGATGCTGGTGTCTCCAACATCACTGGGCCTGCTAAGGTCACTCGTAGTGGAAGACTGTTCTCGCCAGACATTGCTCCTCCGGTAATTCATAGGCCTTTGGTCTTCACACCTGCCAAGGTGCCTGTTTCTCCCCCTGACCAAGTATCCACCCCTGCTACCGAGTCATCTGATACTCGGGACAAGGGGATTGCTGCTGATGTGCCCGCCAGGACGGAGGCACCGAAGACCATTGTTGAGGCTTCCAGGCAGGAAATGGAAGAAATCCTCAAGATAATAAAGAAAAGTGATTTCAACGTTGTAGAACAGCTGGGGCACACCCCCTCTAAAATCTCCATGTTGTCACTGCTGCTGTGTTCAGAGGCCCACGCCAAGGCTCTGATTGCTTTCTTAAAGACAGCCCACGTACCCCAAGAGACGTCTGCTGACCAGTTCACCGACTGTGTGGCCAACCTAACCGCTGATAATGGCCTGGGTTTCTCTGATGCCGATCTGACAGCAAAGGGGAAGAACCATAATGACGCCCTGCATGTCTCCATTGAATGCAGGGGCACTACTCTTGCTCATGTGCTGGTTGACACAGGTTCTTCATTAAACGTGCTGCCCAAGAAGGCTCTGGATAGGCTGGATTGTGAGGGTCTAGAGCTCAAACCAAGTAACATTGTGGTCCGGGCCTTTGACGGGTCCAAAAGAATGGTACATGGTGAGGTGGACATCCCAATCAGGGTTGGGTCACAGGTATTTGATTCAAAATTCTATGTGATGGACATCCATCCGTCCTATTCTTGTTTGCTGGGTCGCCCGTGGATCCACAAGGCTGGAGCTGTGACCTCCACGTTGCATCAGAAGCTCAAGTACCCGGTCAGGGGGAAGATCGTAACGGTGCAAGGGGAAGAGGAGTACATGGTCAGCCACCTCAACTCCTTCAAATACGTAGAAATGGATGGGGAGTTCATTGAAACCCCCTTTCAACATTTTGAGGAAGTGCCACAAACTTTGTCAGCAGCAGAAGCAGTGGATGAAGAGGTTTCTCCTTTGAAGATGGCCTCCTTAAAGGACGCCCGGGCTGTGATCGAAAGAGGTGAATGTGCAAACTGGGGCAAGCTCCCTGATCTTACTCCTAAGACTAACAAGTTTGGGCTGGGTTTCACCACAGAAGCTCAGAAAGCAGTGCGCAAGGCGAGAATTGGAAGACCTCCTGTGCTCATCACCCACTCAGAAGTGAATGCTATTGGAGAGGAAGACGAAGTGGAAGAGTCAGAGTTCGATAGCTGGATCTACCCGACGATCGACGGTGGATTGACCAATTGGACTGCTAAAGACTTTACACCCATAACTTTTGTTCCCCAGTAATGAACTTCTTTGTTTTGGATTTGTAATAAACAATAATTTGAAACTATATGGCCCGGTGTCTTACCCGAGGCATCGTGGTTGTGTTTATGAGGGCTTTTGTTTGTCACTGTCATATATCATAAATAAAAGCATTGGACGTTTTTCACATTTCAAATTTTGCGCTCCTTTTCTTTCCTTTCTTTACATATTGCAAAACAGCTGTATTTACACACACACTCACTCATACAGGTTTCAATCCACTCTGGATCTCACTGGTAACGACTCTGCTACTGCCAGTTATGACTTCGAAAATCCGATCAACTTAGCCGAAGACGAAGGTGAAGATGATTGCGAAGTGCCTGGTGAACTTGCAAGACTGTTACAACAGGAAGAGAGAGCAATTCAACCCCATGAAGAGCCAGTGGAAATAATAAACTTGGGTACTGAAGAAGACAAGAAAGGGGTAAAGATTGGTGCCAACCTAGAGCTCAGCGTGAAGCAACGGTTGACTCAGATGCTGCATGACTATATGGAGATCTTTGCCTAGTCCTACGAAGATATGCCCGGATTAGATACCGACATTGTGGTCCATCACTTACCAACTAAAGAAGATTGCCCTCCGGTTAAGCAAAAGGTCCGCCGTATGCGTCCAGAGATGTCTGAGAAGATTAAAGCCGAGGTTATGAAGCAGTTTGATGCCGGGTTTCTTGCAGTGACTTCTTACCCTCAGTGGGTTGCTAATGTGGTGCCAGTACCTAAGAAGGACGGCAAGGTCAGAATGTGTGTCGATTACAGGGATCTGAACAGGGCCAGCCCCAAGGATGACTTCCCTCTACCTCACATTGATGTCCTTGTTGATAATACAGCTCAGCATAAAGTGTTCTCTTTTATGGATGGTTTTTCAGGCTACAATCAGATCAAGATGGCTCCTGAGGATATGGAAAAGACTACATTTGTTACTAAGTGGGGCACCTTCTGCTACAAAGTCATGCCTTTTGGACTAAAGAATGCTGGGGCAACCTACCAACGTGCCATGGTTGCTTTATTTCATGACATGATCCATCATGAGATAGAAGTGTATGTTGACGACATGATCGCTAGGTCCCAGACTGAGGAAGAACACCTTGATCATCTGCAGAAACTGTTTGACCGTTTGAAACTGTACAAGCTGAGGTTGAACCCGAACAAGTGCACCTTCGGGGTAAGATCTGGAAAGTTGCTAGGCTTCGTGGTAAGTGACAAGGGAATTCAAGTGGACCCTGCTAAAGTCAAAGCCATTCAGGAGATGCCAGTTCCTAAGACAGAGAAGGAAGTCAGAGGCTTTCTAGGACGTCTGAATTACATTGCTCGGTTCATCTCACACCTAACTGCTACCTGTGAACCAATCTTCAAGCTGCTGAAGAAAGATCAGGTAGTACGTTGGAATGATGAATGTCAGGCTGCTTTTGACAGAATCAAAGAATATCTCCAAGAACCACCCATCCTTATGCCACCAGTTGAAGGGAGACCTTTGATACTTTACCTGACAGTGCTTGATAATTCAATGGGGTGTGTGCTGGGGCAGCATGACGAGTCTGGCCGAAAAGAGCATGCCATTTATTACCTTAGCAAAAAGTTTACCGACTGTGAGACCCGATACTCACTGCTTGAGAAAACTTGTTGCGCTTTGGTATGGGCTGCTCGCCGGCTGAGACAGTATATGCTGACTCACACTACCTTGTTGATCTCAAAAATGGATCCTATAAAGTACATATTCGAAAAGCCTGCTCTGTCTGGGAAAATTGCAAGATGGCAGATGATCTTGACGGAATACGACATTCAGTACACGACCCAAAAAGCCATCAAGGGAAGTGTATTGGCCGACCACTTAGCACATCAAGCTGTAGATGACTACCAATCAATGAACTTCGAGTTTCCGGATGAAAGCATTATGATAGTAACTGACTGTGAAGTACCTGGACCGGATGAAGGACCTGAACCAGGATCCCGATGGTCTATGCATTTTGACGGAGCATCCAACGCTTTGGGAAATGGTATTGGCGCCATCATCATATCTCCACAAGGTACTCATACTCCACTCACCGCCCGGCTGTGTTTCAACTGTACCAACAACATGGCGGAGTATGAGGCGTGTATCATGGGTCTTCAAGCTGCGATCGACCTAAGGATCAAATTTCTGAGTGTCTTCGGAGATTCCGCTCTTGTGATCAATCAGATCAAAGGAGAGTGGGATACGAAACATCCAAACTTGATTCCTTACAGAGAATGTGTGTTGACCCTGATCCCCCACTTCACAGAGATAACATTTGAGCACTTTCCAAGAGAAGAGAATCAGTTGGCGGACGCGTTAGCTACAATGTCTTCAATGTTCAAGGTCAAATGGGATAATGAGGCTCCCCGGATCATCATCTAGAAACTGGACGAGCCGGCATACTGTTGTGATCTCGAAACTGAATTGGTGACTGAGAAGCCTTGGTACCACGAAGTGAAGAGATATCTGGAAACTCAGGAATACCCTGAAGGCGCATCTATCAACGATAAGAAATTCCTGAGAAGATTCGCAGCCAAATTCTTCCTTAGCAACAACATCTTGTACAAGCGAAACCATGATTCAACCTTACTGCGTTGTGTGGATAAAACTGAAGCAGAAAGAATCATGGAAGAGCTACATGAAGGGACCTTTGGTACACATTCCAGTGGACACACTATGGCTAAGAAAATCCTACGGGCAGGATACTATTGGTCCACAATGGAAGCTGACTGTTACCAACATTCCAGGACATGCCACAAGTGCCAGATTTATGCAGACAAGGTGCATGTTCCTCCGGTCCCCCTGAATGTTCTGACTGCGCCTTGGCCGTTTGCAATGTGGGGCATGGACATGATCGGCGAGATTAAACCTACGGCATCTAATGGACATCGCTTCATCCTAGTGGCAATTGATTACTTCACGAAGTGGGTTGAGGCAGCATCCTATGCTACGGTAACCAAGACTGTTGTAGCACGGTTCATTCGGCATAACCTGATCTGTCAGTACGGCGTCCCTGAGAGAATTATTACAGACAACGGTACCAATCTGAACAATAAGATGATCGTTGAGCTTTGCGAACAGTTCAAAATACAGCACCACAATTCTTCTCCTTACAGACCGAAGATGAATGGGGCTGTAGAAGCAGCAAATAAGAACATCAAGAAAATCGTGCAGAAAATGACAGTGACTTATAAAGATTGGCATGAGATGTTACCGTTCGCTCTACATGGGTACCGTACCTCAGCCAGGACGTCAACCGGGGCAACTCCTTTCTCTCTGGTTTATGGTATGGAGGCAGTCTTGCCAATCGAAGTGCAAATACCCTCTCTCCGGATAATGAAGGATGCAAATCTGAACGAAGATGATTGGATCCAGACACGACTTGATCAGCTCAACCTTATTGATGAAAAGAGACTTGCTGCTATCTGTCATGGTCAGACGTATCAGAAACGGATGATCAGGGCATTTAACAAAAAGGTCAGACCACAAGAATATCGAGTCGGGGATCTGGTAATCAAGCGAATCATCCTTCCTCAGAGTGATCCAAGGGGCAAATGGACCCCTACGTACGAAGGGCCATTTGTGGTTAAGCATATGTTCTCAGGAGGAGCAATGATATTAACCAATATGGATGGTGACGACCTTCCTCACCCCGCCAATGCAGACATAGTAAAAAAATATTACGCATGAAAAAAAAAAAAAAAAAAGACCCGCTAGGCTGACATGCCTAGGAAAAAATTAGGGCTTCCTGTCGAACCAAAAGGGTTCGGGCAAAATGAAGGGATGAAAATGAAAAAAATCTGTACACCCGGCAAGTCGAAAACCTGAAAGGGCGGCTTGGGCAAAAATGGATATCCCGGTGGACTGAAAACCCGAAAGGGCGGTCCAGGCAAAAATTAGGGATAAAAGCATGATGTTATGTCTCATTGATCACTTTGCATCCAGAATCCGGTATCTACATCAAGATCAGACGGCATCGATCAGTCAGCTTCACCTTCAACCAAGGTCATCAAGTGATGAGACGCTCGGAGTTATAAAGGCAATAGTAGAGTTGAAACCCAGTGGATCATTCATTTCACACAGCTGTTTTATTTTCTTTTGTACAAAATTTGTATAAACCCTTTTTGCTTGGTGGCGTTCTCTTATTAGGACGTCAACCTCTTGTATACAAAATGCCTATTCACAGGCCACTCAAAAATCAATACAAATATACTTTTCAGTTAAAATGTGCCTTTTGTTTTTTCCTTTTCTGTTTTGTTTTGCGAAGAACGTCCAAGGTTCAATTTGTGATATATGCATTGACAATAATTTGCTAGCTCATAAATATTTGCATACGAAACAAAGAATTAATTACAGGGGACATTAGAAACAGGGGCAATAAGGAGTTGTCTAGGCAATCTAATTGTTCTATCCTCCAAAGTACCAAGGTAGGTTCAGCTAAAGAACATAACCAGGCATCTTAAATTCCCCCAGAGAGTGAGACAGCAAGCAGTATACTCTCCTCAAGCAAAACAGTTATCAACCTTAAGGAAGTTGGGTGTCCTCCCGCAGATCTCAACATTCCCCAGCAGCATATATTCTTAACAAGCATCCCCGGCAGTCTTGGTCTAAAGATTGTTCCCCGGCGGCATACATCAACATTCAAAGGAATCACTTCCCCAGCATATCAAAATTCCCCAGGAGAGTCCAATTAGTTTCCCCAGGAAAGATGGAATTCATATCCCCAAGCAATAAGCTTATCCCCAGTAAATTCTGGAAGCTTATCCTTCGCAGAGCACAAACACGTCGTCCGGCTTGATTTAAAGAGTTATTTCCTTAACAGGATATAACTGGGTTATCCTCAGCCAAAAGCCACGGAAAGAGTGTCGTCGACAAAGTCTTCCTATCCCCAGCAAACTATTATTAACACTCAGCAAGGCATCCCTCTTCCCACAGAGTATTGCTTCCCAGCATGGTCGCTAGAGTATCTTTTCTCCCCGCAGAATCTTCCATTTGCCAAGTTTATTCCGTAACGGAGTCATCTTTTCCTACCGGTATTCTTGCAGTTATCATCCCCAGCGGAAGCAAAATCTATTCTTCAACATCAGCCCAGGATACGACTTCCCGGCACCCGTCAAGGATTCACTTTCCTAGACAAAAAAAAACATACATAAAACATCACATACATCATTATAACATGCATAGACACATCATATCATACGAATCTCATTTATGTTGAGAACATCATTGCTTGATCCCTATCATGCATTGCATATGACTGACCTTTACCTTTCAGGAAAAGAATCAGCTAAATTCTCAATCGACTTTCAAGACCTAGACCGGTTCAGTTAAATCGACCCTAAGATTTTCCTGATGCTTATCCAGTCAAAGGCCTTCTCTGGTTCAGTCAGATCGACCCTAAGATCTCCCTGATGCTTATCCAGTTGAAGATATTCCAAGACCTTGTCCGGTTCAGTTAAATCGACCCTAAGATTTTCCTGATGCTTATCCAGTCAAAGGCCTTCTCTTGGTTCAGTCAGATCGACCTTAAGATCTCCCTGATGCTTATCCAGTTGAAGATATTTCAAGACCTGTCCGGTTCAGTTAAATCGACCCTAAGATTTTCCTGATGCTTATCCAGTCAAAGGCCTTCTCTTGGTTCAGTCAGATCGACCCTAAGATCTCCCTGATGCTTATCCAGTTGAAGATATTCCAAGACCTTGTCCGGTTCAGTTAAATCGACCCTAAGATTTTCCTGATGCTTATCCATTCAAAGGCCTTTCTGGTTCAGTCAGATCGACCCTAAGATCTCCCTGATTCTTATCCCAGTAGAAGACATCCAGGATTTTTCTCAACGAGCGTTGTTGAAGTTAAAATCACCCAGATTTTTCTCAACGAGCGTTGTTGAAGTTAAAGTCACCCAAGATTTTTTCTCAACGAGCGTTGTTGAAGTTAAAGTCGCCCAAGGTTCTCTTACCATTCATGCTAAGGTAGTAGTAACCATCCTTGGTTCTTTCATCGCCGTTTGAAGCTCCAGACTCAGCTCTTGTAACCAGTCAGGACACATCTATACCAAGCATCTAAAAATCAGCTCCTGCAACGTGTCAGGTACTCATTTTTTCTTTGCAGGTATGCAGGTCCTCGCTAAGGAAGCTCTTACGCAATCAAACATCCAGATGGCATCTATAAGCCCATTCCACCATCACTGCCACTATATGAGCGCAAATTTCTGGGCACTCTAGTGTCCAATCATCTTCTACCCTCGGATTACGAAAGGCACGTCCGCCAATCTGCATCCTCAGGTCTAAGAAGATTGAACAGGGGCAACTGTTATACCCCAAAATTTTCCCTCCCATATTCTTCAAGAAATTGCCAAGCCAAGTCACAAAATTCCCCAAGGGTTGCACAGTGCAAGGGCCTCCTAAACAGTCAAAATTAGGGTTTTGAGTCTGATCAAGAAAAGGAAGTGTTCAAAGGCTCAATAAAGTCTCATATGCTTACAAACATGGTCAAGCATCCTCATATCAAGTTTCAAGGCATTCAGCTCAAAATTGCACAGTCAAAACCCTAAATTGCACTACAGTCAACTATAGGGGCAAAATGGTCATTTGGCAGTCAAAAGTTCAAATTTTTGGTCAACATATCATTTTGAAGCCACAAACATCATTTGATCAATGCTTGATCATGATTCTCAAAATTTGGCTCAGAAAATCATCAAGATGCAAAAGTTTCCTTATTTGGACAGTTGAAAAAGTCAACTGAAATTGACCAGGGCATAACTTTCACATGGATTATCAGAAAAATTCCATCCAAAGCTCATTTTGAAGAGAAAGACATTTCCTACAACTCATCTTCATACTTCAAGTCCAAGAAATGCTCTCACAAAAAGTTATCAATTTCAACATTATAGGTCATTTTCAAAAGTCAACAAAAAGGGACTTTAAGTCAAAGGACATAACTTGAGATTGGAAAATCAAAATTAAATGGGACCAAAGGCATTGGTTAAAGGACTCAAAGACCTTTCCAAAATGTCCAAGAACATGAGAAAAGCTTAAAAATTGAGCAAGTTATGCATTGGAGAAGTTGGGAAATTTTTGTGAAATGGCAAAAGTCAACTATCCTTGAAACTTCAATTTTTGACAAAAGGGCCCACTTTCTTCCACTTGATTCAGCCTTGTCATGACACACACGTGTCCCATGATTAATTTCAAGATCAAACATTGATTTTTCTATTTTATTTAATTTTTGATAATTTAATTCATTTTAAATCTTTAAAAATTCAAATAAAATTTAAAAATCAATGGAATAGTGTCATTTGAATTGGAATAGCTTCCATATATCATGTGCCAGCTCACAAACTCATGCTAGGGTTAGGTGGTACACCAAGTCCTGGTTTTGCTTAAAAAAGGGAAAGTTTGTTAATGGTGAAAGACCTAAGACTAATTCTCTCATGGGCATGGATCAAGGCCAGCTAATGACCTAATTCCCTTCCCTCATAAGTGCTGAGTCAAAACCTAATGCCCACACACTGGATGCTGCGCAGAAAGAGCTAATACAAACTTGAAAAATTGCCATAAAACTCAAAACTGAATTCATTGTTGGAGGGCGATTAAAAGCTTAATTCCTTTTCCAAAAGCTTCCTTGTGGTCTCCTGAACAGATTCCAATCCAAAACATCAACTTAAACGCCAAGAACTGGTATATCGAGCATGAACTGTACATGAAAAATTCCATAATCGTACATCCTATTCTAAGCATTTTTACTGCATTATTTTCATGGAATCATGTTCCTTATGAAGTTCTGAGACTAACCATTATGTTTAATTGAATGTTTATGCTACATACACGATTATGCCATAACTGGTTTTCTAGGGTTTTCAGAGTTTTGATTTGGGGTTTTTCACCCAAGGAAAAATTAGGACTCCAGGCCACCACCATTGCAATCATCATGCTTGGACGAAGAGATTCATATATTCGCGCTCAATTTATGGAGCCCTGAATCCTATTCGCTATTTTTTGATATGTCCTCTATAGCAACGGGTTAAAACCGTTGCTCTTTGTTTTTATGTTTCAGAAAATAAAAAAGACAACGAAGAAGAAGGCTCGGTGGCAAGACGTGACTGGCTAGTTTCAAATTTCGCGCGCGTTGGGGCCACTAACGCTCTTTTCTTTTATAATAATTGTTAACCATTATATATTAAAAGTGATTCAAACGCTTCAGTGGTAGACGTTCACCCTTGCAATGTCCAAGACCTGGGTTCGAGTCCCAGGTCTGAATAATTTCAATACTATTTTTCTATGTTAATTCCCATGCAGGCACAACATTGAGGCACACCATGTTCCTTCATCATCTAGCCATCCACGTATCTAACAAGTTCAAATCAGAGGCTGAGACTGGATGTGCATCATAGGCTTGGTCAAAGAGTTAACATGCTAGTGGCAAAAGTCAATGGATCCAAAGCTAAATGGGCCAGATTGCTAAGGCCCACACCTCCTAAATTGGGATTTCCACCCCCCTGGTTTGCAATTTCCTTTTTATTTATTTTGCTTTTTTCAATTCTTATTTTTATTGTTTTAATTTAATAAATTATTTTTACCATACATATAAAAATATCACAAAAATCAGAAAAGATGACAAATATAATAAATATTTAATTTAATTATTTTCATAAATAAATTAACATGTAAATTAATTTAGTATTAATTTAGGTTGCAACTTTAATTCTTTTCATAAAAATATAAAAAATATAGAATTTAGGTTTAATGAATTTTATTCTTTTTTTTTAATTTTTCTTTTGGTCATAATAATAATATTACTTATTTTATTTTCATAATTAAATTGTACATAAAAGAATTTAGGGTTTAATTTAGGTTAATTTAACATTTTCATAATAACTAAAAATAATTAGAATTAGGGTTTGACATTTTATTTTAATTATAATTAATTCTCTTTTTTCCATTAAATCTTAAAAAACACAAAATACCAAAAAAAACAAAAAACATTTAATTTTAATTTTAATTCCTCATTAATATTAATTTTTTGCAAAAGGGTCCAACGCCCTCGTTCGTAATTTATTTTATTCGCACATTTGTTTTATTTCGCTTAATTCATTATGTATCTCTCCCAAAGCGTTGTAACTTGAACTTTTCGCACTTTTATTTGCTTTATTTATTTTCTGTCAAATCGGGTCCGGTTTAATTTTGGCGATGTGGACCCGCGCCATTTGTAATAGTTTAGATTTACTTTTCCCGCAACTTTTAACTGTTAACAAAAGCATGAAAGAATGTATGGACTTAAAATAAAATCAAGCGTAGAACACCAATGAACATGACAAGACAAATATCAATGAAAACGATACACGAATCGCACACACCACCCCTAGGGTACGCCTCACTGTTGCCTCGCCTTTCGAAAGGTGATCGTCGAGTAGAGGATGTCTTAGTAAGTCCTCATGATCCGGAAACCTGGCATGAGGGTAGCTTCTAAGGTGTCTTCCCATTGCTCTGGTGATCACCATGTCCCTACAAACTCGAATTGACCCGAACACCTCCAACGGTGGTGCTACCTACCTCTCAATGGTGGGATGGCACTACTTTAAAGGACATTTACACAGACGAATTCCTTAGGGTAGGTAGGTTCTCAAGGATACTTGCTCTAATTTCAAAACAAACTGAAATCTTTTCACACCAACACTTTTCAAAAGCTTTCAAAACAATTTTTCAAACACTCTGACGTACGAGTCGAACTGAAATTTTTCAAAGAAACTTTTTAAAACCCACATTGAGAAGCAAACAAACATTTTTGAAAACACAATGAGCAAGTATCTAAGAGCCCATGGATAACCATGGATAGAAAGGGTGCTAACACCTTCCCTTTCTATAACCTACCTCCCGAACCGAGAGCAATCTCTTTAAGGAATTTTTCTGTGCTTTTGTCCTTTCCATTTGGAGAAAATAAAAGACGGTGGCGACTCTTGCTTCCGCGACATTTCGCGAACCAGCGTTAAACAGTCAGTTCCAGATCCACCGATCACACATGGCATGTAAGGATATGGGACACATACAAAGATATCTAAGATGTTAGTTCGGTAAGAATGTTGAAAATATCTCAAGACATCAAAGATACATTTTTGATAAGGATGTTGAACACATATCAAGAAGAAGCTGACCAAGATAGATTCTAAGTAGGGAACACCTTAATCGAATACGAACTGACACGTACATGCCCGGTAAGGATATACATACAAAGATATCAAAGATATATGTTCAGTAATAATGTTGAACACATCACAGGACATCAATGATAAATGTTCGATAAGGATGTTGAACACATATCAAGAAGAGGCTGACCAAGTTAGACTTTAAATAGAGAACAACTAATTTGAATTCAAACTCACACGTATATGCCCAATAAGGATATGCGACACACGCGATGAATTACAAGATATATGTTCATCAATAATGTGTAACATATCTCAAGAAGAGGTTGACCATGACAGAATCTAAATAGAGAACACCTGAATCAAAGGAGAACTCACACGTACATGCCCGGTAAGGATATGGGACACATATAAAGATATCAAAGATATATGTTCGATAATAATATTGAAAATATCTCAATACATCAATGATACATTTTCGATAAGGATGTTGAACACATATCAAGAAGAGGCTGACGAAGACATATTCTAAATAGAGAACACCTGATTAGAAGGCGAACTCACACGTACATGTTAGATAAAGATATGGGATACATACAAAGATGTCAAAGATATATGTTCGGTAAGAATGTTGAACATATCTCAAGACATTAATGATACATGTTTGATAAGGATGTTTAACACATATCAAGAAGAGGCTGACCAAGACAGACTCTAAATATAAAAACCTCAATCAAAGGCGAACTCACATGTACATGCCAGGTAAGGATATGGGACACATAAAAAGATATCTAATATATTAGTTTGGATAAGAATGTTGAACATATCTCAAGACATCAACGATACATTTTCAATATGGATGTTGAACACAAATTAAGAAGAGGCTGACCAAGACATATTCTAAATTGTGAACACCTCATTCGAAGGCGAACTCACACATACATGTTAGATAAAGATATGGGACACATACAAAGAAGTCAAAGATATATGTTTGGTAAGAATGTTCAACATATCTCAAGAAATTAATGATACATGTTTGATAAGGATGTTTAACACATATCAAGAAGAGGCTGACCAAGACATGATCTAAAAATAGAACACCTGAATCAAAGGTAAACTCACACGTACATGCCAAGTAAGGATATGGGACACATACAAAGATATCCAAGATATATGTTCGTTACGAATGTGGAACATATATCAAGACATCAATGATACATATTCGATAAGGATGTTGAACACATATCAAGAAGAGGCTGACCAAGATAGACTCTAAATAGAGAATAACATAATCGATGGTGAACTCACACATGCATGCCCGATAAGGATATTGGACACATACAAAGATATCAAATATATATGTTCGGTAAGAATATTGAATATATCTCAAGACATAAATGATACATGTTAGATAATGATGTTTAGCACATTTCAAAAAGAGGCAGACCAATACACTATAAATAGAGAAAAACTGAATAAAAGTCAAACTCACACGTGCCTGTCCGATATTGATATGGGACACATACAAAGATGTCAAAGATACATGTTTGGTAAGGATGTTGTAACTATATCAAGAACAGGCTGACAATTACATACTCTAAATATAGAACACCTGAATCAAAGGCGAACTCACACGTACATGGCATATAAGGAAATGGGACACATACAGAGATATCAAAGAAATTAGTTCGTTAAGAACGTTTAACATATCTCAAGACATAAATGATACATTTTTGATAAGAATGTTGAACACATATCAAGATGAGGATGACCAAGACAAACTCTAAATGTAGAACACCTGAATCAAAGGCTAACTCACACTTACATGCACGGTAAGGATAATGGACACATACAAAGATATATAAGATATATGTTGGTAAGAGTGTTAAACATATCTCGAGACATCAACAATACATGTTTGATAAGGATGTTAAACACATATCAAGAAGAGGCTGACCAAGATAGACTCTAAATAGAGAACATCTGAATCAAAGGTGAACTAACACGTACATGCGCGATAAAGATATGGGACACATACAAAGATATCAAAGATATATGTTCAGTAAGAATGTTGAACATATATCAAGAAGAGGCTTACAAGACAGACTCTAAATAGAGAACACCTGAATCGAAGGTGAACTCACACATACATGCCCGATAAGGATATTGGACACATATCAAGAAGAGGCTGACCAAGACAGACTCTAAATAAAGAACACCTGAATCAAAGGTGAACTTACATGTACATTCCAGTTAAGGATATGGGATACATACAAAGATATCAAAGATATTAGTTTGGTAAGAATGTTGAACATATATTAAGACATCAACGATACATTTTCATTAAGGATGTTGAACACATATTAAGAAGAGGCTGAACAAGACAAATTCTAAATAGAGAACACCTGAATCGAATGCGAACTCACAAGTACATACCCGGTAGGGATATACATAAAAAGATATCAAATATGTATTTTCGGTAAGAATGTTTAACATATCTTAAGACATAAAGGATACTTGTTCGATTAGGATGTTGAACACATATCAAGAAGAGGCTGACCAAGAAAGACTCTAAATAGAGATCAAATGGATCAAAGGAGAATCACACGTACATTCGCGTTAAGGATATGTGACACATACAAAGATATCTAAGATATATGTTCACTAAGAATGTTGAACATGATACATATTCGATAAGGATGTAGAACATATATCAAGAAGAGGCTGACCAAGACAAACTCTAAATAGAGAACACCTAAATCAAAGGTAAAGTCACACGTACATACCCAGTAAGGATATGTGACTCATACAAATTTATCAAAGATATATGTTCAGTAATAGGGTTGAAGATATCTCAAGACATCAGCGATACATGTTCGATAAGGATATTAAACACATATCAAGAAGAGGCTGACCAAGACAGATTTTAAATGTAGAACACCTGAATCGAATGCGAACTCACACTTACATACACGGTAAGGATACGGGACACATAGAAAGATATCAAAGATATATGTTCTGTAATAATTTTGAACATATCCCAAAACATCAATGATACGTGTTTGATAAGAATGTTGAACACATATCAAGAAGAGGCTAACCAAGACAGACTCTAAATAGAGAACACCTAAATTAAAGGTGAACTCACACGTGCATTCCTGATAATGATATGAGACACATACAGTAATATCAAAGATATATGTTCGGTAATAATTTTAAACATATCTCAAGACATCAATTATACATATTCGATAAGGATGTTGAACACATATCAATAAGAGGCTGACCAAGACAGACTCTAAATAGAGAACACTTGAATAGAAGGAGAACTTACATGTACATGCCCGACAAGGATATGTGTTACACACAATGATATCAAAGATATATGTTCGGTAAGAATGTTGAAACTATCTCAAGACATAAACGATACTTGTTTGATAAGGATGTTGAGCACATATCAAGAAGAGGATGAGCAAGACATACTCTAAATAGAGAACACCTGAATAGAAGGCGAACTCACACGTACATGTTCGATTAGGATATGGGACACATACAAATATGTCAAAGATATATGTTCGGTAAGAATGTTGATCATATCTTAAGACATAAATGATACATGTTTGATAAGGATGTTAAACACATATCAAGAAGATGCTGACCAAGACGGACTCTAAATAAAGAACACATGAACCAAATGCAAACTCACTTGTACATGTCTGGTAAGGACATTGGACACATACAAAGATATCAAAGACATTAGTTCGATAATAATGTTGAACATATCTCAAGACATCAATGATACATATTCGATAAGGATGTTGAACATATATCAAGAAGAGGCTGACCAAGACAGACTCTAAATAGAGAACACCTGAATCGAATGCGAACTCACATGTACATGCCCAACAAGGATATACATACATAGATATCCAAGATA
The DNA here is from genome assembly GCA_948472305.1 of Vicia faba. Taxonomy (NCBI): domain Eukaryota; kingdom Viridiplantae; phylum Streptophyta; class Magnoliopsida; order Fabales; family Fabaceae; genus Vicia; species Vicia faba. Next base: position 344,106,205 of record OX451741.1, read on the forward strand.
TAGGTTTGGTAATAATGTTGAACATATCTCGAGACATCAACAATACATGTTTGATAAGGATGTTGAACACATATCAAAAAGAGGTTGACCAAGATCGACTCTAAATAGAGAACACCTGAATCAAGGGTGAACTCACACGTACATGCGCGATAAAGATATGGGACACATATAAAGATATCAAAGGTATATGTTAGGTAAGAATGTTGAACATATATCAAGAAGAAGCTTAACAAGACAGACTCTAAATAGAGAACACCTGAATCGAAGGTGAACTCACACATACATGCCCGGTAAGGATATTGGACACATAGAAAGATATCAAATATATATGTTCGATAAGATTGTCGAACATATCTAAAGACATCAGTGATATATGTTCAATACGGATGTTGAACACATATCAAGAAGAGGCTGACCAAGACAGACTCTAAATAGAGAACACCTGAATCAAAGGCGAACTTACATGTACATGCCAGTTAAGGATATGGGACCCATACAAAGATATCAAAGATATTAGTTTGGTAAGAATTTTGAACATATCACAAGACATCAACGATCCATTTTCGATAAGGATGTTGAACACATATCAAGAAGAGGCTGAACAAGACAAATTCTAATTAGAGAACACCTGAATCGAATGCGAACTCACATGTACATGCCCGGTAAGGATATACATACAAAGATATGAAATATGTATTTTCGGTAAGAATGTTTAACATATCTTAAGACATAAAGGATACTTGTTCGATTAGGATGTTGAACACATATCAAGAAGAGGCTGACCAAGACAGACTCTAAATAGAGATCAAATGGATCAAAGGCAAACTCACACGTACATTCGCGTTAAGGATATGTGACACATACAAAGATATCTAAGATATATGTTCACTACGAATGTTGAACATGATACATATTCGATAAGGATGTAGAACATATATCAAGAAGAGGCTGACCAAGACAAACTCTAAATTGAGAACACCTAAATCGAAGGTAAAGTCACACGTACATGCCCAGTAAGGATATGTGACTCATACAAATTTATCAAAGATATATGTTTGGTAATAGGGTTGAAGATATCTCAAGACATCAACGATACATGTTTGATAAAGATATTATACACATTTCAAGAAGAGGCTGACCAAGACAGATTCTAAATGTAGAACACCTGAATCAAATGCAAACTCACTGTTACATGCACAGTAAGGATATGGGACACATAGAAAGATATCAAAGATATATGTTCTGTAAGAATTTTCAACATATCTGAAAACATCAATGATACATGTTTGATAAGAATGTTGAACACATATCAAGAAGAGGCTAACCAAGACAAACTCTAAATAGAGAACACCTAAATTAAAGGTGAAACCACACGTGCATTCCCGATAATGATATGAGACACATACAATAATATCAAAGATATATGTTCGAAAAGAATTTTAAACATATCTCAAGAAATCAATTATACATATTCGATAAGGATGTTTAACACATATCAAGAAGAGGCTGACCAAGGCAGACTCTAAATAGAGAACACCTGAATAGAAGGAGAACTTACATGTACATGCCCGACAATGATATGTGTTACACACAATGATATCAAGGATATATGTTCGGTAAGAATGTTGAGAATATCTCAAGATATTAACGATACATGTTTAATAAGGATGTTGAGCACATATCAAGAAGAGGATGATCAAGACAGACTCTAAATTGAGAACACTTGAATAGAAGACGAACTCACACGTACAAGTTCGATTAGGATACGGGACACATACAAAGATGTCAAATATATATGTTCGGTAAGAATGTTGATCATATCTCAAGACATCAATGATACATGTTTGATAAGGATGTTAAACACATATCGAGAAGAGGCTGACCAAGACAGACTCTAAATAAAGAACACATGAACCAAAGGTAAACTCACTTGCACATGCCTGGTAAGGATATGTGACACATACAAAGATATCAAAGACATTAGTTCGATAAGGATGTTGAACATATATCAAGAAGAGGCTGACCAAGACAGACTCTAAATAGAGAACACCTGAATCGAATGTGAACTCACATGTACATGCCCGAAAAGGATATACATACATAGATATCCAAGATATATGTTTGGTAAGAATGTTGAACATATCTCGAGACATTAACAGTACATGTTTGATAAGGATGTTGAACACATATCAAGAAGAGGCTGACCAAGATAGACTCTAAATAGAGAACACCTGAATCAAAGGCGAACTTACATGTACATGCCAGTTAAGGATATGGGACACATACAAAGATATCAAAGATATTAGTTCGGTAAGAATGTTGAATATATCATAAGACATCAACGATACATTTTCGATAATGATGTTGAACACATATCAAGAAGAGGCTGAACAAGACAAATTCTAAATAGAGAACACCCGAATCGAATGCGAACTCACACGTACATGTCCGGTAAGGATAATCATACAAAGATATCAAATATGTATTTTCAGTAAGATTGTTTAACATATCTTAAGACATAAAGGATAGTTGTTCGATTAGGATGTTGAACACATATTAAGAAGAGGCTGACCAAGACATACTCTAAATAGAGATCAAATGGATCAAAGGCGAACTCACACGTACATTCGCGTTAAGAATATGTGACACATACAAAGATATCTAAGATATTTGTTTACTAAATATGTTGAACATGATACATATTCGATAAGGATGTAGAACATATATCAAGAAGAGGCTGACCAAGACAAACTCTAAATAGAGAACAACTAAATCGAAGGCAAAGTCACACGTATATGCCCAGTAAGGGTATGTGACTCATACAAATTTATCAAAGATATATGTTCGGTAATAGGGTTGAAGAAATCTCAAGACATCAACGATACATGTTCGATAAGGATATTAAACGCATATCAAGAAGAGGCTGACCAAGACAGATTCTAAATGTAGAACACCTGAATCAAAGGCGAACTCACACTTACATCACGGTAAGGATATGGGACACATAGAAAGATATCAAAGATATATGTTCGGTAAGAATGTTGAACATATCTCAAGACATCAATGATACATGTTTGATAAGAATGTTGAACACATATCAAGAAGCGGCTGACCAAGACATACTCTAAATAGAGAACACCTGAATAAAAGGAGAACTTACATATACATGCCCGATAAGGATATGTGTTAGACACAAAGATATCAAAGTTATATGTTCGATATGAATGTTGAAAATATCTCAAGACATAAACGATACATGTTTGGTAAGGATGTTGAGCACATATCAAGAAGATGATGAGCAAGACAGACTCTAAATAGAGAACAACTGAATAAAAGGCGAACTCACACGTCCATGTTCGATTGGGATATGGGATACATACAAAGATGTCAAAGATATATGTTCAGTAAGAATTTTGATCATATCTCATGAATTAAATGATACATATTTGATAAGGATGTTAAACACATATCAACAAGAAGCTGACCAAGACAGACTCTAAATAAAAAACACATGAACCAAAGGCGAACTCACTTGTACATTCCTGTTAAGGATATGGGACACATACAAAGATGTCAAAGATACATGTTTGGTAAGGATGTTGTAACTATATCAAGAACAGGCTGACCAATACATACTCTAAATATAGAACACCTGAATCAAAGGCGAACTCACACGTACATGGCATATAAGGAAATGGGACACATACAGAGATATCAAAGAAATTAGTTCGTTAAGAACGTTGAACATATCTCAAGACATAAATTATACATTTTTGATAAGAATGTTGAACACATATCAAGATGAGGCTGACCAAGACAAACTCTAAATGTAGAACACCTGAATCAAAGGCTAACTCACACTTACATGCACGGTAAGGATAATGGACACATACAGAGATATATAAGATATATGTTGGTAAGAGTGTTAAACATATCTCGAGACATCAACAATACATGTTTGATAAGGATGTTAAACACATATGAAGAAGAGGCTGACCAAGATAGACTCTAAATAGAGAACATCTGAATCAAAGGTGAACTAACACGTACATGCGCGATAAAGATATGGGACACATACAAAGATATCAAAGATATATATTCAGTAAGAATGTTGAACATATATCAAGAAGAGGCTTACAAGACAGACTCTAAATAGAGAACACCTGAATCGAAGGTGAACTCACACATACATGCCCGATAAGGATACTGGACACATATCAAGAAGAGGCTGACCAAGACAAACTCTAAATAAAGAACACCTGAATCAAAGGTGAACTTACATGTACATTCCAGTTAAGGATATGGGATACATACAAAGATATCAAAGATATTAGTTTGGTAAGAATGTTGAACATATATTAAGACATCAACGATACATTTTCATTAAGGATGTTGAACACATATTAAGAAGAGGCTGAACAAGACAAATTCTAAATAGAGAACCCCTGAATCGAATGCGAACTCACACGTACATACCCGGTAGGGATATACATAAAAAGATATCAAATATGTATTTTCGGTAAGAATGTTTAACATATCTTAAGACATAAAGGATACTTGTTCGATTAGGATGTTGAACACATATCAAGAAGAGGCTGACCAAGACAGACTCTAAATAGAGATCAAATGGATCAAAGGAGAATCACACGTACATTCGCGTTAAGGATATGTGACACATACAAAGATATCTAAGATATATGTTCACTAAGAATGTTGAACATGATACATATTCGATAAGGATGTAGAACATATATCAAGAAGAGGCTGACCAAGACAAACTCTAAATAGAGAACACCTAAATCAAAGGTAAAGTCACACGTACATACCCATTAAGGATATGTGACTCATACAAATTTATCAAAGATATATGTTCAGTAATAGGGTTGAAGATATCTCAAGACATCAGCGATACATGTTCGATAAGGATATTAAACACATATCAAGAAGAGGCTGACCAAGACAGATTTTAAATGTAGAACACCTGAATCGAATGCGAACTCACACTTACATGCACGGTAAGGATACGGGACACATAGAAAGATATCAAAGATATATGTTCTGTAATAATTTTGAACATATCCCAAAACATCAATGATACGTGTTTGATAAGAATGTTGAACACATATCAAGAAGAGGCTAACCAAGACAGACTCTAAATAGAGAACACCTAAATTAAAGGTGAACTCACACGTGCATTCCTGATAATGATATGAGACACATACAGTAATATCAAAGATATATGTTCGGTAATAATTTTAAACATATCTCAAGACATCAATTATACATATTCGATAAGGATGTTGAACACATATCAATAAGAGGCTGACCAAGACAGACTCTAAATAGAGAACACTTGAATAGAAGGAGAACTTACATGTACATGCCCGACAAGGATATGTGTTACACACAATGATATCAAAGATATATGTTCGGTAAGAATATTGAAACTATCTCAAGACATAAACGAAACTTGTTTGATAAGGATGTTGAGCACATATCAAGAAGAGGATGAGCAAGACATACTCTAAATAGAGAACACCTGAATAGAAGGCGAACTCACACGTACATGTTCGATTAGGATATGGGACACATACAAATATGTCAAAGATATATGTTCGGTAAGAATGTTGATCATATCTTAAGACATAAATGATACATGTTTGATAAGGATGTTAAACACATATCAAGAAGAGGCTGACCAAGACGGACTCTAAATAAAGAACACATGAACCAAATGCAAACTCACTTGTACATGTCTGGTAAGGACATTGGACACATACAAAGATATCAAAGACATTAGTTCGATAATAATGTTGAACATATCTCAAGACATCAATGATACATATTCGATAAGGATGTTGAACATATATCAAGAAGAGGCTGACCAAGACAGACTCTAAATAGAGAACACCTGAATCGAATGCGAACTCACATGTACATGCCCAACAAGGATATACATACATAGATATCCAAGATATAGGTTTGGTAATAATGTTGAACATATCTCGAGACATCAACAATACATGTTTGATAAGGATGTTGAACACATATCAAAAAGAGGTTGACCAAGATCGACTCTAAATAGAGAACACCTGAATCAAGGGTGAACTCACACGTACATGCGCGATAAAGATATGGGACACATATAAAGATATCAAAGGTATATGTTAGGTAAGAATGTTGAACATATATCAAGAAGAGGCTTAACAAGACAGACTCTAAATAGAGAACACCTGAATCGAAGGTGAACTCACACATACATGCCCGGTAAGGATATTGGACACATAGAAAGATATCAAATATATATGTTCGGTAAGATTGTCGAACATATCTAAAGACATCAGTGATATATGTTCAATACGGATGTTGAACACATATCAAGAAGAGGCTGACCAAGACAGACTCTAAATAGAGAACACCTGAATCAAAGGCGAACTTACATGTACATGCCAGTTAAGGATATGGGACCCATACAAAGATATCAAAGATATTAGTTTGGTAAGAATTTTGAACATATCACAAGACATCAACGATCCATTTTCGATAAGGATGTTGAACACATATCAAGAAGAGGCTGAACAAGACAAATTCTAATTAGAGAACACCTGAATCGAATGCGAACTCACATGTACATGCCCGGTAAGGATATACATACAAAGATATGAAATATGTATTTTCGGTAAGAATGTTTAACATATCTTAAGACATAAAGGATACTTGTTCGATTAGGATGTTGAACACATATCAAGAAGAGGCTGACCAAGACAGACTCTAAATAGAGATCAAATGGATCAAAGGCGAACTCACACGTACATTCGCGTTAAGGATATGTGACACATACAAAGATATCTAAGATATATGTTCACTACGAAAGTTGAACATGATACATATTCGATAAGGATGTAGAACATATATCAAGAAGAGGCTGACCAAGACAAACTCTAAATTGAGAACACCTAAATCGAAGGTAAAGTCACACGTACATGCCCAGTAAGGATATGTGACTCATACAAATTTATCAAAGATATATGTTTGGTAATAGGGTTGAAGATATCTCAAGACATCAACGATACATGTTCGATAAGGATATTATACACATTTCAAGAAGAGGCTGACCAAGACAGATTCTAAATGTAGAACACCTGAATCAAATGCAAACTCACTGTTACATGCACAGTAAGGATATGGGACACATAGAAAGATATCAAAGATATATGTTCTGTAAGAATTTTCAACATATCTGAAAACATCAATGATACATGTTTGATAAGAATGTTGAACACATATCAAGAAGAGGCTAACCAAGACAAACTCTAAATAGAGAACACCTAAATTAAAGGTGAAACCACACGTGCATTCCCGATAATGATATGAGACACATACAATAATATCAAAGATATATGTTCGAAAATAATTTTAAACATATCTCAAGAAATCAATTATACATATTCGATAAGGATGTTTAACACATATCAAGAAGAGGCTGACCAAGGCAGACTCTAAATAGAGAACACCTGAATAGAAGGAGAACTTACATGTACATGCCCGACAATGATATGTGTTACACACAATGATATCAAGGATATATGTTCGGTAAGAATGTTGAGAATATCTCAAGATATTAACGATACATGTTTAATAAGGATCTTGAGCACATATCAAGAAGAGGATGATCAAGACAGACTCTAAATTGAGAACACTTGAATAGAAGACGAACTCACACGTACAAGTTCGATTAGGATACGGGACACATACAAAGATGTCAAATATATATGTTCGGTAAGAATGTTGATCATATCTCAAGACATCAATGATACATGTTTGATAAGGATGTTAAACACATATCGAGAAGAGGCTGACCAAGACAGACTCTAAATAAAGAACACATGAACCAAAGGTAAACTCACTTGCACATGCCTGGTAAGGATATGTGACACATACAAAGATATCAAAGACATTAGTTCGATAAGGATGTTGAACATATATCAAGAAGAGGCTGACCAAGACAGACTCTAAATAGAGAACACCTGAATCGAATGTGAACTCACATGTACATGCCCGAAAAGGATATACATACATAGATATCCAAGATATATGTTTGGTAAGAATGTTGAACATATCTCGAGACATTAACAGTACATGTTTGATAAGGATGTTGAACACATATCAAGAAGAGGCTGACCAAGATAGACTCTAAATAGAGAACACCTGAATCAAAGGCGAACTTACATGTACATGCCAGTTAAGGATATGGGACACATACAAAGATATCAAAGATATTAGTTCGGTAAGAATGTTGAATATATCATAAGACATCAACGATACATTTTCGATAATGATGTTGAACACATATCAAGAAGAGGCTGAACAAGACAAATTCTAAATAGAGAACACCCGAATCGAATGCGAACTCACACGTACATGTCCGGTAAGGATAATCATACAAAGATATCAAATATGTATTTTCAGTAAGATTGTTTAACATATCTTAAGACATAAAGGATAGTTGTCCGATTAGGATGTTGAACACATATTAAGAAGAGGCTGACCAAGACATACTCTAAATAGAGATCAAATGGATCAAAGGCGAACTCACACGTACATTCGCGTTAAGAATATGTGACACATACAAAGATATCTAAGATATTTGTTTACTAAATATGTTGAACATGATACATATTCGATAAGGATGTAGAACATATATCAAGAAGAGGCTGACCAAGACAAACTCTAAATAGAGAACAACTAAATCGAAGGCAAAGTCACACGTACATGCCCAGTAAGGGTATGTGACTCATACAAATTTATCAAAGATATATGTTCGGTAATAGGGTTGAAGAAATCTCAAGACATCAACGATACATGTTTGATAAGGATATTAAACGCATATCAAGAAGAGGCTGACCAAGACAGATTCTAAATGTAGAACACCTGAATCAAAGGCGAACTCACACTTACATCACGGTAAGGATATGGGACACATAGAAAGATATCAAAGATATATGTTCGGTAAGAATGTTGAACACATATCAAGAAGCGGCTGACCAAGACATACTCTAAATAGAGAACACCTGAATAAAAGGAGAACTTACATATACATGCCCGATAAGGATATGTGTTAGACACAAAGATATCAAAGTTATATGTTCGATATGAATGTTGAAAATATCTCAAGACATAAACGATACATGTTTGGTAAGGATGTTGAGCACATATCAAGAAGATGATGAGCAAGACAGACTCTAAATAGAGAACAACTGAATAAAAGGCGAACTCACACGTCCATGTTCGATTGGGATATGGGATACATACAAAGATGTCAAAGATATATGTTCGGTAAGAATTTTGATCATATCTCATGAATTAAATGATACATATTTGATAAGGATGTTAAACACATATCAACAAGAAGCTGACCAAGACAGGCTCTAAATAAAAAACACATGAACCAAAGGCGAACTCACTTGTACATGCCTGTTAAGGATATGGGACACATACAAAGATATCAAAGACATTAGTTCGATAAGAATGTTAAACATATCTCAAGACATTATTGATACATATTTGATAAGGATGTTGAACACATATTAAGAAGAGGCTGACCAAGACAAACTCTAAATTGAGAACACCTGAATCGAAGCGAACTCACATGTACATGCCCAACAAGGATATACATACATAGATATCCAATATATATGTTTGGTAAGAATGTTGAACATATCTCAGGAGATGAATGATAAATTTTCAATAAGGATGTTAAACACATATCAAGAACAGGCTGAACAAGACAAATTCTAAATAGAGATCACCTGAATCAAATGCGATCTCACACGTACATGCCTGGTAAGGATATACATACAAAGATATCAAATATATATTTTCGGTAAGAATGTTTAACATATCTTAAGACATAAAGGATACTTGTTCGATTAGGATGTTGAACACATATCAAGAAGAGGCTGACCAAGACAGACTCTAAATAGAGATCAGATGGATCAAAGGCGAACTAACACGTACATTCCCGTTAAGGATATGTAACACAGACAAAGATATATAAGATATATGTTGACTAAGAATGTTTTAAATGATACATATTCGATAAGGATGTTGAACATATATGAAGAAGAGGCTGACCAAGACAGACTCTAAATAGAGAACACCTGAATCAAATGCGAACTCACATGTACATACCCGACAAGGATATACATACATAGATATCCAAGATATATGTTTGGTAAGAATGTTAAACATATCTCGAGACATCAATAGTACATGTTTGATAAGGATGTTGAACACATATCAAGAAGAGGCTGACCAAGATAGACTCTAAATAGAGAACATATGAATCAAAGTTGAACTCACACGTACATGCGCGATAAAGATATGGGACACATACAAAGATATCAAAGGTATATGTTCGGTAAGAATGTTGAACATATATCAAGAAGAGGCTTAACAAGAAGGGGTCTAAATACAGAACACCTGAATCGAAGGTGGACTCACACATACATGCCCGATAAGGATATTAGACACATAGAAAGATATCAAAGATATATGTTCGTTAAGATTGTTGAACATATCTAAAGACATCAGCGATACAGGTTCGATAAAGATGTTAAACACATATGAACAAGAGGCTGACCAAGACAGACTCTAGATAGAGAACACCTGAATCAAAGGCGAATTCACACGTACAAGCCAGTTAAGGATATGGGACACATACAAAGATATCAAAGATATTAGTTCGGTAAAAATGTTGAACATATCATAAGACATCAACGATACATTTTTGATAAGGATGTTGAACACATATCAAGAAGAGGTTGAACAAGACAAATTCTAAATAGAGAACACCTGAATCGAATGTGAACTCACACGTACATGCCCGGTAAGGATATACATACAAAGATATCAAATATATATTTTCAGTAAGAATGTTTAACATATCTTAAGACATAAAGGATACTTGTTCGATTAGGATGCTGAACACATATCAAGAAGAGGCTGACCAAGATAGACTCTAAATAGAGAATAACATAATCGATGGCGAACTCACACATACATGTCCGATAAGGATATTGGACATATACAAAGATATCAAATATATATGTTCGGTAATAATATTGAACATATCTCAAAGATATCCATATCACACGTGAATGTCTGATATGGATATGTGACACATTCAAAGATGTCAAAGATACATGTTCGGTAAGGATGTTGAAACTATATCAAGAAGAGGCTGACCAAGACATAGTCTAAATATAGAACACCTGAATCAAAGGCGAACTCACACGTACATGGCATGTAAGGATATGGGACACATACAAAGATATCAAAGATATTAGTTCGTTAAGAACGTTGAACATGTCTCAAGACATAAATGATACATTTTCGATAAGGATGTTAAACACATATCAAGATGAGACTGTCCAAGACAGACTCTAAATGTAGAACACCTGAATCAAAGGCTAACTCACACTGACTTGCACGGTAAGGATAATGGACACATACAAAGATATATAAGATATATGTTTGGTAAGAATGTTTAACATATCTCGAGACATCAACAATACATGTTTGATAAGGATGTTGAACACATATCAAGAAGAGGCTGACCAAGATAGACTCTAAATAAAAAACACATGAACCAAAGGTGAACTCACTTGTACATGCCCGATAAAGATATGGGACACATACAAAGATATCAAAGATATATGTTCGGTATGAATGTTGAACATATATCAAGAAGAGGCTTAACAAGACAAACTCTAAATAGAGATCACCTGAATCGAAGGTGAACTCACACATACATGCCCAATAAGGATATTGGACACATAGAAAGACATCAAAGATATATGTTCGATAAGATTGTTGAACATATCTAAAGACATCAGAGATACATGTTCGATAAGGATGTTGAACACATATCAAGAAGAGGTTGACCAAGACAGACTCTAAATAGAGAACACCTTAATCAAAAGCGAACTTACATGTACATGCTAGTTAAGGATATGTGACACATAAAAAGATATCAAAGATATTAGTTTGGTACAAATGTTGAACATATCACAAGACATCAACGATACATTTTCGATAAGGATGTTGAACACATATCAAGAAGAGGCTGAACAAGACAAATTCTAAATAGAGAACACCTGAATCGAATGCGAACTAACACGTACATGCCCGGTAAGGATATACATACAAAGATATCAAATATGTATATTCGGTAAGAATGTTTAACATATCTTAAGACATAAAGGATACTTGTTCGATTAGGATGTTGAACACATATCAAGAAGAGGCTGACCAAGACAAACTCTAAATAGAGAACACTTAAATCGAAGGCAAAGTCACACGTACATGCCTAGTAAGGATATGTGACTCATACAAATTTATCAAAGATATATGTTCGGTAATAGGGTTGAAGATATCTCAAGACATCAATGATACATGTTCGATAAGGATATTAATCACATATCAAAAAGAGGCTGACCAAGACAGATTCTAAATGTAAAACACTTGAATCAAAGGCGAACTCACACTTACATGCACGGTAAGGATATGGGACACAAAGAAAGATATCAATGATATATGTTCGGTAAGAATGTTGAACATATCTCAAGACATCAATGATACATGTTTGATAAGAATGTTGAACACATATCAAGAAGAGGTTGACCAAGACAAACTCTAAATAGAGAACACCTAAATTAAAGGTGAACTCACACGTGCATTCCCGATAATGATATGAGACACATACATAAATATCAAAGATATAAGTTCGGTAAGAATGTTAAACATATCTCAAGACATCAATTATACATATTCGATAAGGACGTTGAACACATATCAAGAAGGGGTTGACCAAGACAGACTCTAAATAGAGAACGCCTGAATAAAAGGAGAACTTACATGTACATGCCCGATAAGGATATGTGTTAGACAGAAAGATATCAAAGATATATGTTCGGTATGAATGTTTAAAATATATCAAGACATAAACGATACATGTTTGATAAGGATGTTGAGCACATATCAAGAAGAGGATGAGCAAGACAGAATCTAAATAGAGAACACCTGAATAAAAGGAGAACTCACACGTACATGTTCGATTGGGATATGGGACACATACAAAGATGTCAAAGATATATGTTCGGTAAGAATGTTGAGCATATCTCAAGACTTAAATGATACATGTTTGATAAGGATGTTAAACACATATCAAGAAGAGGCTGACCAAGACAAACTCTAAATAAAAAACACATGAACCAAAGGCGAACTCACTTGTACATGCCTGGTAAGGATATGGGACACATAAAAAGATATCAAAGACATTAGTTCGATAAGAATGTTGAAAATATCTGAAGACATCAATGATACATATTAGATAAGGATGTTGAACACATATCAAGAAGAGGCTGACTAAGACAGACTCTAAATAGAGAACACCTAAATTAAAGGTGAACTCACACGTGCATTCCCGATAATGATATGAGACACATACTATAATATCAAAGATATATGTTCGGTAAGAATGTTAAACATATCTCAAGACATCAATTATACATATTCGATAAGGATGTTGAACACATATCAAGAAGAGGTTGACCAAGACAGACTCTAAATATGAGAACACCTGAATAAAAGGAGAACTTACATGTACATGCCCGATAAGGATATGTGTTACACACAAAGATATCAAAGATATATGTTCGGTAAGAATGTTGAAAATATATCAAGACATAAACGATACATGTTTGATAAGGAAGATGAGCACATATAAATAAGAGGATGAGTAAGACAGACTCTAAATAGATAACACCTGATTAGAAGGCGAACTCACACGTACACGTTCGATTAGGATATGGGACACATTCAAAAGGTGTCAAAGATATATGTTCGGTAAGACTGTTGATCATATCTCAAGACATCAATCATACATGTCCGATAAGGATGTTGAACAAATATCAAGAAGAGGCTGACCAAGACAGACTCTAAATAGAGAACACATGAATCGAATACGAACTCACACGTACATACCAGATACGGATATTGGACACATACAAAGGTATCAAGGATATATGTTCATTAATAATGTTGAACATATGTCAAGAACTCAAAGATACATGTTTGATAAGGATGTTTAACACATATCAAGAAGAGGCTGACCAAGACAGACTATAAATAGAGAACACCTGAATCAAAGGCAAACTCACACGTATATGCCCGGTAAGGATATGGGAAACATACAAAGATATCAAATATATATGTTAGGTAAGAATGTTGTACATATCTCAAGACATAAACGATAAATGTTCGATAAGGATGTTGAACACATATCAAGAAGAGGCTGACCAAGATAGACTATAAATAGAGAACACCTGAATAAAAGGAGAACTTACATGTACATGCTCGATAAGGATATGTGTTACACTTAAAGATATGAAAGATATATGTTCGTTATGAATGTTGAAAATATCTCAATACATCAATGATACATGTTTGATAATGATGTTAAACACATATCAAGAAGAGGTTGACCAAGACAGACTCTAAATAAAAAACACATGAACCAAAGGCGAACTCACTTGTACATGCCTGGAAAGGATATGGGACACATACAAAGATATGAAAGACATTAGTTAGATAAGATTTTTGATCATATATCTAGACATCAATGATACATATTCGATAAGGATGTTAAAGACATATCAAGAAGAGGCTGACCAAGACAAACTCTAAATTGGGAACACCTGAATCGAATGCGAACTCACATGTAAATGCCCAACAAGGATATACATACATATATATCCAAGATATATGTTTGGTAAGAATGTTGAACATATCTCAGGACATCTATGATAAATTTTCGATAAGGATGTTGAACACATATCAAGATGAGGCTGAACAAGACAAATTCTAAATAGAGAACACCTGAATCGAATGCTGCCTCACATGTACATGCCTGGTAAGGGTATACATACAAAGATATCAAATATATATTTTCGGTAAGAATGTTTAACATATCTTAATACATAAAGGATACTTGTTCGATTAGGATGTTGAACACATATCAAGCAGAGGTTGACCAAGACAGACTCTAAATATAGATTAGACGGATCAAAGGCGAACTCACACGTACATTCTCATTTAGGATATGTTACACATACAAAGATATCTAAGATATATGTTCACTAAGAATGTAAAACATGATACATATTCGATAAGGATGTATAACATATATCAAGAAGAGGCTGACCAATACAAACTCTAAATAGAGAACACCTAAATTGAAGGCAAAGTCACAAGTACATGCCCAGTAAGGATATGTGACTCATACAAATTTATCAAAGATATATGTTCGGTACTAGGGTTGAAGATATATGAAGACATCAATGATACATGTTCGACAAGGATATTAAACACATATCAAGAAGAGGCTGACCAAGACAGATTCCAAATGTAGAACACCTGAATCAAAGGCGAACTCATACTTACATGCATAGTAAGGATATGGGACACATAGAAAGATATCAAAGATATATGTTCGGTAAGAATGTTAAACATATCTCAAGAAATCAATGATACATGTTTGATAATAATGTTGAACACATATCAAGAAGAGACTGATGAAGACATACTCTAAATAGAGAAAACCTAAATTAAAGGTGAACTCACACGTGCATTCCCGATAATGATATGAGACACATACAATAATATAAAAGATATATGTTCGGTAAGAGAGTTAAACATATCTCAAGACATCAATTATACATATTCGATAAGGATGTTGAACACATATCAAGAAGATGTTGACCAAGACAGACTCTAAATAGAGAACACCTGAATCGAATGTGAACTCGCACAAACATGCCCGGTACGGATATAGGACACATACAAAGATATTAAAGATATATGTTCATTAATAATGTTGAACATATATCAAGAAAACAAATATACATGTTTAATAAGGATGTTGAACACATAAGAAGAAGAGGCTGACCAAGACAGACTATAAATGGAGAACACCTAATTCAAAGGCAAACTCACACGTATATGCCTGGTAAGGATATGGGAAACATACAAAGATATCAAAGATATATGTTAGGTAAGAATGTTGAACATATCTCAAGAGATAAATGATAAATGTTCGATAAGGATGTTGAACACATATCAAGAAGAGGCTGATGAAGACAAAATCTAAATAGATAACACTTGAATCAAAGGAAAACTCAGACGTACATGATCGGGAAGGATATGTGACACATACAAAGATGTCAAAGATATATGTTCGATAAGAATGTTGAACATATCTCAACACATTAACGATACATGTTCGATAAGGATGTTGAACACATATCAAGAAGAGGCAGACCAAGACAAACTCTAAATAGAGAACACCTAAATCAAAGGCGAACTCACACGTACATGCCCGATAAGGATATGTGACACCTACAAATATATCAAAGATATATGTTCGTCAAGAATGTTTAAAATATATAAAGACATCAAGTATGCATATTCGATAAGGATGTTGGACACATATCAAGAAGAGGCTTTCCAAGACAGACTCTAAATAAAGAACACCTGAATCGAAGGCGAACTCACACATACATACCCGATAAGGATATTGAAAACATACGATGATATCTAATATATATGTTCGGTAAGAATGTTGAACATATCTCAAGACATCAACGATAAAAATTCGATAAGGATGTTTAACACATATAAAGAAGAGGCTGGCCAAGACCGACTTTAAATAGAGAACACATGGATCAAAGGAGAACTCAGACATACATGCCCGATAAGGATATGTGTCACATACAAAGATATCAAATATATAAGGTCGATAAGAATGTTGAACATATCTTAAGACATAAACGAAACATGTTCGATAAGGATGTTGAGCACATATCAAGAAGAGGCAGACCAAGACGAACTCTAAATAGAGAACACAAGAATAAAAGGCGAATTCACACATACATGTCCGATAAGGATACAGGACACATACAAAGATGTCAATGATATATGTTCGGTAATAATGTTAAACATATACCAAGACATCAAAGATACATGTTCAATAAGGATGTTGAACACATATTAAGAAGAGGCTGACAAAGACAACCTCTAAATATAGGACACCTGAATTCAAGGCTAACTCACACTTACATGCACGGTAAGGATAACGGACACATACAAAGATATCTAAGACATATGTTCGGTAAGAATGTTGAACATATCTCAAGAAATCAATAATACATGTTTGATAAGGATGTTGAACACATATCAAGAAGAGGCTGACCAAGACAAACTCTAAATAGAGAACACTTGAATCAAAGGCAAACTCAGACGAACATGATCGGTAAGGATATGTGAACATACAAAGATGTCAAAGATATATGTTCGATAAGAATGTTGAACATATCTAAAGACATGAACGATACATGTTTGATAAGAATGTCGAACACATATGAAGAAGAGGAAGACAAAGACAAACTCTAAATAGAGAACACCTAAATCAAAGGCGAACTCACACGTACATGCCCGGTAAGGATATGTGACACATACAAATATATCAAAGATATATGTTCGGAAAGAATGTTGAACATATATCAAGACATTAGCGATGCATATTCGATAAGGATGTTGAACTCATATGAAGAAGAGGTTGACCAAGACAGAATCTAAATAGAGAAAACATGAAAAGAAGGGGAAATCACACATACAAACCCGATAAGGATATTGGACACATACAAAGATATCTAATATATATGTTCTGTAAGAATGTTGAACATATATCAAGACATCAACGATAAATGTTCGATAAGGGTGTTTAACACATATCAAGAAGAGGCTGACCAAGACCGACTTTAAATAGAGAACACCTAGATCAAAGGAGAACTCACACATACATGCCCGATAAGGATATGTGTCACATACAAAGATATCAAATATATAAGGTCGGTAAAAATGTTGAACATATCTTAAAACTTAAACGATACATGTTCGATAAGGATGTTGAGCACATATCAAGAAGAGGCAGACCAAGACGGACTCTAAATAGAGAACACCAGATTAAAAGGCGAACTCACACATACATGTCCGATAAGGATACGGGACACATACAAAGATGTCAATGATATATGTTCGGTAATAATGTTAAACATATATCAAGACATAAAAGAGACATGTTCTATAAGGATGTTGAAAACATATCAAGAAGAGGCTGACAAAGACAAACTCTAAATATAGGACACCTAAATCAAAGGCTAACTCACATTTAAATGCACGGTAAGGATAAGGGACACATACAAAGATATCTAATATATATGTTCGGTAAGAATGTTGAACATATATCAAGATTTCAATGATACATGTTTGATAAGGATGTTGAACACATATCAAGAAGAGGCTGACCAAGATAGACTGTAAATAGAGATCATATGAATCAAGGGTGAAATCACACGTACATGCCCGATAAGTATTTTGAATACATATCAAGAAGAGGCTTACCAAGACATACTCTAAATAGAGAACACTTGAATCAAAGGCAAACACAAATGTACATGATCGGTAAGGATATGTCACACATACAAAGATATCAAAGATATATGTTCGATTAGAATTTTGAACATATCTCAAGACATTAAGGATACATGTTCGATAAGGATGTTGAACACATATCAAGAAGAGGCTGACTAAGATAGACTCAATATTGAGAACACCAGAATTAAAGGCGAACTCACACGTACATGCCTGTTAAGGATATAGGACACATACAAAGATATCAAATATATATTCGGTAAGAATTTTGAACTTATCTCAAGACATCAATGATACATGTTCTATAAGGATGTTTAACATATATCAAGAAGAGGCTGACCAAGACAGGCTCTTAATAAAGAACACCTGAATGAAGGGAAAACTCACACGTACATGCCCAGGAAGGATATATGACACATACAAAGATATCAAAGATATATGTTCGGTAATAATGTTAAACATATATCAAGACATCTAAGATACATATTTGATAAGGATGTTGAACACATATCAAGAAGAGGCTGACAAAGACATACTCTAAATATAAAACACCTTAATCAAAGGCTTACTCAAACTTACATGCACGGTAAGGATAAGGGAAACATACAAATATATTTAGAATATATGTTCGGTAAGAATGTTGAACATATCTGAAGACATCAATGATACATGTTTGATAAGGATGTTGAACACATATCAAGAAGAGGCTGACCAAGACAGACTCTAAATAGAGAACACCTGAATTAAAGGCAAACTCACACGTACATGCCTGGTAAGGATATGGGAAACATACAAAGATATCAAAGATATATGTTAGGTAAGAATGTTGAAAATATCTCAAGATATAAAGGATAAATGTTCATTAAGTATGTTGAACACATATCAAGAAGAGGCTGACCAAGACATACTCTAAATAGAGAACACTTAAATCAAAGGCAAACACAGACATACATGATCGGTAAGTATATGTGACACATACAAAGATATCAAAGTATATTTTCGATTAGAATGTTGAACATATCTCAAGACATTAACGATACATGTTCGATAAGGATGTTAAACACATATCAAGAAGAGGCAGACCAAGATAGACTCAATATTTAGAACACCTGAATCAAAGGCGAACTCACATGTACATGCCTGGTAAGGATATGGGACACATACAAAGATATCAAATATATATTCGGTCAGAATGTTGAACTTATCTCAAGACATCAACGATACATGTTCGATAAGGATGTTGAACATATATCAAGAAGAGGCTGACCAAGACAGGCTCTTAATAAAGAACACCTGAATCAAAGGCAAACTCACACGTACATGCCCAGTAAAGATATATGACACATACAAAGATATCAAAGATATATGTTCGGTAAAAATGTTAAACATATATCAAGACATCAAAGATACATGTTTGATAAGGATGTTGAACACATATCAAGAAGACGCTGACAAAGACAAACTCTAAATATAGAACACATGAATCAAAGGATAACTCAGACTTACATACACGGTAAGGATAAGGGACACATACAAAGAAATCAAAGATATATGTTCGGTAAAAATGTTGAACATATCTCAAGACATCAACGATACATGTTCGATAAGGATGTTAAACACATATCAAGAAGAGGCTGACCAAGACAGACTCTAAATAGAGAACACTTGAATTAAAGGCAAACTCACACGTACATGCCCGATAAGGATATGGGAAACATAAAAAGATATCAAAGATATATGTTAGGTAAGAATGTTTAAAATATATCAAGAAATAAACAATAAATGTTCGATAAGGATGTTGAACACATATCAAGAAGAGGCTTACCAAGACATAATCTAAACAGAGAACACTTGAATCAAAGGCAAACACAGAAGTACATGATCGGTAACGATACGTGAGACGTACAAAGAAATCAAAGATATATGTTTGATAAGAATGTTGAACATATCACAAGAAATTAACGATACATGTTAGATAAGGATGTTTAACACATATCAAGAAGACGCAGACCAAGACAAACTCAAAATAGTGCACACGTGAATCAAAGGTGAACTCACACGTACATGCATGCTAAGGATATGGGACACAAACAAAGATATCAGATATATATTTTCGGTAAGAATGTAGAAAATATCTCAAGACATCAATGATACATGTTAGGTAAGAATGTTGAACATATATCAAGAAGAGGCTGACCAAGACAAACTCTAAATGGAGAATAACTGAATCAAAGGAAAACTCACACGTACATGCCCAGTAAGGATATGTGACACATACAAAGATATCAAAGATATATGTTCGGTAGTAATATTAAACATATATCAAGACATCAAAGATACATGTTTGATAAGGATGTTGAACACGTATCAAGAAGAGGCTGACAAAGACAGACTCAAAATATATATCACCTGAATCAAAGGCTAACTCACACTTACATGCACGGTAAGGATAAGGGACACATACAATGATATATAAGATATATGTTCGGTAAAAATGATAGAGTCTAAATAGAGAACAACTTAATCAAAGGTGAACTCACACGTACATGCCTGATAAGGATATTAGACACATACAAATATATCAAAGATATATGTTCGGTAAGAATGTTGAACATATCTCAAGACATAAACGATAAATGTTTGATAAGGATGTTGAACACATATCAAGAAATGGCTGACCAAGACAGACATTAAATAGAGAACACTTGAATCAAAGGCAAAATATAGAACACCTGAATCAAAGGCTAACTCACACTTACATCCACGGTAAGGATAAAGAACACATACAATGACATCTAAGATATATGTTCGGTAAGAATGTTGAACATATCTCAAGACATCAATGATACATGTTTGATAAGGATGTTAAACACATATCAAGAAGAGGCTGACCAAGATAGACTATAAATAAAGAACATCTGAATCAAAGGTGAACTCACACATACATGCTCGATAAGGATATTGGACATATACAAAGATATGAAAGATATATGTTCGGTAAGAATGTTGAACATATCTCAAGACATTAACGATACATGTTCGATAAGGATGTTGAACACATATCAAGAAAAGACTGACCAAGACAGACTCTAAATAGAGAACACTTGAATCAAAGGCAAACTCACAAGTACATGCCCGGTAAGGATATTGGAAACATACAAAGATATCAAATATATATGTTAGGTAAGAATGTTGAAAATACCTCAAGACATAAACGACAAATGTTTGATAAGGATGTTGAACACATACCAAGAAGAGGTTGACCAAGACATTCTCTAAATAGAGAACACTTGAAACAAAGGCAAACACAGGCGTACATGATCGGTAAGGATATGTGACACATAAAAAGATATCAAAGATATATGTTCTATAAGAATGTTAAACCTATCTCAAGACATTAACGATACATGTTCGATAAGAATGTTGAACACATATCAAGAAGAGGCAGACCAATACAGACTCTAAATAGATAACACCTGAATCAAAGGCGAACTCACACGTACATGCCTTGTAACGAAATGGGATACATACAAAGATATCAAATATATAAGTTCGGTAAGAATGTTGAACTTATCTTAAGACGTCAACGATACATGTTTGATAAGGATGTTGAACATATAGCAAGAAGAGGCTGACTAAGACATGCTCTTAATAAAGAACACCTGAATCAAAGGTGAACTCACACGTACATGCCCGGTAAGGATATGGGTCACATACAAAGATATCAAAGATATATGTTCGGATATAATGTTAAACATATATCAAGACATCAAAGATGCATGTTTGATAAGTATGTTAAACACATATCAAGAAGAGGCTGACAAAGACAGACTCAAAATATAGAACACCTGAATCAAAGGCTAACTCACACTTACATCCACGGTAAGGATAAGGGACACATACAATGACATCTAAGATATATGTTCAGTAAGAATGTTGAACATATCTCAAGACATCAATGATACATGTTTGATAAGGATGTTGAACACATATCAAGAAGAGGCTGACCAAGATAGACTCTAAATAGAGAACATCTGAATCAAAGGTGAACTCACACGTACATGCTCGATAACGATATTGGACACACACAAAGATATCAAAGATATATGTTCGGTAAAAATGTTGAACATATCTCAAGACATCAATGATACATGTTCGATAAGGATGTTGAACACATATCAAGAAAAGACTGACCAAGACAGACTCTAAATATAGAACACCTGAATCAAAGGAAAACTCACAAGTACATGCCCGGTAAGGATATGGGAAACATACAAAGATATCAAATATATATGTTAGGTAAGAATGTTGAAAATATCTCAAGACATAAACGACAAATGTTTGATAAGGATGTTGAACACATACCAAGAAGAGGCTGACCAAGACATACTCTAAATAGAGAACACTTGAAACAAAAGCAAACAAAGGCGTACATGATCGGTAAGGATATGTGACACATACAAAGATATCAAAGATATATGTTCTATAAGAGTGTTGAACCTATCTCAAGACATTAACGATACATGTTAGATAAGAATGTTGAACACATATCAAGAAGAGGCAGACCAAGACAAACTCTAAATAGATAACACCTGAATCAAAGCCGAACTCACACGTACATGCCTTGTAACGACATGGGACACATACAAAGATATCAAATATATAAGTTCGGTAACAATGTTGAAATTATCTCAAGACATCAACGATACATGTTTGATAAGGATGTTGAACATATATCAAGAAGAGGCTGACCAAGACATGCTCTTAATAAAGAACACCTGAATCAAAGGTGAACTCACACGTACATGCCCGGTAAGGATATGGGACACATACAAAGATATCAAAAATATATGTTTGGTAAGAATGGTAAACATATCTCTAGATATAGTTATTACATATTCGATAAGGATGTTGAACATATATCAAGAAGAGGCTGACCAAGACAAACTCTAAATGGAGAATACCTGAATCAAAGGCAAACTCACACGTACATGCACAATAAGGATACGTGACACATACAAAGATATCAAAGATATATGTTCGGATATAATGTTAAACATATATCAAGACATCAAAGATGCATGTAAAGATATATGTTCGGATATAATGCTAAACATATATCAAGACATCAAAGATGCATGTTCGATAAGTATGTTGAACACATATCAAGAAGAGGCTGACAAAGACAGACTCAAAATATAGAACACCTGAATCAAAGGCTAACTCACACTTACATCCACGGTAAGGATAAGGGACACATACAATGACATCTAAGATATATGTTCGGTAATAATGTTGAACCTATCTTAAGACATTAATGATACATGTTCGATAAGAATGTTAAACACATATCAAGAAGAGGCAGACCAAGACAGACTCTAAATAGATAACACCTGAATCAAAGGAGAACTCACATGTACATGCCTTGTAACGACATGGGACATATACAAAGATTTCAAATATATAAGTTAGGTAAGAATGGTGAACTTATCTTAAGCCGTCAACGATACATGTTTGATAAGGATGTAGAACATATATCAAGAAGAGGCTGACCAAGACATGCTCTTAATAAAGAACACTTGAATCAAAGGTGAACTCACATGTACATGCCCGATAAGGATATGGGACACATACAAAGATATCAAAAATATATGTTTGGTAAGAATGTTAAACATATCTCTAGACATAGTTGATACATATTCGATAAGGATGTTGAACATATATCAAGAAGAGGCTGACCAAGACAAACTCTAAATGGAGAATACTTGAATCAAAGGCAAACTCACACGTACATGCCCAATAAGGAAATGTGACACATACAAAGATATCAAAGATATATGTTCGGATATAATGTTAAACATATATCAAGACATCAAAGATGTATGTTCGATAAGTATGTTGAACACATATCAAGAAGAGGCTGACAAAGACAGACTCAAAATATAGAACACCTGAATCAAAGGCTAACTCACACTTACATCCACGGTAAGGATAAGGGACACATACAATGACATCTAAGATATATGTTCGATAAGAATGTTGAACATATCTCAAGACATCAATGATACATGTTTGATAAGGATGTTGAACACATATCAAGAAGAGGCTGACCAAGATAGACTCTAAATAGAGAACATCTGAATCAAAGGTGAACTCACACGTACATGCTCGATAAAGATATTTGACACATACAAAGATATCAAAGATATATGTTCGGTAAAAATGTTGAACATATCTCAAGACATCAATGATACATGTTTGATAAGGATGTTGAACACATATCAAGAAAAGACTGACTAAGACAGACTCTAAATATAGAACACCTGAATCAAAGGAAAACTCACGAGTACATGCCCGGTAAGGATATGGGAAACATACAAAGATATCAAATATATATGTTTGGTAAGAATGTTGAAAATATCTCAAGACATAAATGACAAATGTTTGATAAGGATTTTGAACACATACCAAGAAGAGGCTGACCAAGACATACTCTAAATAGAGACCACTTGAAACAAAGGCAAACAAAGGCGTACATGATCGGTAAGGATATATGACACATACAAAGATATCAAAGATATATGTTCTATAAGAGTGTTGAACCTATATCAAGACATTAACGATACATGTTCGATAAGAATGTTGAACACATATCAAGAAGAGGCAGACCAAGACAAACTCTAAATAGCTAACACCTGAATCAAAGCCGAACTCACACGTACATGCCTTGTAACGACATGGGACACATACAAAGATATCAAATATATAAGTTCGGTAAGAATGTTGAAATTATCTCAAGACATCAACGATACATGTTTGATAAGGATGTTGAACATATATCAAGAAGAGGCTGACCAGGACATTCTCTTAATATAGAACACCTGAATCAAAGGTGAACTCACACGTACATGCCCGGTAAGGATATGGGACACATACAAAGATATCAAAAATATATGTTTGGTAAGAATGTTAAACATATCTCTAGATATAGTTATTACATATTCGATAAGGATGTTGAACATATATCAAGAAGAGGCTGACCAAGACAAACTCTAAATGGAGAATACCTGAATCAAAGGCAAACTCACACGTACATGCCCAATAACGATATGTGACACATACAAAGATATCAAAGATATATGTTCGGTAATGATGTTAAACATATATCAAGACATCAAAGATACATGTTCGATAAGTATGTTGAACACATATCAAGAAGAGGCTGACAAAGACAGACTCAAAATATAGAACACATGAATCAAAGGCTAAATCACACTTACATCCACGGTAAGGCTAAGGGACACATGCAATGACATCTAAGATATATGTTCGGTAAGTATGTTGAACATATCTCAAGACATCAATGATACAAGTTTGATAAGGATGTTGAAAACATATCAAGAAGAGGCTGACCAAGATAGACTCTAAATAGAGAACATCTGAATTGAAGGTGAAGTCACACGTACATGCTCGATAAGGATATTGGACACATACAAAGATATCAAAGATATATGTTCGGTAAGAATGTTGAACATATCTCAAGACATCAATGATACATGTTCGGTATATATGTTGAACACATATGAAGAAAAGACTGACCAAGACAGACTCTAAATAGAGAACACCAGAGTCAAAGGCAAACTCACAAGTACATGCCCGGTAAGGATATGGGAAACATACAAAGATATCAAATATATATGTTAGGTAAGAATGTTGAAAATATCTCAAGACATAAACGACAAATGTTTGATAAGGATGTTGAACACATACCAAGAAGAGGCTGACCAAGACATACTCTAAATAGAGAACACTTGAAACAAAGGTAAACAAAGGCGTACATGATCAGTAAGGATATGTGACACATACAAAGATATCAAAGATATATGTTCTATAAGAGTGTTGAACCTATCTCAAGACATTAACGATACATGTTCGATAAGAATGTTGAACACATATCAAGAAGAGGCAGACCAAGACAAACTCTAAATAGATAACACCTGAATCAAAGCCGAACTCACACGTACATGCCTTATAACGACATGGGACACATACAAAGATATCAAATATATAAGTTCGGTAATAATGTTGAAATTATCTCAAGACATCAACGATACATGTTTGATAAGGATGTTGAACATATATCAAGAAGAGGCTGACCAAGACATGCTCTTAATAAAGAACACCTGAATCATAGGTGAACTCACACGTACATGTCCGGTAAGGATATGGGACACATACAAAGATATCAAAAATATATGTTTGGTAAGAATGTTAAACATATCACTAGATATAGTTATTACATATTCGATAAGGATGTTGAACATATATCAAGAAGAGGCTGACCAAGACAAACTCTAAATGGAGAATACCTGAATCAAAGGCAAACTCACACGTACATGCCCAATAAGGATATGTGACACATACAAAGATATCAAAGTTATATGTTCGGTAATGATGTTAAACATATATCAAGACATCAAAGATACATGTTCGATAAGTATGTTGAACACATATCAAGAAGAGGCTGACAAAGATAGACTCAAAATATAGAACACATGAATCAAAGGCTAACTCACACTTACATCCACAGTAAGGCTAAGGGACACATGCAATGACATCTAAGATATATGTTCAGTAAGTATGTTTGTTGTACCCCAAAATTTTCCCTCCCATATTCTTCAAGATTTGCAAAGAGCAAGCTTCAAAATCTCTCCAAGGGTTGCACAGTTCAAGGGCCTCCTAACAGTCAAAAATTAGGGTTTTGGTTCTGGCAAAGAAAATGAAGTTTCCAAGGGTCCAATCAAGTCCCACTTGCCTATAAATATGGTCAAGCATCCTCATACAAAGTTTCAAGACTTACAACACAAAATTGCACAGTCAAAAACCCTAATTGCACTACAGTCAATTGTAGGGGCAAAATGGTCATTTGACAGTCAAAAGTTCAAATTTTTGGTCAACATCTCATTTTGAAGCCACAAACATCATTTGATCAATGCTTGATCATGATTCTCAAAGCTTGGCTCAAAAAGTCTCAAGATGCAAAAGTTTCCATATTTGGACAGTTGAAAAAGTTAACTATAACTTGACCAAGGCATAACTTCCACATGGATTATCAGAAAAATTCCATCCAAAGATAATTTTGAAGAGAAAGACATTTCCTACAACTCCTCTTCACACTTCAAGTCCAAGAAATGCTCTCACAAAAAGTTATCAATTTCAACATTATAGGTCATTTTCAAAAGTCAACAAAAAGGGACTTTAAGTCAAAGGCCATAACTTGAGATTGGTAAATCAAAATGACATGGTACCAAAGACATTGGTTAGAGGACTTCAAGACATTTCCAAAATGTCCAAGAACATGAGCAAAGCTTAAAAATTGAGCAAGATATGCCTTGTGGAAGTTGGGAAATGTTTGGATATTTTGAAAAGTCAACTTTGCTTCAAATGTCTTAAAATTGCTAATGGGCCTCTTTTCCTTCCAAGAATAATCATCCAAAGCATGTGCACGACCATTTGGCCCAAAGGGAAGTTATTCATCATTTTTATTTTATTTATTTGAATTTTTAATTGCTAGAAATTCATTTAATTAATTAAAATATGTGGAAAATACTAAACCAATGCAATCAAATCTTTTTATGCATGGAATAACTCAAGGATTTCGTGCATGATCAGATAGG
Organism: Vicia faba; assembly: GCA_948472305.1. Taxonomy (NCBI): domain Eukaryota; kingdom Viridiplantae; phylum Streptophyta; class Magnoliopsida; order Fabales; family Fabaceae; genus Vicia; species Vicia faba. The sequence continues at coordinate 344,134,434 of OX451741.1, forward strand.
GAAAGAATCAAGTTAATTGGACATGATTTGAATCAAATATGCATGAAAAAGATTGAAAATTATATGCATGAAAATCCAATATTCTTTACATCAATGCTTTGATTCTTTGGACCAAAAACTCAACCCTAATCGTTCACACGTATATACTCATGCAAACCCTAGTGTTCATGACCTCTAAGCTGCGCCAGAAAAGGAGAACTAAGTTTGAGTTTTTGTGGAAAAAGTCCAAAACGGAAAACCACCTTTTAGTGCGATTCAAGGCCAAATAATCATTCCATTGTGTTCCTGAGGCTTCAAGGAACGTGTCTGAATCAAAATCGTTATCCCTAACGCCCAGAATTCGTAGAACAGCCTCGTCCTGTTCATGCTTTTTTCCATGTTCTTGCATCATGATTCATGCTTTGTTTGCTATTTTTAATGATTGATTTGTGTTGTTTGACTCATTACGAAGCTAACCATGTATGTTAATTAAGTTTTCCTCACCCATACGCGATTTCACCATGGACGATCATTAGGGTTACTAAGCTGTGAAATTGGGGGTTTACTCCTATGGAAAAATTGGACCATAAGAATGATGCCATTGAATTCTTGAGGTTCCACTGGATCTAACACACACCTCGCGATTAATTTATGATTAGCAGGGTGCTAATCGCTATTTTTGTATACACTATTTAGTGGGGGTTTAAAACCCCCGCTATTCAATTGGTTTTTATTGCAGGTAAAGCAAGCCAAGGAAGAAGAAGATGAGGTGTAAGGCGATGGTTGGTTCATTTGAAATTCGCGCGAAAATCTGCCACTAGCGCTTGTTTTGTCTTATGATATTTATTTGTTATTATATAATCAAAACGCGTTCACAGCTCCATTGGCAAGGCATTTGGTTGGTAATCTCTGGGACCTGGGTTCGAACCCCAGGTCCCCCATCCTATTTCCATATTTTTCCTCTAACCATATTTGCACGCAGCGTTCAACACAAAGGCCTACCATACACCCCTGCCCCAAATGTGCCACATGGCCACTGAGGGTGATCCAAGGGCCAATGTTTGAAGAACATCATGGACGTTAGTCAACACACATGCACGCCAGCATAAAAGTCAGAAGGGCCAGGACTTATTGGGCCGAAAATGCTGAATTTAACCTCCAATTGGGGACAGAACCCCCCATGGTTTGCCTTTCATTCTTTCTTTTCATATTTTTCTAGTTTATTGGTTTTAATTAATTTCCTTTAAATTCTTTAATTTAATTTATTTTCATAAAATATAAAAAGAATAAAAAAATTAGAAAAGACAAAAAAATGAATATATTTGATTTAGTATTTTTTTGTAAATAAATAATATCATTTAATTTAGTTTTCAATTCTAGGGTTAATTTTAATACATTTTCTTAATAAATTAAAAAAACTTGTAGAATTAGGTTTTAATCAATTTTTATCTTTTTCTTTTATTTTCTCATCACTAATAATTAATTAATTATTTTTCATAAATCAAATTGCATTAATTAATTAGGTTTAATTTTAGGTAATTTTCATATTTTCTCAATAAATTAAAAAAATAGGGTTAATTAGGTTTAAATTTCATTTAATTCACATAAAAAATCATAAATACCAAAAACCCTCAAAAATAATTTCTTTTTTCTTTAATTTAATTAATTTGTTAGTAATAATTTAATTTCATTAAAAAGGGTCCAACGCCCTCGCTTTCAATTTTAATTCAATTCGCGAATTTTATTTTATTTCTTATAATATCAATGTAATTCTCCCAAAGCCATGTAATTCGGACATTTTATATTTCTCGCACTTTATTTCTTTATTTTATGCCAAATCGGGTCCTGGATTTAATTTGGCGATGTGGACCCGCGCCTTTGTAATAGTTTAGGAACTTTATATTTCTCGCAACTTTTTAACTGTTAACTATTGCATGCAAGAATGAATGTCTAAATAAAAACAAAAGCGTAGATCACCATAACATAACAAGACAAAAATATCTGAAAACGACACACAAATCACACACCACCCCTAGGGTACGCCTCACTGTTGCCTTGCCTCGAAAGGTGATCGTCGAGTAGAGGATGTCTTAGTAAGTCCTCATGATCCGGGAACCTGGCATGAGGGTAGCTTCTAAGGTGTCTTCCCATTGCTCCGGTGATCACCATGTCCCGAACCTTCGAATTGACCCGAACACCTCCAACGGTGGTGCTACCTACCTCTCAATGGTGGGATGGCACTACTTTAAGGACATTTACACAGACGAATTCCTTAGGGTAGGTAGACGACTCTAGATACTTGCTCTAAATTTCAAAACAAATCAAAATACTTTTCACACCGACACTTTTCAAAAGCTTTCGAAAGCAACTTTTCAAACACTCTTGAGGACCGATACAAGAGTCGAACTGGAATTTTCAAAGAAACTCTTTTTAAAACCCACAGTTGAAAAGCAAACAAACCATTTTTGAAAACACATTGAGCAAGTATCTAAGAGCCCATGGATAAACATGGATAGAAAGGGTGCTAACACCTTCCCTTTCTATAACCTACCTCCCGAACCGAGAGCAATCTCTATAAGGAATTTTTCTGTGCTTTTGTCCTTTCCATTTGGAGAAAATAAAAGACGGTGGCGACTCTTGCTTCCGCGACATTTCGCGAACCAGCGTTAAACAGTCAGTTCCAGATCCACCGATCACAGAACTGGCGACTCTGCTGGGGAATTAAACTTAAAGTGAGGTGTACCTTAGGGTTAGTTCATAACTGTGTTTTCAATTGTATTGACTTGTCTGCTTTAAATTTGTGGGTGGCATCGGAGTTACATAGATCCTAACCCGGATCTGGGGATACCCTGTTTAGGTAGCATAAGCTGTGAGGGACCTGTCCGGCGTAGACCGACACGGGTGAAACAGTGGCTACGTTGGTGTGGCACCTTGGTCTGTATCGATATCCCTTGTGTTGCAACGAGGAGAATATGGGTCTTCCGAGGAGTCATTAAGCACCAACAACCTTAGAACCTTAAAATGACACAACTTGGCCATTAGAACAGTAGCAGTATGCTACGCCCATTGAGGCTAAACTCTCGTGATGGTTCTGGCCGCAAGAAAAGATTGCGATGCTGGAGTTATGACCGATTGAGGGTAGTCAATGATATTGGGATCCTCTAAGAACCCGGTTACTTTGATAGGACAGGTATGAACCAACAAACTGAAAGAGGGTAATACCTAGACCTCATGCTGGCCTAAACTTTAAGGGTCTGTCTTGTGTGACTTGTGTGCCTTACCATGTTTGCCTTTGTATCTATTTGTGGTGTGCTTTATCATATCATCATAACATCATGAGCATTGCATGCATCCTGCATAAGGACTGACCATTTCAAAGACAAAAGGGTTTCACCTTTGCTCTGTTTTGTAGGACACCATCATGCCCGTGCGAAGTAATACTATCCGGTTCAACTTTGTTCACTCACCTGAGTTGCTTGAAGAGTTGGTTAGCAGAATTCCAAATACCACTTCCTTCATTCAGAGGCATGGTTCTCTTCTCGGTTTAGTCACTGCAAAGCGGGATCAACAGTTGATGAGTGTTCTAACCCAGTTCTATGACCCTCTGTACCAGTGCTTCACCTTTCAAGACTTCCAGCTGGTCCCTACCCTGGAAGAGTTCTCTGATTTGCTTGGTATCCCTATCTTGGATCAGACCCCCTTTACTGGTTGGGAAAAGACCCTCAGGCTTGAGGAGGTTGCTGCAACTCTTCCCTTGACACATCAAGAGGTAATGGATAACTGGGTAACTAGAAGCGGAGTTAAGGGTTTCTTGGCCAAGTTTCTAATTGGTAAGGCTAACAGTTTCTGGAACGACCTGGACTTTAGGGCATATGAAGACATCTTGGCTCTCATAATCTATGGGTTAGTCTTGTTTCCTAATCCTGACAACTTCATCAATGTCACTGCCATAAGGATCTTTATGTCTCAGAATCCTGTACCCACTCTCTTGGGTGATATCCTGCAACAACTTCATGCTCGTACTACCCGAAGACGAGGAACTCTATGGTGTTGTATCCCTTTGTTGGTGAGGTGGTTTATTTCGCACCTCCCTAAGTTCTTGCTGAAGAACCAAGAAGGAAGAGGTTGGGCTCATAGGTTAATGTCTCTCACCGATAAAGACATCATTTGGACTTGCAGAGGTTTGGATGAGATAGCTATTATTGATCGATGCGGGGAATACCCCAATGTTCCTCTGATTGGTACCCAAGGAGGAATCTCTTACAATCCATGTCTAGTGCTCCGACAGTTTGGAAGAGCCAGAAGAGGAGGTCCTCATGAAATGTTGGTGCCTCACATCAGTTTTGAGTTTCAAGTGGATAGTGATGAGCTGCGTCGAAGGTTCATCAAGGCTTGGGACAAAGTTCATAAAGCTGACCCACAAGAGTTGGGGCCAAAGACTTCTTTACCTATGGAAGCCTACTACAAATGGGTTCGCATCCGTGCTCAGAAGTTAGGTATGCCATACGAAGCCGTCAGACCTATCATTCTTGAGTATCCTGACAAAGATGGTGTTCCTCCAACTGTCCTTCCTCCTCAGATACCTACTGATTATGAGACATTAAAGAGGTCTTGGTCGCAATTGCAAGAAGAGCGGGATTCTTACCGGGAAAAATTCAACGAGCAGGAGTTGAAGATCCAGAAGCTGACAAAGCAGTTGGAGAATGAGAGAGCTCTAAATGACTACATTCGTACTGAGAAGAGGAGACCATGGGATCAATGAGGAGTTCTGGATGTTCTTTTACAGTTTTATTTCCCTTTTCAGTATTTCCTTTTCATGTAACGCCTAAGGGCAACCTGTCGAACAATTTAAGTTTCAAAGTTGAATCTAATGAAGTGTGTTCCTTTTTGTTTACAAAGTTGATTCCCGATTGTCTTTGAAAACATAAATCATACGCATTCCATTCATCATGTGCATAGCAAGTTTTCTTCTTTTCAGGTTGCTTACCGTTCTTCGCTGTTTATTTCAGCATCATGAATCCTGACTCATCATCAACCGAGATGTCCATCAAGGCTCTTCAGGCGCAGAATGCGCAATTTCAGGAACTAATCATGGGTTTGGCTCAGGGCCAAGAAGAGCTGAAGGCTCTGCTCCTGAAGAAGGAGAAGAAGAAGAAGAAGAGGAGAACTGTTCTTTTTAACTCGGGCCGAAGGTTTGGCAACACTCTGCAAAATGAAGAGGCTGGTTCTTCTATAGGCAAGGGTAGTCCTCAAGAGGGAAAAGGTCCAAGTCCGGTAGTCTCCGACAACGAGACTGATTTTGATGAGGAACAGTATCCTCCTGCAGAAGACAGATATAAGCAGTTGGAAGACAGATTGAATGCTATGGAGATCCAACAAGTGCCTGGGCTGGATTTCGGAGACTTGGGTTTGTCTACTGGTGTGATCATTCCTCACAAGTTCAAAGCACCATCTTTTACCAAGTATGACGGGGCGTCTTGTCCCAAGCTACACCTCAGGTCTTACATACGGAAGATTCAACCATAATCAGTGGACAAGAACTTGTGGATCCACTTCTTCCAGGAGAGTCTTTCAGGGACTCATCTCAAATGGTTCTATCAGCTGGATGGGACCAAAGTTCGTAACTGGGAGGAGTTGGCTACTGCTTTCTATAAGCAGTATCAATATAATTCCGACCTTGCCCTTACATGTACCCAACTCCAGGGTATGTCGTTGGGGTCAAGTGAAGGTTTTAAAGAGTACGCCCAGAAGTGGAGGGATCTGGATGGCAGGGTGCAGCCTCCTTTGACTGACCGGGAGTTGGTAGATATGTTCTTGGGGACCCTATCTGGGCCATTTTTCAACCATCTTATCGGTAACTCATCTGCAGGGTTTACTGATCTTATTCTGACTGGAGAGAGAATTGAGGTTGGGTTGAAGTCTGGTAAAATTCAGAAGGGTGCATCATCAAGCTCTGAGAAGAAGCCCTTTAAGAAAGAGGCCAGTGATGTATACGGGTCTAGAAGACAAGAGAAACCTGAGCGTCGCCAATCTGTCAACGCGGTGATGATTGCTAAGCCTGCTGCCGCTCCTCGGCAAATCAATCCTCAAAGGGCTGAAAGACCCCGGAGAGAGTTTACCCGTTTGAGCATGACCCTATCGCAGATTTTGTCGCAGTTGCTGTCCACCAACCTAGTGACTCTCAGAGAGGCCCCAAAGGTTGTGAACACTGCCTCTCCGAAATACAATCCAAACGCCCGCTGTGCTTATCACTCCGATAGCCCGGGGCATTCCACTGATGACTGTTGGGCCTTGAGGAATAAGGTGCAAGACCTTATCGATGCAAAAGAGATACAGTTTGAAGCGCCTGAGAGGCCAAACGTGGTGACTGCTCCTATGCCCCAGCATGGAGTAAATGCTGTTGACGAAGATATATACACAGTTTCTGTGGATGATGTGGTTACTCCTTTAATGACTGTCAAGAGGAATCTACTGTTGGCCAGTTTATTTCCGGGTTGTAGTGAAGGTTGCCTTTTCTGTGTTGTTTCCCTCTCTGGTTGTCCTTTGCTGAAGTTGGGTATCCAAAGCCTAATGGACAGCAAGGAGATTCTGTTCAAGAAGTCCGTCATTCAGTTTGTTCCGATAGAAGAAGTTTCTGTTGTTACAATCTTTAATAATCCAATCAAGGCTCTCCCAAGGAAGCCTGTTCAAATCATGACTGTCGCACCTGTTGTTATTACTGTTCCGGGGCCTCTCCCCTACGAATCTGATAAGGCTGTCCCCTGGCACTATGGGGCAGACATGTATGTGAATGGAATCAAACAAGAGTTCAACACTGGCACCAGTATTAGCAATATCACTGGTCCAACAAAGGTTACCCGCAGTGGCAGGCTCTTCTCGCCTGACATTGCACCGCCCGCTATTCGAAGACCCCTCACTATAACACCTACAAGTGTACCTGTTCCTGTTCCTGATCAAGTTGTTTCCCCTGTTGCCGAGTCATCTAATGCTCGGGGCAAAGGGATTGAAGATGAGCCTGCCCGGATGGAGGCACCAAGACCTGTAAGTGCTGAGGCCTCCCAACAAGAGATGGAGGAAATCCTGAAAATAATCAAGAAGAGCGACTTTAATATTGTCGAGCAGCTGGGGCATACGCCCTCCAAGATCTCAATGCTCTCCTTATTACTGTGCTTAGAGGCCCATGCTAAGGCCTTGATCTCATTTCTCAAGACGGCCCATGTGCCACAGGAGACATCTGCAGTCCAGTTTACTGATTGCGTAGCAAATCTGACAGCAGACAACGGTTTGGGTTTCTCAGACACTGACCTTACTGCTAAGGGAAGAGACCACAATGATGCCCTGCATGTCTCTATTGAATGCAGGGGCACTACTCTGGCACACGTGTTGGTGGACACTGGTTCTTCCCTAAATGTGCTACCCAAGAAAGCCTTATACTGTTTGGATTGTGAAGGCGTGGAACTAAAACCTAGCAACATTATCGTTAGAGCCTTTGACGATTCTAAGAGGATGGTTCATGGAGAGGTTGACATTCCTATTCGTGTGGGCTCTCAAGTATTCGACTCTACCTTCTATGTGATGGATATCCGTCCATCGTATTCTTGTCTACTGGGTCGACCTTGGATCCACAAAGCTGGGGCAGTGACCTCTACCTTGCACCAGAAGCTAAAGTACCCTATCAGAGGGAAGATTGTCACTGTGCAGGGAGAGGAGGAGTATATGGTGAGCCATTTGAATTCCTTCAGGTATATTGAGATGGACGGGGAGTTTATTGAAACCCCCTTTCAGCATTTCGAAGAGGTACTTCCAACTTTAGCAGCAGCAGAAACAGCGGCCGAAGAGGATGTTCCTTTGAAGATGGCTTCCTTGAAGGATGCCCGGGCTGTGATTCAGAAAGGTGAATGTGCTAACTGGGGCAGGCTTCCCGACTTTACACAGAAAACTGACAAATTTGGACTGGGTTTTACTGCAGAGGGACAGAAAGCTATGCGGAAGGCAAAGACCAGAAGACCTCCTGTGCTCATTACTAATCCAGGAGTGAATGCTGTTGGGGAGGATAATGAAGTGGATGAAGCTGAGTTCAATAGCTGGATCTACCCGACAACTGATGGCGGATTGACCAATTGGATTGCCAAGGACCGTACTCCTGTTACTTTTGTTACGCAGTAATAAACTTCTTTGTTTTGTTATTTGTAATAAACAATTAAAACTCTATGGCCCGGTGTCTTACCCGGGGCACCGTTGGCTTCATTTGTGAGGGCATATAAATTGTCATTTCATATATCATGAATAAAAATCTTGGACATTTTCTCGCATTTCAAATCTTATGCTCCTTTTCTGTCTTTCCTTCCTTTATATATTTCAAAACAGCTGTATTTACACACACTCACTCATACAGGTTTCAATCCACTCTGGATCTCACTGGTAACGACTCTGCTACTGCCAGTTATGACTTCGAAAATCCGATCAACTTAGCCGAAGACGAAGGTGAAGATGATTGCGAAGTGCCTGGAGATCTTGCAAGACTGTTACTCCAGGAAGAGAGGGAAATTCAACCACACAAAGAGCTAGTGGAAACAATAAACCTGGGTACTGATACAGACAGAAAGGAGGTAAAGATTGGTGCCAACCTAGAGCTCAGCGTGAAGCAACGGTTGACTCAGATGCTACATGATTATATGGAGATCTTTGCTTGGTCCTACGAAGGCATGCCCGGGTTGGATACCGATATTGTGGTCCATCACTTGCCTACTAAGGAAGACTGCCCTCCGGTCAAGCAAAAGGTCCGCCGTATGCGTCCAGAGATGTCTGAGAAGATCAAAGCCGAGGTTATGAAATAGTTTGATGCTGGGTTCCTTGCAGTGACTTCTTACCCTCAGTGGGTTGCTAATGTGGTGCCGGTACCAAAGAAAGACGGAAAGGTCAGAATGTGTGTTGACTACAGGGATCTGAACAGGGCCAGTCCCAAAGATGACTTCCCTCTACCTCACATCGATGTCCTTGTTGACAATACAGTTCAGCATAAGGTGTTCTCTTTCATGGATGGGTTTTCAGGTTACAATCAGATCAAGATGGCTCCTGAAGACATGGAGAAGACTACCTTTGTTACTCAGTGGGGCACCTTCTGCTACAAGGTCATGCCTTTTGGACTAAAGAACGCTGGGGCAACCTACCAACGTGCCATGGTTGCTTTATTTCATGACATGATCCATCATGAGATAGAAGTGTATGTTGACGACATGATCGCAAGGTCCCAGACTGAGGAAGAGCACCTAGATCATCTGCAGAAGTTGTTTGACCGTCTGAAGTTGTACAAGCTGAGGTTGAACCCGAACAAGTGCACCTTCGGGGTAAGATCTGGAAAGTTGCTAGGCTTCGTTGTAAGCGATAAGGGTATTCAAGTGGACCCTGCCAAGGTTAAGGCTATTCAAGAGATGCCAGTTCCTAAGACAGAGAAGGAAGTCAGAGGCTTTTTAGGACGCCTGAATTACATTGCTCGGTTCATCTCACACCTAACTGCTACTTGTGAACCAATCTTCAAGCTACTGAAGAAAGATCAGGTAGTACGTTGGAATGATGAATGTCAGGCTGCTTTTGACAGAATCAAAGAGTACCTCCAAGAACCACCCATCCTTATGCCACCGGTTGAAGGGAGACCTCTGATACTATACCTGACAGTGCTTGACAACTCGATGGGGTGTGTGCTGGGGCAGCATGACGAGTCTGGCCGAAAAGAGCATGCCATTTATTACCTTAGCAAAAAGTTTACCGACTGTGAGACCCGATACTCACTGCTTGAGAAAACTTGTTGCGCTTTGGTATGGGCTGCTCGCCGGCTGAGACAGTATATGCTGACTCACACTACCTTGTTGATCTCAAAGATGGATCCTATAAAGTACATATTTGAAAAGCCTTCTCTGTCTGGGAGAATAGCAAGATGGCAAATGATCTTGACAGAATACGACATTCAATACACAACTCAGAAAGCCATCAAGGGAAGTGTATTGGCAGACCACTTGGCACATCAGGCAGTAGATGACTATCAGTCAATGAACTTCGAGTTTCCAGACGAGAGCATCATGATAGTGACTGATTGTGAAGTACCTGGACCGGATGAAGGACCTGAGGAAGGATCCCGATGGTCTATGCACTTTGACGGAGCCTCCAATGCTTTGGGTAACGGCATTGGCGCTGTAATCATATCCCCACAAGGCACTCATATTCCACTCACTGCTCGGCTATGTTTCAACTGCACCAACAACATGGCAGAGTATGAGGCGTGCATCATGGGTCTTCAAGCTGCGATCGACCTGAGGATCAAGTTTCTGAGTGTCTTCGGAGATTCCGCTCTCGTGATCAATCAGATCAAAGGAGAGTTGGATACGAAACATCCGAATCTTATTCCTTACAAAGAATGTGTGTTGACCTTGATTCCCCACTTCACAAAGATAACCTTTGAACACTTCCTGAGAGAGGAGAATCAGCTGGCAGACGCGTTAGCTACGATGTCTTATATGTTCAAGGTCAAATGGGATAATGAGGCTCCCCGGATCATCATCTGGAAACTGGACGAACCGGCATACTGTTGTGATCTCGAGACTGAATTGGTGACTGAGAAGCCTTGGTACCATGAAGTGAAGAGATATTTGGAAGCTCAGGAATACCCTGAAGGTGCGTCTGTCAACGATAAAAAGTTTCTGAGAAGGTTCGCAGCGAAGTTCTTCCTTAGCAACGACATCCTGTATAAGCGAAACCATGATTCGACCTTACTGCGTTGTGTGGATAAGACAGAAGCAGAAAGGATCATGGAAGAGCTACATGAAGGAACCTTTGGTACACATTCCAGTGGACACACTATGGCGAAGAAAATCCTTCGGGCAGGGTATTTCTGGTCCACAATGGAAGCTGACTGCTATCAACATTCCCGGACATGTCATAAATGCCAGATATATGCAGACAAGGTGCATGTTCCTCCAGTTCCTCTAAATGTTCTGACTGCGCCTTGGCCGTTTGCAATGTGGGGCATAGACATGATCGGTGAGATTAAACCTACGGCATCTAACGGGCATCGCTTCATCCTGGTAGCGATTGATTACTTTACGAAGTGGGTCGAGGCAGCTTCCTACGCTACGGTAACCAAGACTGTTGTGGCACGGTTCATTCGACATAATCTGATCTGTCGATACGGCGTCCCAGAAAGAATTATTATAGACAACGGTACCAATCTCAATAACAAGATGATCACTGAGCTCTGCGAGCAGTTTAAGATACAACACCATAACTCTTCTCCTTACAGACCGAAGATGAATGGGGTTGTAGAAGCAGCAAATAAAAATATCAAGAAAATCGTGCAGAAGATGACAGTAACCTATAAAGATTGGCACGAGATGTTACCGTTTGCTCTACATGGGTACCGTACCTCATCCAGGACGTCAACCGGGGCAACTCCTTTCTCCTTGGTCTACGGTATGGAGGCAGTCTTACCGATCGAAGTACAAATACCCTCTCTCCGGATAATGAAGGATGCAAATCTGAACGAAGATGATTGGATCCAGACACGACTTGATCAATTAAACCTTATTGATGAAAATAGACTTGCTGCTATCTACCATGGTCAGACGTATCAGAAACGGATGATCAGGGCATTTAACAAAAAGGTCATACCACAAGAGTATCAAGTTGGGGATCTGGTAATCAAGCGAATCATCCTTCCTCAGAGTGATCCAAGGGGCAAATGGACCCCTACGTACGAAGGGCCATTTGTGGTTAAACATGTGTTCTCAGGAGGAGCCATGATTCTAACCAACATGGATGGTGACGACCTTCCTCACTCGGCCAATGCAGACATAGTAAAAAGATACTACGCATAAAAAAGACCCGCTAGGCTGACATGCCTAGGCAAAAGTTAGGGCTTCCCGGCGAACCAAAAGGGTTCGGGCAAAATGAAGGGATGAAATGAAAAAATCTGTACACCCGGCAAGTCGAAAACCTGAAAAGGCGGCTTGGGCAAAAATGGGTATCCCAGTGGACTGAAAACCCGAAAGGGCGGTCCAGGCAAAAGTTAGGGATAAAAGCGTAATACTATGTCTCATTGGATCACTTTGCATCCAGAATTCGGTATCTACATCAAGTTCAGACGGCATCGATCAGTCAGCTTCATCTTCAACTAAGGTCATCAAGTGATGAGACGCTCGGAGTTATAAAGGCAAAAGCAGAGTTGAAACCCAGTGGATCATTCATTTCACACAGTTGTTTTATTTTCTCTTGTACAAATTTGTATAAACTCTTTTGTTCGGCGGCGTTCTCTTACTAGGACGTCAGCCTCCTGTACATAAACACCTATTTTACAGGCAAATTCAAAAATCAATACAAATATACTTTTCAGCTTAAAATTGCCAATTGTTTTTCCTTTTCTGTTTTGTTTTGCGAAGAACGTCCAAGGTTCAATTTGTGATATATGCATTGACAATAATTTGCTAATTCATGAATATTTGCATACGAAACAAAGGATTAATTACAGGTAACATTAGAAACAGGGGCAATAAAGAGTTGTCTAAGCAATCTAATTGTTCTATCCTCCAAGGTACCAAGGTAGGTTCAGCTGAAGAACATAACCAGCATATCTTAATTCCCTAGAGAGTGAGCCGGCAAGTCAGTACACTCTCCTCAAGCGAAGCTATTATCAACCTTAAGGAAGTTGGGTATCCTCCAGCAGATCTCAACATTCCCCAGCAATGTACGGACATTTTTAACAAGCATCCCCGGCAATCTTGGCCTAAAGATTGTTCCCCGGCGGTATATCAAACATTCAATGGAGTCACTTCCCCGATACAGTTCAAAACTTCCCCAAGAGAGTCCAATCCAGTTCCCCAGGAAAGTTGGAATCCATCTCCCCAAGCAGTAAGCTTATCCCCAGTAAATTCTGGAAGCTTATCCTCGCAGAGCACGAACGCGTCTCCCGGCTTTATTCAAAGAGTTATTTCCTTACTAGGATATAACTGGGTTATCCTCAGCCAAAAGCCACGGAAAGATCGTCGTCGACACAGTCTTCTTACCCCCAGCGAAGTCTATTAACACTTCCGACACAACAATTGTATCCCCAGCAACATTACCATCAACATTTCAGCAAATTATCTCTCTCCCCATAGAGTATTGCTTCCCAGCAAGGTCATTAGAGTACTATTCTCCCCGCAGAGTAATTCATTCGCCAAGTTTATTCCCCAACAGAGTCATCTTCTCCTACCGGTATTCTTGCAACTATCATCCCCAGCGGAAGCAAAAGATCTATTCTTCAACATCAGCCCAGGATATAACTTCCTGGCACCCGTCAAAGGATTTACTTTCCTAGACGAAAATACATATTCATAAACATCGCACTTCCATACATTATAGCATGCATATACACATCATATCTTACAAATCTCATTTATGTTGAGAACATCATTGCTTGATCCACATCATGCATTGCATATGACTGACCTTTACCTTTCAGAAAAGATTCAGTTAAGTTCTCAGCTATATTTCAAGACCTTGACCGATTCAGTTAAATCGACCCTAAGATTTTTCTATTTCTTATCCAGTCAAAGGCCTTCTCTGGTTCAGTCAGATCGACCCTAAGATCTCCCTGTTTCTTATCCAGTTGAAGATTTCAAGACCTAGACCGGTTCAGTTAAATCGACCCTAAGATTTTTCTGTTTCTTATCCAGTCAAAGGCCTTCTCTGGTTCAGTCAGATCGACCCTAAGATCTCCCTGTTTCTTATCTAGTTGAAGACATTCCAAGACCTTGACCGGTTCAGTTAAATCGACCCTAAGATTTTTCTGTTTCTTATCCAGTCAAAGGCCTTCTCTGGTTCAGTCAGATCGACCCTAAGATCTCCCTGTTTCTTATCCAGTTGAAGACATTCCAAGACCTTGACCGGTTCAGTTAAATCGACCCTAAGATTTTCCTGTTTCTTATCCAGTCAAAGGCCTTCTCTGGTTCAGGCAGATCGACCCTAAGATCTCCCTGTTTCTTATCCAGTTGAAGACATTCCAAGACCTTGACCGGTTCAGTTAAATCGACCCTAAGATTTTTCTGTTTCTTATCTAGTCAAAGGCCTTCTCTGGTTCAGTCAGATCGACCCTAAGATCTCCCTGTTTCTTATCCAGTTGAAGACATTCCAAGACCTTGACCAGTTCAGTTAAATCGACCCTAAGATTTTTCTGTTTCTTATCCAGTCAAAGGCCTTCTCTAGTCCAGCTAAATCGACCCTTAACAGATTTTCCTGATAAAGACTCAGTAGAAGATATCCAAGATTCTCTCAGCGTTACTGTTGAGGTAGAAGTCGCCCAAGATTCTCTCAATGATACTGTTGAGGTTGAAGTCATCCAAGATTCTCTCAATGATACTGTTGAGGTTGAAGTCGCCTATGGTTCTCTCCCCGTTACTGCGGAGGTAGTAATCGTCCCCAGATTCTCTCAGCGTTACTGTTGAGGTTGAAATCACCCCCAAATTCTCTCAGCGTTCCTGTTGAGGTAGTAACCATCCCTGGTTCATTCATCACCTTTTGAAGCTCCAGATCCAGCTCCTGTAACCAGTCAGGACACATCTAGAAAGAATCTGAAGACCAGCTCCGGTAACGGGTCAGGTAATCCTTTTCTTTTGCAGGTACGCAAGTTCTCGCTAAGAAATCTTTTACGCGATCGACACCCATATGGCATCTATAAGCCCATCATCCTATCCAACAATCTCCAAATGGCATCTATAAGCCCATTCCACCATCACACTACTATGTGAGCGCAAATTTCTAGGCACTCTAGTGTTCAATCATCTTCCACCTTCGGATTACGAAAGGCACGTCAGCCAATCTGCATCCTCAGGTCTAAGAAGATTGAACAGGGGCAACTGTTGTACCCCAAAATTTGCCCTCCCATATTCTTCAAGATTTGCAAAGAGCAAGCTTCAAAATCTCTCCAAGGGTTGCACAGTTCAAGGGCCTCCTAACAGTCAAAAATTAGGGTTTTGGTTCTGGCAAAGAAAATGAAGTTTCCAAGGGTCCAATCAATTCTCACTTGCCTATAAATATGGTCAAGCATCCTCATACCAAGTTTCAAGACTTACAGCACAAAATTGCACAGTCAAAAACCCTAATTGCACTACAGTCAACTGTAGGGGCAAAATGGTCATTTGACAGT
Source organism: Vicia faba (assembly GCA_948472305.1). Classification (NCBI taxonomy): domain Eukaryota; kingdom Viridiplantae; phylum Streptophyta; class Magnoliopsida; order Fabales; family Fabaceae; genus Vicia; species Vicia faba. The sequence continues at coordinate 344,149,585 of OX451741.1, forward strand.
CAAAAGTTCAAATTTTTGGTCAACATCTCATTTTGAATCCACAAACATCATTTGATCAATGCTTGATCATGATTCTCAAAGCTTGGCTCAAAAAGTCTCAAGATGCAAAAGTTTCCATATTTGGACAGTTGAAAAAGTCAACTGTAACTTGACCAAGGCATAACATCCACATGGATTATCAGAAAAATTCCATCAAAAGCTCATTTTGAAGATAAAGACATTTCCTGCAACTCCTCTTCACACTTCAAGTCCAATAAATGCTCTCACAAAATGTTATCAATTTCAACATTATAGGTCATTTTCAAAAGTCAACAAAAAGGGACTTTAAGTCAAAGGCCATAACTTGAGATTGGTAAATCAAAATGACATGGGACCAAAGACATTGGTTAGAGGACTTCAAGACCTTTCCAAAATGTCCAAGAACATGAGCAAAGCTTAAAAATTGAGCAAGATATGCCTTGTGGAAGTTGGGAAATGTTTGGATATTTTGAAAAGTCAACTTTGCTTCAAATGTCTTAAAATTGCTAATGGGCCTCTTTTCCTTCCAAGATTCATCATCCAAAGCATGTGCACGACCATTTGGCCCAAAGGGAAGTTATTCATCATTTTTATTTTATTTATTTGAATTTTTAATTGCTATAAATTCATTTAATTAATTAAAATATGTGGAAAATACTAAACCAATGCAATCAAATCTTTTTATGCATGGAATAACTCAAGGATTTCGTGCATGATCAGATAGGGAAAGAATCAAGTTAATTGGACATGATTTGAATCAAATATGCATGAAAAAGATTGAAAATTATATGCATGAAAATCCAATATTCTTTACATCAATGCTTTGATTCTTTGGACCAAAAACTCAACCCTAATCGTTCACACATATATACTCATGCAAACCCTAGTGTTCATGACCTCTAAGCTGCGCCAGAAAAGGAGAACTAAGTTTGAGTTTTTGTGGAAAAAGTCCAAAACGGAAAACCACCTTTCAGTGCGATTCAAGGCCAAATAATCATTCCATTGTGTTCCTGAGGCTTCAAGGAACGTGTCTGAATCAAAATCGTTATCCCTAACGCCCATAATTGGTAGAACAGCCTCGTCCTGTTCATGCTTTTTTCCATGTTCTTGCATCATGATTCATGCTTTGTTTGCTATTTTTAATGATTGATTTGTGTTGTTTGACTCATTACGAAGCTAACCATGTGTGTTAATTAAGTTTTCCTCACCCATACGCGATTTCACCATGGACGATCATTAGGGTTACTAAGCTGTGAAATTGGGGGTTTACTCCTATGAAAAAATTGGACCATAAGAATGATGCCATTGAATTCGTGAGGTTCCACTGGATCTAACACACACCTCGCGGTTAATTTATGATTAGCAGGGTGCTAATCGCTATTTTTGTATACACTATTTAGTGGGGGTTTAAAACCCCCGCTATTCAATTGGTTTTTATTGCAGGTAAAGCAAGCCAAGGAAGAAGAAGATGAGGTGTAAGGCGATGGTTGGTTCATTTGAAATTCGCGCGAAAATCTGCCACTAGCGCTTGTTTTGTCTTATGATATTTATTTGTTATTATATAATCAAAACGCGTTCACAACTCCATTGGCAAGGCATTTGGTTGGTAATCTCTGGGACCTGGGTTCGAACCCCAGGTCCCCCATCCTATTTCCATATTTTTCCTCTAACCATATTTGCACGCAGCGTTCAACACAAAGGCCTACCATACACCCTGCCCCAAATGTGCCACATGGCCACTGAGGGTGATCCAAGGGCCAATGTTTGAAGAACATCATGGACGTTAGTCAACACACATGCATGCCAGCATAAAAGTCAGAAGGGCCAGGATTTATTGGGCCGAAAATGCTGAATTTAACCTCCAATTGGGGACAGAACCCCCCATGGTTTGCCTTTCATTCTTTCTTTTCATATTTTTCTAGTTTATTGGTTTTAATTAATTTCCTTTAAATTCTTTAATTTAATTTATTTTCATAAAATATAAAAATAAAAAAATTAGAAAAGACAAAAAAATGAATATATTTGATTTAGTATTTTTTTTGTAAATAAATAATATCATTTAATTTAGTTTTCAATTCTAGGGTTAATTTTAATACATTTTCTTAATAAATTAAAAAAACTTGTAGAATTAGGTTTTAATCAATTTTTATCTTTTTCTTTTATTTTCTCATCACTAATAATTAAATATTTATTTTTCATAAATCAAATTGCATTAATTAATTAGGTTTAATTTTAGGTAATTTTCATATTTTCTCAATAAATTAAAAAAATAGGGTTAATTAGGTTTAAATTTCATTTAATTCACATAAAAAATCATAAATACCAAAAACCCTCAAAAATAATTTCTTTTTTCTTTAATTTAATTAATTTGTTAGTAATAATTTAATTTCATTAAAAAGGGTCCAACGCCCTCGCTTTCAATTTTAATTCAATTCGCGCATTTTATTTTATTTCTTATAATATCAATGTAATTCTCCCAAAGCCATGTAATTCGGACATTTTATATTTCTCGCACTTTATTTCTTTATTTTATGCCAAATCGGGTCCTGGATTTAATTTGGCGATGTGGACCCGCGCCTTTGTAATAGTTTAGGAACTTTATATTTCTCGCAACTTTTTAACTGTTAACTATTGCATGCAAGAATGAATGTCTAAATAAAAACAAAAGCGTAGATCACCATAACATAACAAGACAAAAATATCTGAAAACGACACACAAATCACACACCACCCCTAGGGTACGCCTCACTGTTGCCTTGCCTCGAAAGGTGATCGTCGAGTAGAAGATGTCTTAGTAAGTCCTCATAATCCGGGAACCTGGCATGAGGGTAGCTTCTAAGGTGTCTTCCCATTGCTCTGGTGATCACCATGTCCCGAACCTTCGAATTGACCCGAACACCTCCAACGGTGGTGCTACCTACCTCTCAATGGTGGGATGGCACTACTTTAAGGACATTTACACAGACGAATTCCTTAGGGTAGGTAGACGACTCTAGATACTTGCTCTAAATTTCAAAACAAATCAAAATACTTTTCACACCGACACTTTTCAAAAGCTTTCGAAAGCAACTTTTCAAACACTCTTGAGGACCGATACAAGAGTCGAACTGGAATTTTCAAAGAAACTCTTTTTAAAACCCACAGTTGAAAAGTAAACAAACCATTTTTGAAAACACATTGAGCAAGTATCTAAGAGCCCATGGATAACCATGGATAGAAAGGGTGCTAACACCTTCCCTTTCTATAACCTACTTCCTGAACCGAGAGCAATCTCTATAAGGAATTTTGCTGTGCTTTTGTCCTTTCCATTTGGAGAAAATAAAAGACGGTGGCGACTCTTGCTTCCGCGACATTTCGCGAACCAGCGTTAAACAGTCAGTTCCAGATCCACCGATCACAATGTTGAACATATCTCATGACATCAATGATACATGTTTGATAAGGATGTTGAAAACATATCAAGAAGAGGCTGACCAAGATAGACTCTAAATAGAGAACATCTGAATTGAAGGTGAAGTCACACGTACATGCTCGATAAGGATATTGGACACATACAAAGATATCAAAGATATATGTTCGGTAAGAATGTTGAACATATCTCAAGAAATCAATGATACATGTTCGATAAGTATGTTGAACACATATCAAGAAAAGACTGACCAAGACAGACTCTAAATAGAGACCACCTGAGTCAAAGGCAAACTCACAAGTACATGCCCGGTAAGGATATGGGAAACATACAAAGATATCAAATATATATGTTAGGTACGAATGTTGAAAATATCTCAAGACATAAACGACAAATGTTACATAAGGATGTTGAACACATACCAAGAAGAGGCTGACCAAGACATACTCTAAATAGAGAACACTTGAAACAAAGGCAAACAAAGGCGTACATGATCGGTAAGGATATGTGACACATACAAAGATATCAAAGATATATGTTCTATAAGAGTGTTGAACCTATATCAAGACATTAACGATACATGTTCGATAAGAATGTTGAACACATATCAAGAAGAGGCAGACCAAGACAAACTCTAAATAGATAACACCTGAATCAAAGCTGAACTCACACGTACATGCGTTGTAACGACATGGGACACATACAAAGATATCAAATATATAAGTTCGGTAAGAATGTTGAAATTATCTCAAGACATCAACGATACATGTTTGATAAGGATGTTGAACATATATCAAGAAGAGGCTGACCAAGACATGCTCTTAATAAAAAACACCTGAATCAAAGGTAAACTCACACGTACATGCCCAGTAAGGATATGGGACACATACAAAGATATCAAAAATATATGTTTGGTAAGAATGTTAAACATATCTCTAGATATAGTTATTACATATTCGATAAAGATGTTGAACATATATCAAGAAGAGGCTGACCAAGACAAACTCTAAATGGAGAATACCTGAATCAAAGGCAAACTCACACGTACATGCCCAATAAGGAAATGTGACACATACAAAGATATCAAAGATATATGTTCGAATATAATGTTAAACATATATCAAGACATCAAAGATGCTTGTTCGATAAGTATGTTGAACACATATCAAGAAGAGGCTGACAAAGACAGAATCAAAATATAGAACACCTGAATCAAAGGCTAACTCACACTTACATCCACGGTAAGGATAAGGGACACATACAATGACATCTAAGATATATGTTCGATAAGAATGTTGAACATATCTCAAGACATCAATGATACATGTTTGATAAGGATGTTGAACACATATCAAGAAGAGGCTGACCAAGATAGACTTTAAATAGAGAACATCTGAATCAAAGGTGAACTCACACGTACATGCTCGATAAAGATATTGAACACATACAAAGATATCAAAGATATATGTTCGGTAAAAATGTTGAACATATCTCAAGACATCAATGATACATGTTCGATAAGGATGTTGAACACATATCAAGAAAAGACTGACCAAGACTGACTCTAAATATAGAACACCTGAATCAAAGGAAAACTCACAAGTACATGCTCGGTAAGGATATGGGAAACATACAAAGATATCAAATATATATGTTAGGTACGAATGTTGAAAATATCTCAAGACATAAACGACAAATGTTTGATAAGGATGTTGAACACATACCAAGAAGAGGCTGACCAAGACATACTCTAAATAGTGAACACTTGAAACAAAGGCAAACAAAGGCGTACATGATCGGTAAGGATATGTGACACATACAAAGATATCAAAGATATATGTTCTATAAGAGTGTTGAACCTATATCAAGACATTAACGATACATGTTCGATAAGAATGTTGAACACATATCAAGAAGAGGCAGACCAAGACAAACTCTAAATAGATAACACCTGAATCAAAGCTGAACTCACACGTACATGCCTTGTAACGACATGGGACACATACAAAGATATCAAATATATAAGTTCGGTAAGAATGTTGAAATTATCTCAAGACATCAACGATACATGTTTGATAAGGATGTTGAACATATATCAAGAAGAGGCTGACCAAGACATGCTCTTAATAAAGAACACCTGAATCAAAGGTAAACTCACACGTACATGCCCAGTAAGGATATGAGACACATACAAAGATATCAAAAATATGTGTTTGGTAAGAATGTTAAACAAATCTCTAGATATAGTTATTACATATTCGATAAGGATGTTGAACATATATCAAGAAGAGGCTGACCAAGACAAACTCTAAATGGAGAATACCTGAATCAAAGGAAAACTCACACGTACATGCCCAATAAGGATATGTGACACATACAAAGATATCAAAGATATATGTTCGGTAATAATGATTAACATATATCAAGACATCAAAGATACATGTTCGATAAGTATGTTGAACACATATCAAGAAGAGGCTGACAAAGACAGACTCAAAATGTAGAACACATGAATCAAAGGTTAACTCACACTTACATCCACGGTAAGGCTAAGGGACACATGCAATGACATTTAAGATATATGTTCGGTAAGTATGTTGAACATATCTCAAGACATCAATGATACATGTTTGATAAGGATGTTGAAAACATATCAAGAAGAGGTTGACCAAGATAGACTCTAAATAAAGAACATATGAATCAAAGGTGAACTCACACGTACATGCTCGATAAGGATATTGGACACATACAAAGATATTAAAGATATATGTTCGGTAAGAATGTTGAACATATCTCAAGACTTCAATGATACATGTAAGATAAGGATGTTGAACACATATCAAGAAAAGACTGACTAAGACAGACTATAAATAGAGAACACATGAATCAAAGTCAAACTCACAAGTACATGCCCGGTAAGGATATGGGAAACATACAAAGATATCAAAGATATATGTTATGTAAGAATGTTGAAAATATCTCAAGACATAAACGACAAATGTTTGATAAGGATGTTGAACACATACCAAGAAGAGGCTGACCAAGACATACTCTAAATGGAGAACACTTGAAACAAAGGTAAACACAGGCGTACATGATCGGTAAGGATATGTGACACATACAAAGATATCAAAGATATATGTTCTATAAGAATGTTGAACCTATCTCAAGACATTAACGATACATGTTCGATAAGAATGTTGAACACATATCAAGAAGAGGCAGACCAAGACAAACTTTAAATGGATAACACCTGAATCAAAGGAGAACTCACACGTACATGCCTTGTAACGACATGGGACACATACAAAGATATCAAATATATAAGTTCGGTAAGAATGTTGAAATTATCTCAAGACATCAACGATACATGTTTGATAAGGATGTTGAACATATATCAAGAAGAGGCTGACCAAGACATGCTCTTAATAAAGAACACCTGAATCAAAGGTGAACTCACACGTACATGCCCGGTAAGGATATGGGACACATACAAAGATATCAAAAATATATGTTTGGTAAGAATGTTAAACATATCTCTAGATATAGTTATTACATATTCGATAAAGATGTTGAACATATATCAAGAAGAGGCTGACCAAGACAAACTCTAAATGGAGAATACCTGAATCAAAGGCAAACTCACACGTACATGCCCAATAAGGAAATGTGACACATACAAAGATATCAAAGATATATGTTCGAATATAATGTTAAACATATATCAAGACATCAAAGATGTATGTTCGATAAGTATGTTGAACACATATCAAGAAGAGGCTGACAAAGACAGACTCAAAATATAGAACACCTGAATCAAAGGCTAACTCACACTTACATCCACGGTAAAGATAAGGGACACATACAATGACATCTAAGATATATGTTCGATAAGAATGTTGAACATATCTCAAGACATCAATGATACATGTTTGATAAGGATGTTGAACACATATCAAGAAGAGGCTGACCAATATAGACTCTAAATAGAGAACATCTGAATCAAAGGTGAACTCACACGTACATGCTCGATAAAGATATTGGACACATACAAAGATATCAAAGATATATGTTCGGTAAAAATGTTGAACATATCTCAAGACATCAATGATACATGTTCGATAAGGATGTTGAACACATATCAAGAAAAGACTGACTAAGACAGACTCTAAATATAGAACATCTGAATCAAAGGCAAACTCACAAGTACATGCCCGGTAAGGATATGGGAAACATACAAAGATATCAAATATATATGTTAGGTACGATTGTTGAAAATATCTCAAGACATAAACGACAAATGTTTGATAAGGATGTTGAACACATACCAAGAAGAGGCTGACCAAGACATACTCTAAATAGAGAACACTTGAAACAAAGGCAAACAAAGGCGTACATGATCGGTAAGGATATGTGACACATACAAAGATATCAAAGATATATGTTCTATAAGAGTGTTGAACCTATATCAAGACATTAACGATACATGTTCGATAAGAATGTTGAACACATATCAAGAAGAGGCAGACCAAGACAAACTCTAAATAGATAACACCTGAATCAATGCTGAACTCACACGTACATGCCTTGTAACGACATGGGACACATACAAAGATATCAAATATATAAGTTCGGTAAGAATGTTGAAATTATCTCAAGACATCAACGATACATGTTTGATAAGGATGTTGAACATATATCAAGAAGAGGCTGACCAAGACATGCTCTTAATAAAGAACACCTGAATCAAAGGTAAACTCACACGTACATGCCCAATAAGGATATGGGACACATACAAAGATATCAAAAATATGTGTTTGGTAAGAATGTTAAACAAATCTCTAGATATAGTTATTACATATTCGATAAGGATGTTGAACATATATCAAGAAGAGGCTGACCAAGACAAACTCTAAATGGAGAATACCTGAATCAAAGGAAAACTCACACGTACATGCCCAATAAGGATATGTGACACATACAAAGATATCAAAGATATATGTTCGGTAATAATGTTAAACATATATCAAGACATCAAAGATACATGTTCGATAAGTATGTTGAACACATATCAAGAAGAGGCTGACAAAGACAGACTCAAAATATAGAACACATGAATCAAAGGTTAACTCACACTTACATCCACGGTAAGGCTAAGGGACACATACAATGACATCTAAGATATATGTTCGGTAAGTATGTTAAACACATATCAAGACATCAAAGATACATGTTCGATAAGTATGTTGAACACATATCAAGAAGAGGCTGACAAAGACAGACTCAAAATATAGAACATCTGAATCAAAGGCTAACTCACACTTACATGCACAGTAAGGATAAGGGACACATACAAAGATATCAAAGATATATGTTCAGTAAGAATGTTGAACATATCTTAAGACATCAACGATACATGTTCGATAAGGGTGTTGAACACATATCAAGAAAAGGCTGACCAAGACAGACTCTAAATAGAGAACACCTAAATCAAAGGCAAACTCACATGTACATGCCCGGTAAGGATATGGGAAACATAGAAAGATATCAAATATATATGTTAGGTAAGAATGTTGAAAATATCTCAAGACATAAATGAAAAATGTTTGATAAGGATGTTGAACACATATCAAGAAGAGGCTGACCAAGACATATTCTAAATAAAGAACACTTGAAACAAAGGCAAACACATGCGTACATGATCGGTAAGGATATGTGACACATACAAGGATATCAAAGATATATGTTCTATAAGAATGTTGAACCTATCTCAAGACATTAACGATACATGTTCGATAAGAATGTTGAACACATATCAAGAAGAGGAAGACCAAGGCATACTCTAAATAGAGAACATCTGAATCAAAGGCGGACTCACACATAAATGCCTTGTAACGACATGGGACACATACAAAGATATCAAATATATATGTTCGGTAAGAATGTTAAACTTATCTCAAGACATCAATGATACATGTTCGATAAGGATGTTGAATATATATCAAGAAGAGGCTGACGAAGACATGCTCTTAATAAAGAACATCTGAATTAAAGGTGAACTCACAGGTACATGCCCGGTAAGGATATGGGACACATACAAAGATATCAAAGATATACGTTCAGTAAAATGTTGAACATATATCAAGACGAGGCTGACAAAGACAAACTCTAAATGGAGAATACCTAAATCAAAGGCAAAATCACACGTACATGCCCGGTAAGGATATGTGACACATAAAAAGATATACGTTCGGTAAGAATGTTAAACATATCTCAAGACATTAATGATACATGTTCGATAAAGTCGAACTCACATGTACATGCCAAGTATGGATATGGTACACATACAAAGATATCAAATATATTAGTTCAGTAAGAATGTTGAACATATCTCAAAACACCAACGATACATTTTCGATATGGATGTTGAACACATATCAAGAAGAGGTTGAGCAAGACAAACTCTAAATATAGAAAACCTGAATCAAAGGTGAACTCACACGTACATGCCAAGTAAGGATATGGGATACATACAAAGATATCAAAGATATATGTTTGTTAAGAATGTTGAACATATCTCAAGACATTAATGATACATTTTTGATAAGGATGTTGAACACATATCAAGAAGAGGCTGGCCAAGACATATTCTAAATAGAGAACACCATAATAGAAGGCGAAATCACACGTACATGTTAGATAAAGATATGGGACACATACAAAGATGTCAAATAAATATGTTCGTTAAGAATGTTGAACATATCTCAAGACATCAATGATACATGTTCAATAAGGATGTTTAACACATATCAATAAGAGGTTGACCAAGACATACTCTAAATATAGAACTCTTGAATCTAAGGCGAACTCACACGTAAATGCCAAGTAAGGATGTGGGACACATACAAAGATATCAAATATATATGTTCCATAAGAACGTTAAACATATCTCAAGACATCAACGATACATATTTGATAAGGATGTTGAACACATATCAAGGAAAGGCTGACCAAGACAAACTCTAAATAGAGAATAATTGAATCAAAGGCGAACTCACACATACATGCCCGATAAGGATATTGGACACATACAAAGATATCAAAGATATATGTTGGGTAAGAATGTTGAACACATCTCAAGACATAAACGATACATGTTAGATTAGGATATGGATCACATATCAAGAAGAGGCAGACCAAGACAGACTTTAAATAGAAAAAACCTGAATAAAAGGCGAACTCATACGTACATGTCCGATAAGTATATAAGACACATACAAAGATGACAAAGATATATGTTCGATAAGAATGTTGAACATATCTCAAGGCATCATAAGTACATGTTCGATAAGGATGCTGAAACTATATCAAGAAAAGGCTGACCAAGATAGACTCTAAATAGAGAACACATGAATCAAAGGCGAACTCACACGTATATGCCCAGTAAGGATATGAGACACGTAGAAATATATAAAAGATATATGTTCGGTAAGAATCTTGAACATATCTCAAGACATCAATGATACCTGTTTGATAAAGATGTTGAACACATATAAGAAGAGGATGACCTAGACAAACTCTAAATAAAGAATACTTGAATCAAAGGTGAACTCACACGTACATGCCCAGTAAGGATATGAGTCACATAGAAAGATATCAAAGATTTATGTTCATAAAAATTTTAAACATATCTCAAGACATCAACAATATATGTTTGATAAGGATGTTGAACACATATCAAGAAGAGGCTGACCAAGAAAGAATATAAATTGAGAACCCCTGAATCAAAGGCAAACTCACACGTACATGCTCGGTAAAGATATGTGACACATACAAAGATATCAAAGATATATATTCGGTAAGAATGTTGAACATATATCTAGACATTAAAGATACATGTCTGATAAGGATGTTGAACACATATCAAGAAGAGGCTGACTAAGACAGAATTTAAACAGAGAACACCTGAATTAAAAGCGAACTCACATGTACATGCCAAGTAAGGATATTGGAACATACAAAGATATCAAATATATTAGTTCGGTAAGAATGTTGAACATATCTCAAATCATCAATGTTACATTTTAGATAAGGATGTTGAAAACATGTCAAGAAGAGGCTGACCAAGACAGATTCTAAATAGAGAACACCTGATTAGAAGGTGAAATCACACGTACATGTTAGATAAAGATATGGGACACATACAAAATTTTCAAGATATATGTTCAGTAAGAATTTTGAACATATATCAAGACATTAATGATATGTGTTCGATAAGGATGTTTAACACATATCAATAAGAGGCTGACCAAGACAAACTCTAAATAGTGAATAATTGAATCCAAGGCGAACTCACACATACATGCCCGATAAGGATATTGGACACATACAAAGATATCAAAGATATATGTAGGGTAAGAATGTTGAATATATTTCAAGGCATAAAAGATACATGTTTGATAAGGATGTGGAGCACATATTAAAAAGAGGCAGACCAAGACAGACTCTAAATAGAGAAAACCTGAATAGAAGGAGAAAACACACGTACATGTCCGATATGGATATGAGACACATAAAAAGATGTCAAAGATATATGTTCGATAAGAATGTTGAACATATATCAAGACATCATAGATACATGTTCGATAAGGATGTTGAAGCTATATCATGAAGAGGCTGACCAAGAGATACCCTAAATAGAGAACACCTGAATCAAAGGCAAACTCACACGTACATGCCCAGTAAGGATATGAGACACATAGAAAGATATCAAAGATATATGTTCGGTAAGAATGTTGAACATATCTCAAGACATCAATGATACCTATTCCTTAAGGATATTAAGCACATATAAGAAGAAGATGACCTAGACAGACTCTAAATAGAGAACACGTGAATCAAAGGTGAACTCACATGTACATGCCCAGTAAGGATATGAGACACATAGAAAGATATCAAAGATTTATGTTCGTAAATTTTTTTAACATATCTCAAGAAATTAACAATACATGTTCGATAAAATTGTTGAACACATATCAAGAAGAGGCTGACCAAGTTAGACTAAAAATTGAAAAACCTGAATCAAAGGCAAACTCACACTTAAATGCTCGATAAAGATATGTGACACATACAAAGATATCAAAGATATTTGTTCGGTAAGAAAGTTGAGCATATCTCAAGACATTAAAGATACATGTTTGATAAGGATGGCGAACACATATCAAGAAGTGGTTGACTAAGACCAACTTGAAATAGAGAACACCTGAATTAAAAGCGAACTCACATGTACATGCTAGGTAAGGATATAAGAACATACAAAGATATCAAATATATTAGTTAGGTAAGAATGTTGAACATATCTCAAGACATCAACGATACATTTTCGATAATGATGTTAAACACACATCAAGAAGTGGCTGACCAAGATAGATTCTAAATAGAGAACACCTGGTTAGAAGGCGAACTCACACGTACATGTTAGATAAAGATATGAGACACATTCAAATATTTCCAAGATATATGTTCAGTAAGAATTTTGAACATATCTCAAGACATTAATAATACATGTTCGATATGGATGTTTAACACATATCAAGAAGAGGCTGACCAAGACAGACTCTAAATATAGAACACCTGAATAAAAGGTGAACTCACACGTACATGCCAAGTAAGGATATGGGACATGTACAAAGATATCAAAGATATATGTTCGGTAAGAACGTTGAACATATCTCAAGACATCAACGATACATATTCGATAAGGATGTTGAACACATATCAAGAAGAGGCTGACCAAGACAAACTCTAAATAGAGAATAACTAAATTGAAGGCGAACTTACACATACATGCCCAATAAGGATATTGGACACATACAAAGATATCAAAGATATATGTTCGGTAAGAATGTTGAAGATATCTCTAGACATAAACGATACATGTTCGATAAGGATATTGAGCACATATCTAGAAGAGGCAGACCAAGGCAGACTTTAAATAGTGAAAACCTGAATAGAAGGCGAACTCACATGTACATGTCCGATAAAAATATAGGACACATACAAAGATGTCAAAGATATATGTTTGGTAAGAATGTAGAACATATCTCAAGACATCAAAGATACATGTTTAATAAGGATGTTAAACACATATCAAGCAGAGGGTGACCAAGACAGATTCTAAATAGAGAATACCTTAATCGAATATGAAACCACTCGTACATGCCCGAAAAGGATATACATACAAAGATATCAAAGATATATGTTCAGTAAGAATGTTGAACATATCTCAGGGCATCAATGATAAATGTTTGATAAGGATGTATAACACATATCAAGAAGAGGTTGACTAAGACATACTCTAAATAGAGAATACCTGAATCAAAGGAGAACTCACACGTACATGCCCAGTAAGGATATGAGACACATACAAATATATTAAAGATATATGTTCATTAATAATGTTGAACATGATACATATTCAATAAATATGTTGAACATATATGAAGCCACCGGCAGAAAACACAAAGCTGCCACCAAACTTTATTTATCCTGAAGGAAGGGGAAATATCGATAAAACCACAAGGAGATGGATAAGATGGTCTTACGACCAAGAGAAAGAGTAATGGAGTATGTTATGCGGGGGGAAGGTATTAACACCCCTCACATCCGTTTTACTCAACAAGATCCATTTTGTTTTTTTGTCTTAAAGGGTGTGTTTATCTACAACTATGCTTGCTTACGGTGAGATGGATGGTTTTCGATTTGTTTGTGTTCCTCTAGAAAATGATTGATTTGTTTGTGTTTTTTAGTGGGCGATGTTAATGCATGCATTCCAGCGATAGGCACGGCCGATATCGTGGTAGAATGGAGATAACATGCCCTTGGGGGAGTTTTGATTGGTTGAGTGTTTTTGCGAGTTTTAGAATAAATTCGAGTAATGATTAAGGAGTGTTTTTGGATTTTTGATTTGTGAGTGAGAAGTTTGGCTAAAAATGGATGCGGATGAGATTTTTAAATATACAAATGGCCTAAAGTCGAAGCTTGGACCTAAAAGGTGTGAGTTTGGAAATTACAGAGATATTTAAATACAAATAAAAGAGAGTGTAACTAATTACCTAAAGAAGTTATTTGAACTAAAGTAAAAATTTAAGATTACTTACTAAAATAATTCTAAACTAACTACAAATTCTAAGGTTGTAAAAATAGTTCTAAAATTACTAAATTAGATCTAAACTAAATTAAAATTAGTAAGTTAAATCTAAACTAAATCAAAATTTCACGGTTGCTAAATTAAATCTAAAACAAATAAAAGTTCCAAAGTTACTAAACTAAATCTAAATCAAATAAAATTTTAAAATTACTAAACTAAATCTAAATCAACTAAAAATTCTAAAGTTATCAAATAAAATTCTAAAGTTACTAAACTAAATCTAAATCAAATAAAATTCTAAAACTACTAAACTAAATCTAAATCAAAAAATAAAAAAATTCTAAAGTTATCAATCAAAATTCTAAAGTTACTAAGCTAACCCTAAATCGAATAAAAATTCTAGAATTATTAAATTAAATCTAAATCAAAATGAAAATGCTAAAGTTAATAATTCTAAATCAAATAAAAATTCTAAATTTACTAAACAAATTCTAAATCAAACAAAAATTCTAAAGCTATTAACTCTAAATCAAATAAAAATTCTAAAGCTATTAAATTAAATCCTAAACATATTTAAGTATAAACTTAGTTCATTATAAAATTACTAATTTAATCTAAACCATGCTAATAATAAAATTACTAATTTAAATGTAAACTAAATTAATTTTAAAATTACTAACTTAAATGTAAACTAAATTAATTTTAAAAAATACTAATTTAAATGTAAACTAAATTAATTTTAAAATTACTAATGTTAAATGTAAACTAAATGAATTTTAAAATTACTAATTTAAATTTAAACTAAATTACTTATAAAAGGAGGTGTGAAACAGAAACTTGGGGGTGAGTATTAATAAGTTCGAATGGGTTTGTTGAAGAGGCCTCAAATATCTAATCCTAAAATAAATACAAAATGAATAAAAATAAAAATAAACGAAAAAAGGCTGGGCTGGACCGGGTCAGTAGGGTCCGGACAAAACTCACACAAAACGAACGCAAGAGCAAAAAAAACCTAGAGATTTGCCCAGAGAGCTTCGCGGCTGGTTCCTTGTTTCACCCTCTCATCCTTCTCAAACGATTTCTTTGTTTCCCTTTCTTTTCGTTAAACACCATCAATAACAATGAAAACATCTCAATTTTCTCACAGTTTCATTCTCAGTGAAACGTCAACAACAACATCCTTTGGTCCACTCTTTCAAATCTCACCCTTTTTACCGACCTTCATTCTCTCGCGATTCACGTTTAGAAAAACTTCCCTCAATGATACCTCTCTCAACAAATGAAAAGAAAACAACAACAATGCCAGCCCGACCATTAAATTCAAAGCATAAGTTACAGTGAAGAAATCAAAGCATAAAATCAAGCAAAAGAACATGACAAATCGAGTATTCTACTTTCGATTGCGCCTTCGTCAAGGGTGGAGACATCGGCAAATAAGCGGTTTCCGATGAGGGAGAGTTTTTCGGCTGGTTTTAGCATTTAGATTTACGGCAACCACCACCAACAGGGATGTTACGGTGGATGCCGCTTCTGGTCCAATAACGATGGTAATTTCTACAAACATGACGAGGCTGGGAGAGGTTGTAGTTATTGTCGTAACAATTTTTGGTATTGGAAGAGTCACAGCGAGGACAGTTCAAGGCTTGGTTGTTCGAATTATTGTTTGTTCATAATTGATCAAGGGTTGAGAAAGTGGTGGTGATGACAAGGTCGAAGGTGATTGTAGGGAGGTATGTGGATGTTTTTTTTCTATGAAAAAATCTACTCTAGTTCTCATTGTGTCAAGGAACAAATTTTTCTTCTTTTCTTTTCGTACTGCTGTAAGTTTTTTTTTCATTTTTTACAGATTCTACAAGGACAGATGAAAAACAAACACATCATATTCTAATGGAAGAGATTAAAGGGGGTTACATACCTCAGACGAATCAAGTGCTCAAGTAGGCGTCTTTTACACTTTTATGCTTCTCTTCTTCTCCTATTCTCTATGTTCTACTCTGAGATTATGTGCTTCTGTTGTTGTTCTTACACCTCTGTGTTAATGTTGTTTATTGCGTAAAGGTGACGGCGAGAGGAAGATTAGGGTGAGTGGCTGAATTAATTTAGGTGTGTTGAGGTGAAGTTGAGTATAAGGTTTTAGAGATGAATGATGTAAGAAACAAGGAAGGGTGTACGAAACAGTGGTGTGTTTATGCAAGGAGGGTTGAGGGAATATGAAGCAGAGGGTTAGAAAAGAACTGGGAATTTTCTTGGTTTTCTCTGCTGTTTTTTTCTTGTTGAATTTTTCCTCTTCCTCTTGCGTGTATTTTTCTGTGTGTAGGCTGTAAAAAAAAATCCTCTTTGCTGTCTTTTTGGCTATGTGTCCAGGATCCTCCTTAATCAAACAGTGGCCTCTTCTTATCATCATACGAAGGTGAAAATATGGGGGGGGGGGGAATTGGTGAGATTTGAACAATTTTGTTGTCCTGCTTGGTTACTTTTTTATGCTTCTTTTAACTTGCCTATTTGGTGCAAGTTTTGAACAGGTTTTGACAGTTTTGTTGGACAGTAATGTGCAGGTTTTTTCTTTCCTCTTTCTCTTTCAATGATGCCAGGCTATTGTGCTTTTTCTTTGAAAATTCTGAAGTGTTTACCTCTTTTAGAAAATGATGAAACACTAGGGTGTTTGGGCTAATGAGCTTGCACCATTGTTTTGTTTAATATTTGCTGATTGTTTATGTTGCTTGTTGTTTGAGGCACTGCTTGTTGCTATTGCCTAGGCAGCCTGCTGCCTTGTTTTGCAGCTTGGTTTTTTTATATTATTCTTGCTGCTATGATAGCGCTATTTGTTGTAGCATTGTTGACCTACTATTATTATTTTTGAGCTGTTATGCCATGCTGCTTGTATTTTTTGTTGTTTTGGACTTTTCCTTGCCATATTTTAGTAGCGTTGTTGGTCATTTACTTTAGCAACAGGAAACATTTGCAATTTTTTTCTTTTTTCCTTTTTGTGAACCAAAGAGACAAACTCTTTTTGTGATTTGCAAATGGGAGAAAATAAAACATGATAAAAAATATCTCCCTCTTTAACTGATTCCAAAGGGCAAACCCTTATGATGAGATATCAATCAATTAATTCTTGTTTGAAATTTTTTATGTGTTTGATCGTTTACTTTTCTTTTTCCTTGTTTCATGAGCACGATTATTGGACGGTCCAAAGCGAGATTGAACGATGAAAATACCATGGCGAGGAGTGAAGATGAAGACTTGAAGAAACCCAAATTATTTTTCTCTTTTCTTTGTAAACAAAACAAATGTAATTTGTATTCCAATAATTGTAATTTATTTTTCATACGCTTTATAATATGTCCAAAAAATGTAATGAACACGAAAGCTTGAATGATATATATTTTTGAATGAATTCTCTTGTATGGAAATCAAACAACTCTCGATCTTTGATTGAAAGATGGAAATTCCCACTTGAATGATTTGAATGCACCCTTTGGACTTTGTAACTTAAACCTCAAGAAATTGTGAGCAATCGTTATAACCTCTATTCTAAATAATCACGCGCATTATCTTTCAAAATCCAATCAAACTCTCAAACAAAAATAAATGCTTAAAAATTTAATTCCACTGGTTAATTCGAACCCAAAACATCGGTCGCTTGAACCTTGATCTTCATATCATGCCTAAACCACACTTGCACTTCTTGACCAGAACTTCAACTTTGACATTCACATTGCGAGTAACTTGCAACCTAAGCAAACCAAAACAAATATTGATCATCATGAACCCTCAGCCTCATTTCTTGTGCCCAAACTCCACATTTGCCCATTTAAACTTCAAACTCTCGACTCAACGACTTAGAGGCTTAAAGAAGAAACTTGAAATGCGAGGAGGTGAAATTCTTGACCTAATGCCCTGAGCTTTGATCCATCTTCGAGGTAGGCGAGAGAAACATCTTCCCAGAAACCAAAGACCCGAAACCCTAACATCTTGACCATCCCATATAGGGAAATAAACCCTAATCGAGGCTTTGATAAAATTGAGCAAGAACCAACCTTGTAACGTGATGACAAAATTAGTTCCACGATCCACTAATCGAGAACCAGATGTGCTTCCTTTTTACCTGATAAGAAAACCTCAAAACAAGATTAGACATAAAGAGGGCGCGACCCTAATACTTCAAACCAAAGCGCCTTATTCCCTGAGACGCGGGATATGAAAATGATTGAATAATAAAATGATGCAAATGGAATGCAAAGTTCAAAGCCAGTCAAAAATAAAAGAGATAGGGCAAATTTGGGGTACGACAGCTGCCCCTATTTAATCGTCTTAAACCTGAAGGCGAGATTGGCGTCAGCCTTTCGAGAGTTCAAGGTGGAAGATGATTAAATACCAAGACCCGAAAATTGCCCTAGAGAGATGGTGTGAGTGTCATTCACTAGTGTGAATGTCTGTTGGGGAAAGACAGACTGGTCTTCTGGTGGACTGGTCATGATGGATAAAACATGGTCGAAAAAGTGCAGCTCGTACTGGGGTAATGGTGCCGATACAAGGTTTTTGAGGGAATGAGTGGCAGGGTGATTGAAAGGATATGGTTGACGATGTCGTGATGACTGAAAGTAAGAAACTTAAGAATAACACGAAGGTAAAGTCTGCGGAAGACTTAAGACCCTAAGAATATGGCGCAACGGCAAGATCTACGGATGATCTACGACCTTAGAAACATAACACGATGGTAAGATCTATGAACGATCTATGACCCTAAAAACATAACGCGATGGTAAGATCTACGGACGATCTACGACCTTAAGAGATAACTCGACGGTAAGATCTATGGATGATCTACGACCTTAGAAAAAAGATGATAAGATGGTAAAGTCTACGGACGACCTACGACCCTAAGAAGATAAATAGATGGTAAGATCTAAGGACGATCTACGACCCTAGAAAGATAAAAGCAACGGTAAGATCTACGGACGATCTACGACCCTAAAAAAGACGAGGAGAGGGTAAAGTCTACGGACGGTCTATGACCCTAGGAAGATAAAGCGAAGGTAAGATCTACGGACGATCTACGACCCTAGAAAGATAAAGCAACGGTAAGATCTACGACCCTAAAAAAGATGAGGAAGGGGTAAAGTCTACGGATGACCTACGACCCTAGGAAGATAAAGCGAAGGTAAGATCTACGGATGATCTATGACCCTAAGAATACGAGGAAGACAGGGTAAAGTATACAAGCGACCTACGACCCTAAGAGAGATAAAGTGAGTATTGAGAGTTGGGGAGCATGACGTACTAAAACCCTGGTTTATTTTAGTTGGTAGTGTAATAACAGAGGTTAACTGGAGATTATGAGGATGAAATTTTTTTGTGAGGATGTTTTGTTGATTTGGGATTGATCTGGCTCATGCTTCATATGCATTTGAAGTGTGACATGATGATCCATGGATATGATATGCGTTTGACGATGCAATGCAGTATGTCATGATGATTATTGTATGAAAAATGTTAAAAACTCATTGGGATTTGTTGCTCGTCATCTTGAGGTACCAATATGGACCGGTGCCTGAAACTTGAGAAGAAAGAGTTAGCCTTGTCGAGTTCACTGGGGAATTAAATCTTGCTAAGAAGAAAAGACTTGATCCGACTTCCTTCATGTGTTGGACTTTTGTGAATGACTAAAAAAGAGACGTTGATCCCAAACAATGCCCTAAGTCTCTCCACGGGGGAGAATCGGGCGCTCGGTCAATTGTAAGGAGGCAACGAGGATGAAATCTTGGTCTAGGTGACCGTTATGACTTGCTACCTGCACAGAAGAACGAACACTTGAACGACACAATATTCCCTTGGGATGCCTTCATATCCATGTAATGTAGTGTTTCACATCTTAGCTCGTGATTATTATTGACTTATTATTTTCAATGCAATGCTTAACAAATAATTTAGATCACAATTCGCATATGAAAAATAAAGTAAAAGAACGTAACGAAATTTTTTTAATGGAAGGGCAAAATTTTATTAATGAGTTTGGCCCATGAATGGGCATTCATACATAGAAACAACTCCTAAATGGGGAAGTTGCAGAAAAGAAAAGAAATACAACGGGTAAAACGGCAATAAGAAAGTCTCGAATTTCTATTAAAACTGATATTGCTATAGTTCTCATATCCCATGTCGTCCTAGTGCCGTGCTTCCAAAGGATAATAGCTAGATTGATCCATCCCGCATTATGAGGGTGTACGTGAAGAGTCTTCAGACTGTAGTCTCTCGCTTTTCTGTCCCTAATTTTTTCCTGGATCTCCCTTTTAGGTTTTCAATCCACTGGGACACCCATTTTTCCTAAGCCGCCCTTTCGGGTTTTCGACTTAGCGGGTTATTCTCTTTTTTTTCTTTTTTATCCCTAACTTTTCCCTAAGTTGCCCTTTCAGGTTTTCGACTTAGCGGGTCCTTTCATGCATAGTATTTTTTG
Organism: Vicia faba; assembly: GCA_948472305.1. Lineage (NCBI taxonomy): Eukaryota > Viridiplantae > Streptophyta > Magnoliopsida > Fabales > Fabaceae > Vicia > Vicia faba. The sequence continues at coordinate 344,170,618 of OX451741.1, forward strand.
ACTGAGTCTAAATTGACTGGAAGCGGAACGTCTTCCCCATCCATGTTTGTCAGGATTAGAGCACCTCCTGAGAAAGCTTTCTTCACGATGTACGGTCCCTCATAGTTGGGAGTCCACTTGCCTCTTAGATCAGTGTGGATTGGGAGAATCTTTCTTAAGACCAGGTCACCTGCGTGGAACTCTCGAGGCCGAATCTTCTTGTCAAATGCCCTCTTGAGACGCTGTTGGTATAACTGACCGTGACAAATGGCTGCCAAGCGCTTTTCTTGGATGAGATTGAGTTGGCCGAGTCTCGTTTGAATCCATTCTGCTTCATCAAGTTTAGTATCCATCAGAATCCTTAAGGAAGGAATCTCCACTTCGACCGGGAGTACCGCATCCATACCATAGACTAGTGAAAACAGAGTTACCCTAGTGGAAGTACGCACCAAAGTTCGATAACCATGCATGGCAAAAGGCAACATCTCATGCCAATCTTTGTATGTTCTCACCATTTTGTGGACGATCTTCTTTATGTTCTTGTTAGCGGCTTCGACTTCCCCATTCATCTTTGGTCGATAGGGTGATGAATTATGGTGCTCGATCTTGAACTCTTCACATATTTCCTTAATCATCTTGTTGTTGAGATTTGACCTGTTATCAGTGATGATCTTGTTAGGAGTTCCATACCGACATATGATCTCTCTTTTAATGAAACGCGTGACAACTTGCTTGGTCACATTCTTGTACGAAGCCGTTTCCACCCACTTGGTGAAGTAGTCAATAGCAACAAGGATAAACTTGTGTCCATTTGAAGCACTCGAATTGATGCGTCCAATCATATCGATCCCTCATATTATAAAGGGCCATGGTTAAGTCATCACATTCAAAGGAGTGGGAGGAACATGTATCCTATCTGCGTAAACCTGACATTTATGGCACATTTTGGCATATACACAACAGTCATTTTCCATCGTCATCCATAAATAACCTGCTCGTAGGATTTTCTTGGCCATGGAATGCCCACTGGCATGAGTCCCAAAAGATCCATCGTGTATTTCTCGTATAATGGATTCTGCCTCGTGAGTATCCATGCATCTGAGCAGAACCGAATCATAGTTTCTCTTGTACAGAACGTCTCCCGACAATAAAAACTTAGATGCCAACCTTCTGAGAGTCCGCTTATCATAAATTATAGCACCTTCGGGGTACTCTTGCTTCTCAAGATATCTTTTAATGTCGAAATACCACGGCCTTTCGTCTGATACATCTTCAATTGTGAGACAATGAGCAGATAAAATATGTGATGGCTCCATGTAACGACAGATCCTTATACTGGGTGCATGATTCGGGTAATTGACTTTGAACATCGCTGCTAAAGTGGCCAGAGCGTCTGCCAGTTGATTCACTTCTCTAGGAATGTGCTCAAAGGTGACTTCATCGAAAGCGGGCAACAACTCAACTATGTAATCCCCGTATGGAACTAAATTAGGGTGCCGTGTATCCCAATCACCCCGTACTTGGTGTATCACTAAGGCAGAGTCCCCATAAACTTCAAGGATCTTGATCTTCAAATCAATGGTGGCTTCAAGGCCCATCACAGAAGCGTCGTACTCAGCGACATTATTCATGCAATCAAAATGTAATCTGGCAGTGAAAGGTATGTGAGTGTTGCGTGGAGAGGTCAGAACTGCCCCAATACAGTGACCCGTAGCATTTGACGCACCATTGAACGTGAGAGTCCATCGCTCCCCTGGTTCAGGTCCTTCATTGTCATCAAGTTTCATAATATCCTCGTTTGGAAAGTCAAACTTCATGGGCTGATATTCTTCCAATGGTTGGTGAGCGAGATGATCAGCAAGAATGCTGCCTTTGATAGCCTTTTGTGTGACGTACTGGATGTCATACTCAGACAAAAGCATTTGCCACCGAGCCAATCTGCCTGTAAGTGCTGGTTTCTCGAAGATGTACTTTATCGGGTCCATCTTAGATATCAGAAGCGTATAATATGTTAACATATACTGCCTCAAGCGTCGGGCTGCTCACGTAAGAGCACAACAAGTCTTCTCAAGTAAGGAATACCTCGATTCACAATTAGTAAACTTCTTGCTCAAATAGTAAATGGCGTGTTATTTTTGTCCAGTATCATCATGTTGTCCGAGCACACAACCCATAGATCCTTCAAGCACAGTCAAATACATAATGAGAGGTTTCCTGGGAACTGGTGGTATGAGTATTGGTGGTTCTTCAAGATACTGCTTAATCTTCTCGAAAGCTTCTTGACAACTCTCATCCCAACAGACATCCTGATTCTTGCGTAACAATTTAAAGATGGGTTCACAGGTAGCAGTAAGATGAGAACTGAACTGGGCTATGTAATTCAACCTTCCAAGGAAACCTCGTACTTCCTTATCATTTTTTGGCACCAGCATATCTTGTATTGCTTTTACTTTGTCTGGATCTACTTCAATTCCTTGTTGACTCACGATAAAACCAAGTAACTTGCCCGGTCGAACCCCAAAGGTGCATTTGTTGGGATTAAGCCTTAACCTGAATTTTCGCAAATGATCAAACAACTTCTTCAAATGAAACAAATGTTCTTCCTCAGTTTGTGACTTCACAATCATGTCCTCCACATATACCTCGACTTCTTTATGAATCATGTCGTGAAAGAGAGTCACCATAGCTCGCTGATATGTCGCACCAGCGTTTTTAAGACCAAAAGGAAGACTCTGTAGCAAAAGGTACCCCAAGGAGTTGTGAAAGCCGTTTTATCCATGTCTTCCGGAGCCATATTTATCTGATTGTATCTAGAGAAACCATCCATAAAGGAGAACAACGAAGAGTGAGCAGTCTTATCAACCAATACATCAATATGAGGCAACGGGAAATCATCCTTCAGGCTTGCTCTATTCAAGTCTCGGTAGTCAACACACATACGTACCTTACCATCATTCTTAGGTATGGGCACAATGTTAGCAATCCAAGGCGGGTAATTTATCACAGATAGGAAACCTGCTTCGAGCTGTTTTTGAACCTCTTCTTTGATCTTCAAAGCCATGTCGGGTCTGGTCCTTCTTGGTTTCTGCTTTACAGGAGGACATTCTGGCTTGAGTGGAAATCTATGCATTACTATATCAGTGTCTAAGTCGGGCATGTCTTCATACGACCAAGCGAAGATGTCAGCATACTCTTGAAGCAATTCAATCAACCCCTTCTTTTCTTCTCTTTGCAAGGAGGCCCCTATCTTAACTTCTCTCTTTACCTCTTCAGTACTGAGATTGACGAATTTTGTTTCTTCTTGATACGGCTGGATGACCTTCTCTTCCTGTCTCAAGATTCTGTCTAGTTCTTCAGGGACTTCACAATCTTCCTCATTAACTTCGTTAGCATGATTAACTGAATTCTCAAGGGTATAAGGAGCCATAGCATTATCATTTCCAACGGAGTCCGAGACGGATCTGCATGATCGATGATTTTATGTTTTATATTTAGAAAGTGTAAAAGAAAATTTAGAATAAGAAAAGAAAAGTATTTCCATTTTTATTTTGAAAAATTAAGAGTAAAAGAAAAGACAGAGAACAAAATTGTATGCAAAGGTGCGATTTTTCATTTAATGTTAAACTAAGATTAAAACATAAGGGGCCCCTTCTACAAGCTGTCAGTATGCCTTGGGCAGGACATATGACTTCAAATGGAAATAAAAAATTACACATCAAGGAAAACAACTTCAGGGATATCCACGACAGTCCAATTGCTGAGCTCCTGGTCCGGCGCAACTTGATAGATAAATCTTGAAATATCTTCACCGTCACCTTCAGCATCTGGGGAGAGTACTTGTCCTTCTTTTCTTACACCAACACTGACGAACACTTCAGAAATTGGGGGAACATGCTGTCCTCTGAGAGGAACCCAACCAGCTTGCACGGAGGATGATGTCTGATACCCAAGACCAAAATGATCTTTCTTCTCTGGAACTTCAATCAATTTTCCCCAACTGTCATGGGGAGGTCTAGCTTCTATGAGGGCTTTGGCATCCTTCAAAGAAGCCACGAGTATCTTAGACTTCTTACATTCCACGACGAGGACTTTGTCAACAGTAACAATCTCCAGAGCTTGAAAGGGCAACTCTTGTACCTCGCCTTCCACTTCCACATAACGGTAGGTAGTCAAATTGTTAATCACTATGTCTTCTTCCCCACAGACGACGACAACTTGGTCATTCGCAATGAACTTCAGGTGTTGATGAAGAGTACATGTCATAGCTCCTGCTATATGAATCCATGGATGACCCAAAAGGCAAGTATAGGATGGACGAATGTCCATAACATAGAATGGCAAATAGAAAGTGTGGGGACCAATCTTGACAGGAAAATCCACTTCTCCATCCACCGATCTTCTCGAACCATCAAATGCTCGAACATTTAGAGTGGAGGGCCGCATCATTACTTCGTCCATATTCAGCTTAAACAAGGTAACCTTAGGCATTACATTGAGTGAAGAACTTGTATCCACCAAAACTCGAGATAAAACAGTGTCCAAACACTTCATAGAAACATGCAGCGCTTTATTATGGGCTCTGCCTTCAATTGGGAGTTCATCATCGCAGAAACCCAAACAATTTCCCACAACAATATTAGTGAAGATCCCTTCAAACTGGGCCATAGAGATGTCTTGGGTAACATGAGCAGAACATAAGGTCTTCAATAAGGCGTTGCGGTGGGCCTCTGAACACAAAAGGAGAGACAAGATGGAAATCTTGGATGGTGTCTGGTTGAGATGGTCCACTACTTTGTAATCACTCCGCTTGAGAATTCTCAAAAGTTGCTCCATTTCTTATCCTTCAGAAATTTCGGGTTGATTATCCATTACTTGCTTTCCCCTGGCCTTAGCTAGAGTTTCACTGTTAGTTTCCTTAGGAGGTGGTGGTGGAGGAGAAAAGATCCGACCACTGCGAGTCAAGTTACTTGTTCCCGCAATGTTGGTAACATTCTTGTCACCAACCGGAGGGCACTCATACCTCTTTCCATGAATATAGACTACATTATACTCCCATGGAACTTCATTCGAGGCGTTTCTTGTAGGAGGAATAAGGGCTTGAATCATTGTGGGGGTAATAGGAACCTGAATTGTTAACGAAATACTAGGGGTGGATGAAAAGCTTCTCGGATAGTAGGGGATTTCTAGAACATAAATCTATTCTTCTTGGAATACTTTCTCTATCTGTAAGACACCTTCATCGATCAACTGTTGGATGGCCGTCTTCAACTCAGCACACTCTTCTGGTTTGGAGGAACAGGTTAAGCAGAAGTCATGGAGTTCTTGTAGCACTTCATGCTTCAACAAATGTTCTTTTCAGTTTCTAAAGATATCTTAATTTCATCAACCATTGATACCAAAACCCATTCATTAACTTCTTCAATAGCATGGAATGTTCCCCCTTGATGAGGAGGCATGGGATTATTTTGAATATTCGGACCAACAGGGTTGAAGTTGATGGCTTTCGCATTGATGAGATCTTGAACTTTGCACTTGAAAGATCTGCAATTTTCAATTGTATGGCCTGGGGCACCATAATGGAATTCACAATGAGCATTACTATCATATCCCCTAGGGATAGGATTTGGCGGTGGACCGAATTCGCGCAATTGAACCATTTGGCTAGCCAATAACTGTGGGAGAAGCTGAGCGTAGGACATGGGAATGAGATCAAATCTTCTTTCAGGGGCTCTCTGTCTTTGAGGATCCCTCGGACCTTGGAGATGTTTATTCGGCTGTTGATAAGTTGTAGGAGGTGCAAACTGTTGTTGCGTAACATAATGTGGTTGCGGAGAGAAAGGCCGTTGTTGGCCCATCCAGGGTGCTGGAGTTGTAGCAGAAAATACTTGAGGAACAAATTGGTTAGGAACAGCAGCAGGTGTAGGAAAATAAGGGAATCAGACTTGAGGAAATATGGGAGCTCTTCCTTGGTTGACGGTGATGGCACTGGTCTCGCCCTCTTTCTTCTTAACAAAACCAGAAAATGGTTTCCTATTAATGCCTACATTGTTGTTAACATTGTTAGGAACACCTTGAATTGTTCCAGCCTTAATACACGTCTCAACACGTTCATCAATGATGACCATATCCGAGAAAGAAGTAGAAGTGATACTGAGAATATGTAGGAGATAAGGGCCTCGTAGAGTACCCATAAACAGATCAATCAACTCACGATCCAAGTGAGGAGGTTGGACCCTTGCAGCTAGTTCAAGCCACCTCTGAGCGTATTCTTTTAAAGACTCTTCAGACTTTTGTACCATCCCTTGGAGCTGGCTACAGCTAGGAGCCATGGCAGTATTGTAATGGTAATGTTTCAAAAAAGCATCATCAAGCTCCCCCCAAGTACTGACATGAGATCTTTCCAATTGCATATACCAATCCAACGATGCCCCGGTCAAACTGTCTTAAAAGAAATGCATGAGCAAAGGTTCATTTTCAGCATAGGCCGCCATTTTGCGACAATAGGAACGAAGATGTGTCTTTGGGAAAGAAGTGCCTTTGTATTTGTCAAACTCTGGGACTATGAACTTAGGAGGAATAACTACCCCAGGCACGAGGCACATTGCAACAGTATTGAATCTGGAA